>JBBBDQ010001259.1:740000-772500 GCA_037127315.1 Ascarosepion bandense | reverse complement strand
TTGAACATAGTTTTAATAGATACTCGTATCTGAGTAAATAAATGTTTTCAAACTAAACAATATATATATATAGCGGCCTGTATATTTTTGAGAAATTTTGCTATGAATGTTATTTTCCATTTGATATCTAAGCAATAGTCATCCATCATTCATTTTTGCCACCATTCCTGGTAGCGTTCTTTTATTGTTTTGATATTTTGATTGAATCGTTCTCCTTGTTCCTCACTCACATCATCGCAATTATCCGGAAATTTATCTAGATGGCTATGTAAAAAATGAATCTTAATATTCATATTAGTATATCACTGATAAAGGGTTTTACTGATAAGATATATATCAGTTAATTTGAATTTGGGAGATAAAATGGAATAAAATAGTGCTTCTATTTTAAAATGTTTGACTCAGGAGCACTTTTTCTTATAAAAATGGTTTATTTCATGTGACTGACATAAAATTCTCATCCTGCCTGAAAACTAATGGGTTTCTACTACCTTTATTAACAAAATGTTCCGATTAGCCAACATCGTAAATTGATTTTTCTCTAAAATTGAGCAATTTCGGCACAGCAAAAACGAAAACTAACCATGAAAATCTAAAGTCATTTTCGGAATCAGCAACATCAAATAAACTAAAAGAGGGTGGTTCTTTCTTTGCACCAAAAATTACGTTATCCGTTTCCCTATAAGGAAACATTTTCTATTTATTCAGCGAATATCCCATTAGCTGTTTACTATTCGGATTCAAAACTGAGCAGAAACTTTTGAAAATCCTTTGATCACGACGCTCTATATAAACGTACTGGTTAACTCCCAGCAAAGAAGGGTGATGGTTCGAATCCTGCCAAATTTACACCTTTTTTTAGTAAGATTTCTTGAACGTTTAACCCAGCAGACGAAATAAAATACAACTTAAAATAAACAGGGCGTCTGCTCAAATATGAGCAGCCAATAAAAGGTTTTAAATTGATAATTATTTTTTTCATTTTTCTTGGTCTGTTTTGGGATAAATGTTATCTCGTAGAATTGATTTTTCATTGATCTTTAGGATTTTTTACTTAAGTTACAAAGCAATTCTCTTTGTTTCCAAGTTTCCCGTACAAAGGCAAAAATTGGCATCCTAAATTCATTATATATTTTGCGTTTTAAGCAGATTGGCAAAGTGTGTTTCATCATATCTCTATTTTCGGTAAATGCTTTCCAAACAATAGGCCTATATATATACATTTCCGAACTTATGCATACAAACTTCCATGCATATATATATATATATTGGCAAAGTGTGTTTCATTATATTTCTATTTTGGGTAAATGCTTTCCAAACAATATGCCTATATATATACATTTCCGAACTTATGCATACAAATTTACACGCATATATATATATATATATATGTGTGTGTGTGTGTGTGTGTGTGTGTGTGTGTGTGTTAATGCAAATATACACATATCTATGTGCAGATATACATAAATATATATATATGTAAATGTTTCGCATATACTTTGTGCAAGCTGTGAAAATATCTATCTATCTATATGTGTATGTATTTGTGCATATTTATACATAAATTATTTTAGCAACACATGTTTTTTATTCAGTGTTTCACCCTAATATTTCTTCTTTTGAAGAAAAGCGGGTAAAAAATTAAAGTAGTACACAAAACGGAGAAAAAATAATAAAACGAGTTTTTAAAACTATCCTAAATTTTGAAATGCTGTAGTATAAGCGTTATATATATATGTATAGATATTTGTGTACACACACACACACACACACACACACACACACACACACACACACACACAAATATATATATATATATATATATATATGTTTGTTCGTTTTGTTTTTTTAGGTTACTCGTCTTTTTTTTTTGTTTTAGATTACACATCCCGGTTTTTTTTGGGGGGGGGGGTCTACGTACTTTGTGCTTAGCTCTTTCTCCTTTTATTAACATTTTCTCTATTCGCGTATATACTCGGAGGGTTTTTCGAAACAAGTATAGCGATAAGTTTACATTTATGTATATATATATAAGTTTACATTTATATATATATATATATATATATATATTATTAGTTTAGATCAATACAGAGTTAAATATATTTAATTTGGAAATGAGTTATTTCCGCGGTTTCGGCTTCAACCTTTCAGTATCGTCAGGCGATTTACAATAACTGTATTGTAATAGCCTAAAGATACACCAATATTTAAACCTAGGTCGCGGAAATAACTTATTTCAATATATATATATATATATATATATATATATATATATATATATATATATATATATAGTCATCCGTAGACAGTACTGTTTGGCAGCTCATCAGTACGGTTATACATTCGATTGGTTCTATTCAGGATTGAAACCCGAATAAGTTGACATCAGTCGGCGATTCTACCTCTGGATCTACTATATTGTTCAGTTCCATTGATGTATTTATCATTTTCAAAACTCCATGTGTATGGATATGTTTTTTTGGCTCCTTCCGGTGTATGAATTTTGTACTATATTTGAATTAATAAATGTTTGTTTTTCACCGTTGCTGAAAAAGCGAGAATTTTATCGCTGAAATAGTTGTTCAACAAATATAGATTTCGGAATTTTTTAATGTATTGCACACACACACACACACACACACACACACATATATATATATATATATATGTGTGTGTGTGTGTGTGTGTGTGTGTGTAATATAAAATAAATTTTCAATCTTCAAAATTCTAGAATGATCATTTCGACATGAAATACCTAAGAGAGATTTCGCAAGTCATCAGCAACAGTACCTATTTCAAAAATAAACTTTTTCATTTTGAAATACGTACTGTTGCCGATGACATGCGAAATCTCTCTTAGGGATTTCATGTCGAAATGATCATTCAACAATTTTAAATGTTGAAAATTTATTTTATTTTATATTAGCTCTGTAAATTTAATTACATTGAGCTCTCATCCTGTATCAGTTTTTAATATTAAAATTTAATATTAATTAGGATCAGGTTTTGGGATTTACCTTCCTACTTTTCCGTTTGGATTAAAGCATTTTAATAAAAATACACACACACACACACACACACACACACACACACACACACACACACACGCACACACACATACAAACACACACGCATATATATATATATATATACATATATATATAAATTTAAATTTTACGCTACATGATTTCAAACTTTACGACAGTTTTAAAAGCTTTCGTTTTATTGTTTTTCTCTCCGTTTTTCACGCCCTTTTCTTCAAAAGAATAAACATTGGGGTAAAACACTGAATAAAACATAAAAATATTTATATATATACTTTTATCCACAAAATAATTTTAGCGTAACTTATTAGGTTCTATGAATGTGCGTTGTGGCGCAGTGGATATCGGCTCGGAACGAGAAATCGGAGAGCCGAGTTCGGATTCCTGTTGAATTCCTTGTATTCACTTACGCGCAAATACCCTTGGGAAAGGTATTAATCCGTCTATTCCTTCCAGTTATGGATTAAATAACAGGACAGATTGGGTTCTGTAGCCTTGGTCGGCAACCAGTCTACCGCAGAAAGCAATGGCAACCTACTGCGGGATAATGTTTTGCCCAGTCAGTCATGTCTCTTTCTAGACATGATCGCCCAAGCGTGTATCACGTATGGCACTTAACTGACTGACTGATTAGGTTCTATAGCCTTGGATGGCATCTAGTCTACCTCAGAAAGTAATGTTAAAATACTGCAGGAAAGTCTTCTGTCCATTCAGCCATGTCATTTTCGGGACATGATTGCCCAAGTGTTATCACGTATAAAACATAACTGACTGAGGCATTAATAGCTTATAAGTGTGTGTGTGTGTATGCGCGTGCGTGTGCGTGTATGTGTCTGCTTATGTGTGTACGTTTGTGCACGCGCATGCAAATAAGACACCTGTCACCGTTTTTCTTTTGTTTTTAAATATCTTCACTTTTTATTCTTTTAAAAAAAGATTATTAGAATTGGAAAACTAAACATACGAAAGACAGTCTCTACATTTCTTTTGTTCCTGAGAATTTGCAACAAAAACAATAAACAGTTCATTTATTAGATTTTGCTTATCTACACTACTTGTTTATTGGAATGGCTCGCAAAATATCGGTTAATTGCCAGATGATTCGAACTTTATCAAATGGTAAATAATAAGGATCTTCTTATAGTTGCTTCATAAATTTAAATAATTTCGTAAATTTGTGAATAAAAATAGACTTTTTCATAAGTATAAATTGGTAAACGATAAACATTGCATTAGTTCTAATTGCTTGGGATCGTAGAATATTGGAAAAATACAATTATTCTTGTAAATAAACAATTTAATACATAAATGATCAATATTCTTGTTGTAAATTCTTAACAACTGAAAACTCTATAAATTGACTTCCATCATATTATAAAACATAGCAGAGAAACGAACGTAGTTAAAATAAAAGCGGCGTCAATGATAAAACCGTCCTTTTGATACTCCGGTCACGAAGGTCCGCGTTTTCACATTTTGGTGTAAAAACCCGAAAGAAAAAATATTTTAAGGTTTAACAACAAAGACAGCTTGAACAACGTTGTAGAATGTTTATGATGTATTTTTGCAAAGTATACTGTCTTAGCAAAGTGTTCGCGTTTTTAAAGCCCTTAGAATTTAGTGACAAGTTAATTTGTCCTCTGTAGAAAATATGGGTAAAATAGCATTGACGCGACACGGCGAGAGTAAAACAAGAAAACACCAAACTTGAGTGGAAATAGGAAAGACTTAACTGGAAGCAGTATAGTTCATTCTGTTAACAGTTCTTCTCATTTTCTCTTGCGACGTCAGAATATATTTGTCTTCAAGTTGAAGAGGGATTCAGTTTTCTGATGCTTTGCTGCAACTGTTGGGACATCCTCGATCCTATTTTGTCTTCTTGGTCGCTCCATTCTTGGACACCGTGTGGCTACTGGTTGAGTCTCACGTAGTTAAATTTGTCCGTGTTGACTCGTCGGAGTCATAGGAAGAAAGAGGAAGAAATAGGCTACTGTCAACCCAAACAAGGGGCCGGTAATAACGACCCCTACAAAGGGAGACAACTCATTCATCTATAAAATATTTCCAATATATTATTTGTTGATTTGTTATTCTTGTAAATAATCAAAATCGAATAAATAAATAGTGCTTAATATATTTGCCTTAAGCTCACACAAAATATATAAATTCATTTTTATCATATGTTCTGGTTTTATTATAATTCCATTCACCACTTTGTAAAACAATGAATATTGCCGAATAGTTAAGGTAGTTTAAAAAATCGGTGTCGTGAAAAAAACGTTCTTTTGACATGTCTTATGCGAATACGTTTTTCCAAGGTTGGCAAGTGGTGGTATAGCACCTGTCTAAAAGGAAGTTGGAAAACTTCCTGCACCAAGAGCCTGGCTTTCATGTCGCACAAAAGGAATTGAAAGCGAACCAATTCCACATACCATTAAAGAAAATATAAAAAATCATTAAAAGTAAAATGGGTGTGAATTTTTGAGCAGCTGATCAGGAACAGATTTCTACAAATCATTTTTTATATTATAAATCATGTGCATTGAATTTCATCATAAAATCATTTGCAATACATTTTCATAATAAAATTTTATTCAATTTGTTTTCATAATTAAATGAATTGTAATGCATCTTCGTATTAAAATTATTTGCAATGAATTTTTATATCAAAATCATTTGCAATGAATTTTCATATCGAAATCATTTGCAATACTTTCTCATAATAAAATCATTTTCAGTGCATTCTCATATTAAAATAATCTACAATGCATTTTCATATTAAAATCATTTGCAATTCTGTATTCATAGTAAATGCATTTTAATGGATTTTCGCAGTAACATCTTTTGCATTTGATTTTCATATTAAATCAATTGCAATGATTTTATAGTGAAATCAATAGCAATGCATGTTCATCCTGAAATCAATTGCATTGCCTTTTCCAAGACAAATCATTTGCAATTTTTTGTATGTTTGTATTAAATTCATTTACAATTGATTTTCGTAGTAAAATTATTTGTACTACATTTTCACAGTAAGTTCTTTTTCAGTACGTTTTCATATTAAATCATTTGCAAGTTCAATTTCATAATAATAAGTTTTTCATATTCCGGGTCTAAGAATAATGTTTAGTAAGACGGATCTGTAAAATCGAAATTGAAAATAAATGCTTAGCAGTGTATTCAATTCTTTACCTTCAACATATTTTGATAAGATAAAAAACATAGAATCATATTATTCCTGAGAGTAATATATTTTTATTGGTTATTTTTTTTTTCTGAAAAAGTCCCTGGAATTTGAACTTGTCTCCTGGAGTTCCATTTTTGATCGATTATCCATCACATCACTCTTACATTCACCCTTACATCATCTCGTATTTCTATACCGTCACTCATATAAATATTGACCATGTTAAACGCTACTTAACTTCGGTGATCGTACGAGAACCGGTTTTCCAATGTGATATTCCATAAACCGAAAGAAAAAGGAAAAGAAAGAAAAAAGAAAAAGAAGAAAAGAGTAAGACAGGAAAAGAAAAACAAAGAAAGGAATAAGAGAGAAATAGAAAAAACGGAAGAGAGACAAAGAAAGAAAGAAAGACATAGAAAAAGAAATAAGGAAGTGATACAAAGAAAATGAAAGAAACAAAGGAGGAAGATAGAAAAAGAAAGAAGGATAGAAAGAAGAGAGACAAATCAAAAGAAAGAAAGAAAAAAAGAAAGTTAACAATAAAAAAAAAGTAAAAGATAAAAGGAAAAAGAAAGAAAGACGGGAAAAGAAAAAGAAAGAATAAAGAAAAAGAGACAGAGAAAAAGAGAGGAAGAAGAGAGAAAAACAAAAATAAAGAAAGAAAAAGGCAAAAAGAAAAAGAATGGAATGAGGAAGAGAGAATGAGAAAGAGAAAAGAAAGAAAGAAAATAGAGGGAAAACAAAATACTTAAAGATTAACAACTAAAAAAATAATTTTAAAAACTAAAAAACTACGTAAATAAATGAATTGATAAAATAAAACGAGAAAAAGAAAGGATTAAGAGAGAGAGAAAAAAGACGGAAAGGAGAAAAATAGAAAGAAAAAGAAAAAGGAAGAGCGACAAATAAAAAAGGATGAAAAAGAAAAACGAAAGGAGGAAGCGAGTAAAAGCAAATAAAAAAGAGAAAAGTAAAAGAAAGAAGAAAGAAAAAGAAAGAAAAGGAAAAAGAGTCAAAAAAGAAGAGAGAAAGTGAAAATGTATAGAAATAAAAAGTAAAAACAATAAATATATAAATTAATAAAAATAGAAAAAAGGAAACATAAACAACGTAACTGAAAAAGGAAAATGAAAGTTCAGACAAACAGTAAAAACAAAAACAGAATCCGGAATTCTATGCTACCGAAATAAACAGAGGAAGAAGAAAACGATGAAGCAACTAAAAAAAGAAACAGGGGGAAAACGGAATGAAAAAACAAGTTAAAGAGTTAAAAATGACTTCAGTAAAACAAAAAAACAAAAAAAAAACAAAAAAACAACAACAATAAAAACAACAACAACAAGGTCTGAAGGAGAAGAAAGATGAAAGAACACACCCCGGTTACTGAGTCGAGACGTTGTTATTTTAGTACTGGATATAAGAATGTTGCACATAAGTATTGAAAGCACACATGTTGTTGGGCTTGAAAAGAGATGAGAGTGGGTTTGATATTTGGTGTTTAAGCCATACGAAAAAAAAAATAGCAGACTTCATTAGAACTATGAAGGAAAAAGAAGAAAAAGCGCAGTTCGACTTGGGAATGAATATGTTCACCTGTTGATATTTCCGAATCGTAAAAGGATGTGTTGCTTATTAGAAGGGAAGGAAGGAATTTAATCTTGGAGGGGCATCCCAAGAAGACGGAATTACATCCCGTGAATCTAACTCTCATTGTAAATTAGTGTTTCTTTCTCATACTATCTATCTATCTATCTATCTCAGTCTTTTAATATCTATCTATCTATCTATCTATCTATCTAAGTCTTTTAATATCTATCTATCTATCTATCTATCTATCTATCTATCTATCTCAGTCTTTTAATATCTATCTATCTATCTATCTATCTCAGTCTTTTAATATCTATCTATCTATCTATCTCAGTCTTTTAATATCTATCTATCTATCTATCTATCTATCTATCTATCTATCTATCTATCTATCTATCTATCTCATTTTTCTATCTATCTATCTTTTAATCTATCTATCTATCTATCTATCTATCTATCTATCTATTTTTCTATCTATCTCAATCTTTTAATATCTATCTATCTATCTATCTATCTATCTATCTATCTATCTATCTCAATCTTTTAATATCTATCTATCTATCTATCTATTTTTCTATCTATCTCAATCTTTTAATATCTATCTATCTATCTATCTATCTACCTTCTTTGGAACTGCTAAAATATTTTAAACTCCGTCTATATCATAACAGCTGCCAATTATTTTTTTTACTATTTAAACAATAACCTAACACAAAGCCTACGTGCTGCTCACGGTTGAGGATTACTGAATGGAAATGTTATAAGGATTTATATGGAGTGAGCAAGCGTTTTATTTTATGACGATAAGTAGGGTAGATAACGGTTGATGTTAGATTTGAAGTGCTTAGCATTTAAGTGACGAAGAAAACATCGCTTCAAGAATCTGTTCAACATTGTAACATTTCTGAGGAAGATAATGTTTGAGCACAACTCTTTTTGAATTGAATATGAAGGAAATGACGTGGATCAACTTATTGTATAATTCCAGTGAAAATAATAGAATTTTGCCAAGAAGTGGCAACACGGGCGTCGGGCAGATTTTGTTTTGACGAGCGAAAGTCAAAAAGGGGTCAGCACCTGGAATGGTACAGAGTTTAGCGGATATACCACGTGTCAGTGAACTATTTAAGAGACGTCATATGTCAGTGTCAGTCAGCTTAGAGTCAGTTTTTAGCAGTTCGACTCAGAGTGAGTTGAGGACAAAAGGGACCGACCTTCTGCTGGTTCACTTCGTATGCGTGTCTGCTCTGATCCGACCAAACCACTCACTCCACAATACAACCAAATCATCGAAGAGAAGAAGAACGGAATAAAGATATAATTGAATATTTTAATTTATAAAAGAAGTGTTGATGTAAGTCGTTTTGAAGTGAAGAAAACAACATTCGGTTCGAGCAGGTTTTCTCTGAATTGTCGCTAATTTATGATCTTCATTTATGAGAGAAATACAAAGTTGACATTTAGTTGTAGTTTTCTTTCGACGAAGAAGGAGAAAGAATTATGGTCCGTAATCGTGAGAGAACCCCAGTTGGCTGCAGATTTAATACCCGAATAAAAAGGTATATAACAAACTCAGTGACGTATAATAGCGGTTGGTCGGTGCTGTGAAATCCTGGACTTGTTCGCTCAATTATCTACCATGAAATCAGCGGGCAGTTTTTAAGTGCACTTGTCAATTTTCTCAATACCATCAGTGGTAGAAATATGAAAATTAAAACATTATATAAGAAATTTACAATGTAATACAAGGCTGACAAATTTAAACTAATATTTGTCTACACTTCTGAGATGAGATAATATTTACACTATTTAAATTATTGGGACAGTTGATGTCATCTTTTTTGTCATATTTACTGCGTTTCGGCCGTTGTACTGCGGCCATCATCAAGTGATTGGAATTTCAAACTGAACCCATTTCGTTCCATGTGCCATGCCTTAGTTATCTCCCTTTAACTCAACTCTCTAAGTTATTTGTACACCACTGCTGTAGTCAGCTATTGAACTAACAGCTTCTTGAGTGAAATCACCGGTACTTACAGAGCCATAGAACATTTTAGGAAATATATACCTAATGTCTCAGAAACCAATTTTTTCATCAGAGCTCTTATTGCAATCTTGAAGCTAATGATTTTCTCTAGCATTACTAAAACTCATATTGCATTCATTTCTATGCTTGGGCGGTTTAGGAGATATTTGTTATGGTTTAGCATATACACTGATTCCTTAAGTTTTGTAATTTCCAGTGGTATTCTCTATCTATCTAGATAGATAGTTGTTGGGGGCCAGAATAAAAAACACAAAGACGGAATAGAACTAAACAAATATATTTACAAAGAACAATATTACAAACATATTCAACATGAGAAGATCACCAACGTGACTGTATCGGTCCGGCTGTCAGAATTATCTCCTGGAATAGCCTCCCTGCCACAAAACAGAAACTGCTGCTTATTTACATTTTGAAAGAGTCCATGTGTGCATAGGTAAATTACCATAACAATCTATTATTTCATCCTCATACTACAAGGGACGGTGATCTTCTCCCTCCATATGTGGTCAGCTATGCGTGATTTTTCTAATTCTCTGCATTATGATATTCTTGCAGCGTTATCTTAAGGTTTCTTTTTTATATTTATATTTATTTTTATACTTATTTACGTCGTCGATATAACCAAAAATGCGGACAACATTCCGAACAATGTTTTTTTATAATCATTTCAACCCAAGAAAGGCGGTTTTACTGCCACTGGTGTTCAGGGGGTTACATAGGAGGAGAGTGAAGAGAAAGAGGAATGTTATAGGGGTGTCAGAGAATGGGTAAGAGAAGGATGAGATTATTGGTGTGAAGAGAGCTGATGAAAGTAGACGGAGAAAAGAACATGAAGTACGAGATGCCAGTCAAAGAGATAGGAGATGGCAATTGACCTTACATTTAAATTCTTTGAGATTGTAGCTGTCGGGGAAGCAAGTATACGGAAGAGAATTCCACAGGTGGGAAGTGCGAGCAAAGGAGCTGATGGAGTAGAGGTTTCGGTTATATTTTATCGGTTTCACTATAAAAGGGTGGGTCCTTAGTTGCTAGTCTAGTAGCTAGAGTAAACTCATATAGAGGGGGCACAAGTGAGCTAAGCTAAGCTCATCGGAGAAGCCGTGAAAGTATTTCTAGAGGAGACATAGGGAAGCCACGTTACGCCGGTGAGAAAGTGACTGCATGAGCTACCAAGTTGATATTGATCACATAACAGATTTTCCGTTGGTTGGTTGGTTGGTTGGTTGGTTGTTTTGTTTTTTTTATAATCATTTCAACCCAAGAAAGGCAGTTTTACTGCCACTGGTGTTAAGGAGTTACATAGGAGGAGAGTGAAGAGAAAGTGGAATGTTATAGGGGTGTCAGAGAATGGGTAAGAGCAGGATGAGATTATTGGTGTGAAGAGAGCTGATGAAAGTAGACGGAGAAAAGTACATGAAGGGCGGGATGCCAGTCAAAGAGATAGGAGATGGCAATTGACATTACATTTAAATTCTTTGAGATTGTAGCTGTCGGGGAAGCAAGTATACGGAAGAGAATTCCACAGGTGGGACGTGCGAGCAAAGAAACTGGTGGAGTAGAGGTTGCGGTTATATTTTATTGATTTTACTGTCAAAGGGTGGGACCTAGTTGCTAGTCTAGTAGCTTGAGTAAATTCATGCAGAGGAGAAGCAGTGAGTTCATCGGAGCTGAAGCCGTGAAAGTATTTGTAGAAGAGACATAGGGAAGCCACGTTACGCCGGTGAGAAAGTGACTGCATGAGCTACCAAGTCGATATTGATCACATAACAGATTTTCCGTTGGTTGGTTGGTTGTTTTGTTTTTATGGCACATCAACCTCCGAGGGTCATTTATTGCCAACTAAATATTATTTATTTATTGCTGGTAATACCTTTTTCTTTCAACAATTTATTGTTGTTTTTTTATATAAGTTTTGTGTCTAGTAATACATTTTTCTTTTCGAGTATCAAGATTCATTGGGATTTGTTTTTAGGGGCAGGGTCCCCAAGTCTTACCTTGTTATTTAACCTATAACTGGAGGGAAGGGACGGATTAATACCTTTCCCAAGGGTACCAGTGCTTAAGTGAATGCAGGGTATTCAACTGGAATTCGAACTCGGCTCACCGATTTCTCTTTCCGAGCCGATATCCGCTATCCTCTGCACCACAACAACATCTAAATACTGATCAGTGTATTCAACGTGATATGGCCGTAAGCCATTTTCTGTTTGACTTTGTCAAGAACCTCGAGGTGAATAGCAGGAGCACCCGACCAGATGTGACAGAAGTATTCAATACACGGGCGGATGGTTGATTTATATATGTGCAGGAAGGATTCAGACGAGAAAAACTTCCTGGTCTTACACAGCGAACCGACCGTCTTAGCAGCATATTTAGGTATGGATTCGATGTAGTCATTTCATTTGAGGTCAGCTGAGAGAGTTAAGCCGAGAAGGCGCAGTCTTTTCCTTCAGGTAGACTAGCCTGATCCATGCTAATGGTGGGTAGGAGCGATTGTCTGTGGTGGTTAGCAGATAGCAGCATTGTTTTGAAAGCATTAAAATTCATTAGCCATTTCTTACCCCCAATTCACCACAGATTAGGGGTTCTTTTCAAGCTCAGCTGCGAGAATCGCTTTGTCAGCTTCAGTGAATTTCTGATCGAGGCGAGAGTAAATGGTGGTGTCGTCCGCGTAGATGCCTACAAGTGATCTGATTAAATCAGGAAGATCGTTGAAGATGTTCAGAAAAAGCGTAGGATCAAGAATAAAGCCTTGAGGGGCATGTCCGTTCAATTCTAAATTCATTACACGATTTGAAAGGAATGACTGGATTAGATCAAACAATTGTCCAGTTATACCATAGCCCCTTAGCTTGAGTAGAAGGACAGCATGCCAGACTCTGTCAAACACTTTGAAGATACCAAGGGCAACAGCTCGCGCTTCGCCGTTCTCATCGAGAGCCTGATATATATACTCAGTGATGGTCGTGAGCATATGAGCAGTAGACCTGGTGAAACGGAACCCAACAGTTTGTCAGAGAAGAGATCGTGGGCTGTGAGATGGTGAACCACCTCGGCGTTGATAATGGCCTCGAACACTGCCAAAAATCGGTAAGAGGCTGCTAGGGCGATAATTAGAGAAGTTTGAGGGTTCACCAGAACTCTTAAATACAGGAACCACAGAGGAGAACTTCCAGCAGAAACCAAGAAGCAGAGAAGTAGTAGTTATAGAGTTTGGAGAGGACAGAGGAGAGTTCAGGGGAAAATAGTGAAAGCAAAAGTATCATAAAACAATAAAGTTAAAAACAATGTTTATACCCAAATGGGATACAGTCAAGCTGTTATAGTCTTCTGATTTCAAAGCTAGAACTTGCGTGTAATCTACTGTTCTGGACGCTTAACCACGGAGCAAGACATATTTGTCGTCCTACAACCACTTACATTGAACATTATGACACAAAATGCCAGCCTAATGTTTTTTTTATAATCATATCACACCGAGCAAGACGGCAACGCCACTGATGTGCAGGGGGATATGTAAGAGTGAAAAAATTGAAAAAGAGAAAGCCAGAAACCACATCCTAAACAGGGAACAAGGGATGACCCTCTTCACCTGTTCAATAGACGTGGGTGGAGTGTGAACCGGGTGATAGTAGTTTAGTCTATCTACTCCAATTGAAAAAAAAAGCGGAGTGAAAGGATTAGAAAAGAGAAAGCCGGAAGCCACATCCTAAACAAGGAACAAGAGATGAGCCTCTTCACCTGTTCAATAGACGTGGGTGGAGTGTGAAACGGGCGATAGTTTTGTCTATCTACTCCAATTGAAAAAAAAAAAAAAGAAAAGAAAAAAAGAGGAGTGAAAGGATTGGAAAAGAGAAAGCCGGGAACCACATCCTAAACAGGGAACAAAGTATGAGCCTCTTCGCCTGTTAATAAGACGAGGGTGAAGTGTAAACCGGGTGATAGTTTAGTCTATCTACTTCAATTAAAATGTTCTTCCGACCTTGATATAGTACCGTGATGGCTGGTGTGAGAGACTCATTTATGTTCGAGCTAGCTCTGTCGATTAAAAATTAATAATCTCTGTGATTTGTCTATAAATTCAGGCAGACGGTTGCTTAGAAGCCATTCTCACCGCATTGGATCCGGTAAATACTGACATATACTGTGTCAGGATGTGTTTTGTCGTAGAGTAGATATCGACTCGGAACGAGAAATAGGAAAGCCAGGTAAGAATTACAGTTGAATTCGTTGCATTCACTTACCTGTATATACACCTGGGGAAGGCATTAATACGTTTTCTTCTCTCTTCAGCTATGGGTTAAATAGCAGAAAAAATTGTGTTTTTTAGCCTTCCTTGTCAACCAGTCTACCGCAGAATGTAATGGCATCCTATTGCGGGAAAATATTCTGCCGAGTCAGTCATGTCTATGTCGGGACATGATCGCCCAGTGTGTATCACTCATGCCACTTAACTGACTGACTGTTTTATGCAATCTGGTTTCAGATCTTTCCTAAGAGTTGAATGTTAATACACGAATTTTTGTAGCTACAAAACAGTGAAAGTTTTTAAATTAATGTTTTTTTTGTCATAAAGCAATGCTAGAGAAGCCAGTCTGCAGTGATATTTAAGGAAATGCTAGAAAATTAGAAGAGTATATCTCAAACGCATTTGTGAGAAAAGAGGCATAGAGCTCTGTTTATAAACTTTCTTATTTGTCCTAAACTCTGTCTATAGTATTCCAAAAATAACATGGTGTTCTTTACTATAGGACATCTCCAGCCCATAACTAGAGCCCAAATAATTCGCTACTGTATTTAGCTCAAGAAATTTTTCCGTTTTTCAATTTTAATAACTTTAGGTTATTGAGTTGAAGTAAACATCTAATGTATATATTTTATTTCCTTTGGAATTGAAATAATATTTTGTTTAATTGCAAAAATTAAAGCTTCTGCGAAATTCTCTAAAACCATGTAATTTAAGAAACTTGCTCTTGTTGATAAAAAATCAATTTACGATTTAATACTTAAAGTTATTCGCATCCACTCTTCCCATCTACCCAACCCTCATCCTCGGTATCCATACCCGTCTATCAACCTCCTTCTGACATTTCCTATATCTAACCACTCTTTCTTATCACCTTCCCCTATGTAACCCCTTTGCGCAATAGTGGCAGTGGAATGCCTTGCTTGGGGTGAAATGATTAAAAAAATATACTTTTTTTTTTTTTTTTTTTTATAAGCGTTTCACCCCGAGCGAGGCATGTCACTGCCACTACTGTGCAGGGGGCTACGTGGAGTGGAGAAAGGCTGATTAAATATAGGAAATGACAGAGGGTAGGTGATAGGCGGGTGTGGATACCGAGAATGAGGGTTGGGTAGATGAGAGTGTTGTGAGAATAGTTGGGAGTTAGTGTGATAGGAGGTGTCTATTGACCTTACATTTAAACACCTGGAGATTGTAACTGTCGGGAAAGCAGACTTGTGGAAGGAAGTTCCACAGGCGGGAAGCGCGAGAAAAGAAGCTGTTGGAGTAGAATTTACGGTTACATCTTATTTGTTTAACTGTAAAAGGGTGGGACCTAGTTGCTAATCTAGTATCTCGTGTAAATTCCTGCTTAGGCGGCACCAGTGATCTAAGCTCATCGGAGCAGAAGCCATGAAAATACTTGTAGAAGAGGCACAGGGAAGCTACATCACGCCGGTGTGAGAGCGGCTGCAGCCGGTCTGCCAAGTCAGTATCAACCACGTTACAGATCCTCCTTTGTATTTTGTCAAGAAGTCCAAGGAGAGCAGCAGGGGCACCCGACCAGATATGGCAGCAATATTCAATACACGGGCGGATGGTAGATTTGTATATGTGCAGAATAGTTTCAGGTGGGAAAAATTTCCGGGCCCTGCACAGGGAGCCCACTTTCATAGCAGCAGATTTGGCAATGGATTCGATATAGTCATTCCATTTGAGGTCCGCCGAGAGTGTAAGGCCAAGGAGGCGTAGTATTTTACTCTCTGGGAGGCTAGCCTGTCCCATGCTAATGGGAGGTAGATGCGATTGTCTATGGTGGTTAGTTGATAACAGCTTTGTTTTGGAGGCATTGAAATTTACCAACCATTTCCTACCCCAGGCCACTACGGATTGGAGGTCCCTTTCAAGTGCGGCAGCGAGGTTCACTTTGTCGTCCAGACCTGGTTTCTGATCGATGCGGGAGTAGATTGTTGTGTCGTCGGCATACATGCCAACTTGGGATCTAATGGTGTCGGGGAGATCATTAATGTAGATCAGAAAGAGCGTGGGACCTAGGATAGAACCTTGAGGGACGCCTGCGTTCGTCTGGTAGTTTTGGGAGGCATGCCCATTTAATACCACCTTTAATGTGTGGTTAGAGAGGAAGGACTGGATGAGGTCAAACAGATGTCCAGTTATCCCATAGCTTCGCAGTTTGCACAAGAGGCCAGCATGCCAGACCCTGTCGAATGCTTTGGAGATATCCAAGGCAACGGTTCGGGCTTCACCATTCTTGTCGAGTGCCTGGTATATGTACTCGGTAATGGTCGTTAGCATATCAGCAGTAGACCTGGTGAAGCGAAACCCATACTGTTTGTCAGAGAGAAGCCCGTTGGTCATAAGATGCTGAATCACCTCGGCGTTGATAATGGCTTCGAAAACTTTGCCAAAGATTGGAAGGAGACTAATAGGACGGTAATTGGCGGGGTCTGAGGGTTCGCCAGAATTCTTAAATATAGGTACTACGCAGGAGGACTTCCAACAGGCAGGAAAGCAGGAAGCAGATAGGCACAGGTTATAGAGTTTAGAGAGGACAGAGGAGAGTTCTGGGGCACATTTCTTCAGTACTATGACTGGGATTCCGTCACCGCCGCTCGCTTTGAGTGGGTCAAGTTGCGCAATTATCTTGGCGACCAGCGAGGATGAAATGTGGACGTTATTTAGTTGAGCCTTAGTTCTGGGTGGGAAGTCTGGTGTAGGTATTCCTAACGAGTCCAGTGTCAAATTGGTTGAAAATCTACGGGCAAAGCATTCAGCCTTGTCAACTGGGGAGGTGAGAACTTCAAATTCATTGATTAGTGGGGGTATTGAAGTCTTGTTCCTGCTGAGCACGCTTTTGCAGAGACGCCAGTAATCTTTGGAGCCAAACTTAGAGGATGCTATGCGTTGCCTAATTCTGGTAGCAAACGCCCTCTTGGCTTCGTTCAGTACTTTTTTACACTTGTTCCGTGCTGAGGTGAAAAGGCGCCTGTTTTGGTTCGACGAGCAGCTTCGATAGAGCCGGAAGAAATGGTTACGGTGGGCAATAGCGGCCGAGCAAGCGGGTGAGAACCAGAGGGACGAATTTGGTTTTAGTTGGAATTTTCTGGCAGGGATAAAAGCATCGATGCCAGCCTTAACCCAAGAGGAGACCGGCGGCACAGTCTTCGACAGGAAGATCAAAGACGTTGTTCCAGGGGACGTCGCAGAGGAAGTCCCTGAACGAGTCCCAGTCGGCTCTTTGGTAGCAGTATGATATTCTGCTGGTCTGGTTTTCTTGGGTAGAGTTAGTGCGGATTGATATGTTTACGGAGACTACGGCGTGGTCAGAGTTTCCGAAAGGGCAGAATTGCCTGGTAGTGCAGGAGTCTTGGATGGAGGTAAAACAAAGGTCGAGTAAAGAGTCCTTTCCGTTAGGGTTTTTAGAGAAACGCGCGGGGAAGTCCACCACTTGCGTTAGAGCTTGGGCTATTGAAAAGTGCATGGTGCGGATCCCAGCAAGGTCGGTGGCTGAGTTTTCAAGCCACTTGGTGTGGTGGGCGTTAAAATCGCCAAACACAAATATATGGGAAGATGGGTGAGAAGAAATGGCCCTGTCGATGTTAGTCGAGATGCAATCAAGTAACGTACAGTCAGAGGAGAAGGGGGAGCGGTAGAGGAAGAAGAGATAGCTAACCGAGCTTAGAAGTGAGAGACGGAAGCACATGAAGGAATGATCAAGGGATTCAAGAGATGTGACCCTGGCTAGGGGGAATTGTTCGCTGACATATACACCAAGCCCATGCATATGGACATTGGAGTCCTTCCTGAAGAGAGGAAGGCAACCAGGAACGAACAGCTCTGAAGAGGGGATAGAAGGGTCAAGGTTAGTCTCACATATAGCTAAGATATCGGGTGAGTTAGTTAGAAGGAAAGACTCTACACTATTAAAGTTACTGCGAATACCTCGTATATTTGTGAAGGTAACGCAGATAGGTTTGGGCGATTTACGACTAACTGGTTTAGGCTTGCTATTTTGTTTGTTTAATTTCATGCTGGTTATAGTTGTGGATAGAGAGAGGTCTCGAGTAGGGTCAGATGGTCGTTAATTGCAGCAGGTGAAGGATGGAGCATAATGTGGCCTCGGGGTTGCCCATCGGAAATTCATGCAGGAACGCCCGTCCATGCGCGAAATGGCACTACAGGAACCCCGATATTATTCAACTGTTGATCAGAGCAGCCTCTCGAGACGCTACGCAAGAGTTCGGGCTCCTAACTACCAGCCGGAAGCAGCAACCAGGAAACTGCCAACCCGCTACCCTCAGAATGAAGAGACATTGCCACCATACTCACCAACTGCAAAAAGCTTCCAGCCAAACCTGACATAAAGACCGAAAAAAAGAGATGAACCGGGAACCCCTTCCTAAACAAGAAACAAGGCGATCACCTCTACTCCTGTCCAAAAGAAGGGGGTGGAGTGTGAGAACGGGCCATAGAAGGTACTATCTACTCCAATTAAAAAAAAAGAATAAATGTGTGACTGAAGTTAACTAAGTTTCACATAGTATAAGTCAAACCTAAATTTGATAATTAAGAACAATTTACACAAAAATTAGGCAGAAAAGATAAGAACCGAAATAAAATAAAATAAAAAATACAAATAAAAATAAATAATTCGAAAAATAATAAAAAATAAGATCACACTGGCTAAACTCACCAAGTTGGAGGCTGGCTGACAGAAAAAAGTTAAGAAAATTTCAAAAATTATCTTCACTGGGAAATTTCTGATGTTTTTATGAATAAAAATAAATACGCTATTGACCAACTTTCGTGTCATCTGTACTTCTGTTTCTTGCAAATGAGACAACTATTTTTCATTATAAAATTATACCAAAATGTTTTTTTTCGTATTTCTCTTCTTGTTTTTTCTTTTCTTGTTGTTTCTCTCCTTTTCTATTTCAGTCTATTCACTGTTTGATTCAAATATTTAACTGTTTGTTTTTTCTTGTTCTTGCTCTTCTTATGTCTTATTCACCATCACCAGCACGACCAAATTTCTTTACTTAATTCTTTCTTCAGAGCGTTGTCTGTGGCCTTATTACTCGAACCAGGCATTTTTGTCAGTTTGCAATTTTTTCTTGTGACATTTTTAGACGGAATCGGACAATTACAGTTCCGTTAGTGTTTGAAGTTAGTTGAGCGTTCTCTTTGTTTTTCGGCGACTAAAGCAGAGGTTTTCGGCCAGAAAACAAAAACCTGAAGAAAATTTAAAAACAAAAATGTCTCCGAAGACGCTGAATGGTAATTTTTGGCCACCATAGGTAATTTGTTTGAGGCTTTGGTTGCGTAATGAACACAAAAATAGATGAATGCAGACATAAAAAGAGACGAGACATACATTTACTGACACACATACACACACATATTCACCTACACAAACACACGTATACACGTACACACACACACACGTACACACATCTATATATATGGGGTGTGTACGGTATTAGAGGGCACACTGAAGACTGTAAGAAAAACAACCACACCTTAAAACAACTAAATTTATTGCGACCTAACTTGGTATACAGATAGAGTATTGTTTGTATCACGGTGAATGCTACAGAAGGAATATTTATTTTCCCATTTGTATTACCCACTTTTTGGACATTATTATATCCATGATATAATAACATCGTACTTTAAGGACGGAGTAGAACGAATGAAAGAAGAAAAACAAAAGAATGACCAACGTTTGTTCTCAGAGAGCCGCTAATACTGCTTAGAATACACGTCCCACAAAGAGAAAAATATGCCATATATATTTACACCGCAAAGCAGAGTGTAATGGCAAACAAAAAGTATGGAACTTACATATAATATGCAGATACTCCGATGCCTGGAGAAGGTATGTTTATGAATCCAGATTCAAACGATCCGAATTCATCTATGTCCCAGGCAAGTACATATTCCACGAACGTGAAACAGCGTATCTTTGCTTTTCTCAAACTGAGGGTTTCGAGCTGGAATTTCATTCTACATCTAGGAAAGGTTTGTTACCAAAGAGAAACGGCACCTTCACCTTCTGTGTCGCTAGAGTTGGATTACATGTTTGCTCGATTTAAGTGCTTTTAGTTGTAATTGATGGGTTTAATGCGGAACGGCAGACGTAGACATGCACGCATCCCATGGTCTGTATTGATATTGTTAGGTAATAGTGGTTTTCAAAGAACCAGTGGTATTGTGGAAACATTGATTAGTCTCACGTTCAACAACTCCCATATGTAAATAATCAAGAGTATTTATGCCTGGCAAGTTAGGTGGAAACATCTTTAGAGTGACAGGGTTTTGAAGATTGACCGGGATCTTGAGTCATCAGAGCTTTGTGAGCGGGTATTGTATCCGACTGTAGCACATACGGCATTGTATTGCATACAAGATCGATTCAGAGCTCCGCAACTGTTTTCAGCACTTCACTGTAGCCAACAGCATGAAACCAAAACCCATTTTGATATATGTATGTTTGTATGTTATATCCTTTGGAATTACAATATTATTTTGTGTTTTCATTGCAAAAATAAAAACTTTATTTTTCTGCGAAATCCACTAACAATATATAATTTGTGAAACTTTTCATTTGTTACGAAGACGTTAATTTAGTACGCTATACTTAAATTAATGTAGTATTCTTTAATGAAATTTTTATTCAGAAAAGTAAATAAGCTATCGACCAACTTTGTTTATTTTGTGTCATCTGTACTTCGTTACTTGTGAATGAAACAAGTGTTTCATTTGCAAGCGGTGCAGTGGATATCGACTTAGAAAGAGGAGCCGAGTTCAAATTCCAGTGGAATTCCTTGCATTCACTTACGCGCGAATACCCTTGGGAAAGGTGATTAGTCCGTCTTTTCCCTCCAGTTATGGGCTAAATAACAGGACAGATTGGGTTCTGTAGCCTTGGCTGGCAACCATTCTACCGCAGAAAGTAATGGCAACCAACTTCGGGATAATCTTCTACCCAGTCAGTCATGTCTCTTTCGAGACACGATCGACCAAACTTGTATCACTTGCCTGACTGTTTATTTTTATTTTTGCCACGACTCTTACAGCAAAATGTAACGATTTAATCTTTAATTGGACTTGATTTAAAGAAATGATTTATTAATAAATGTTTTTAGTTTTTCTTATTACAGATATACAACGTCTCTACCAAGAAAATTTTAATTTTGTTATATTTTGTTTAATTTTAAACAGAGGTTTCTTCAAGGGTACTTTCTTCAATTGTTTTTTACAATGCAAAATTCAAAAATAATATTTGTTATTTAAATTTAATATTTTTCTCTACGATATTTTTATTAGTAGCAACAAATATATAAATAATGTTGTGGATTCGTTATTTGGTACGATATTTTGGGGCAACATGGATTTTTGAGAATGAACTGTATTTGCGCTTAGAGACAGATGCTTAAAATTTGAAGGCATGGATTTTGTTGAAATGTTAAACAGGTGCAAAGAGAAAACATGTTCGGATTCAGAATTTTTATTATGACTTGCAAAGTCAAATGCCAGCTCTTGTCCCAATTTCTACCGAAAGACGACTGTCAGTGAATCGGAAGTGACGTTAAGCCGACATTTAAAATTTTAGTAGTAATTTCAATTTGATTTTTAAAGAGAGTCAGATTGCAAACGTCGAAGGAGTCGGTTGGCTAAATCGTGCCTTCCTGATGTGGTTAGGGGTGCTGACGACTCTGTCCAAAGAATCTCCACTTTACTTCACGGTATGTCACCAAAGACATCATTACTGTGTTTGAAAAGATGTCAGTGTTATTTAAAACCGAAAAAATAAAATACATTCTATATTTTATTTACAGTTGGGTACGGTCCTCATTGTTTCCAACGAGACATTTGTTTTAAATTGTATTTGTTGTTGCTAACGGTAATGACGAAAGAGACAAAGAAGATGAAGAAGAATATTATGAAATCTGATTGTGAAATTGATTTACGGAAGAGTTGGTTTGAGAGTTCCTCGACAAAAAAAAGTTGAAGTGTTTATGTGATACTGATTTACGTGGAAGTCGGATCAAGTGGTCATATCCGACATAGTAAAAACTGTTTCAGTGAAAGTATCGGTTAAGTGGTCTCCAACGAAAGTGATTTATGATTTAAGATGTTTATTCTTCCCCCGTTGTGCGTTGTAGTACAGTGGATATCGGCTCGGAACGAGAAGCCGGAGAGCCGAGTTCGAATTCTAGTTGAATCCATTGTATTCACTTACGCTCAAATACCCTTGGGAAAGGTATAAATCCGTCTCTTCCTTCCAGTTATGAGTCAAATAGCAGGACAGATTGGGTTCTATAGCCTTGGTCGGCAACCAGTCTACCGCAGAAAGCTATGGCAACCTACTGCGGGATAATGGTCTGCCCAGTCAATCATGTCTCTTTCGAGACATGATCGCCCCAGCGTTGTCTTCGTGGATAGCGCTTCGACATCGAGCCAACATTTGTCTTTGTCGTTTTCGCAAGAAAAATTGATTTGTCCAGACATCGAGGGTCTCAGAAGAAATATATACTTGAGGCAATAGTATATAACGTTAATAAATTTATTTTTCTTATGATTAATTTCTGTTTTCCTATATAAGGGTTATTTTTAAAGTATGGGAACTTTAGTTTACCTTAACGTTAAAAGATACAAAATAAGGGAAAAGGTGATATTTTATACGCAAAATTAATGACAAATAATTTATTAAATTCTTTTATCTAAATTTAGTGTTATAATTAAATTGAATATATTTAATCTGATAATTTTTGTTATTGTAAACAAAGTGTACAAAGCTGTGACCTTAATTCTAAATCACCAATTTATAAGAGTCCATTTTTATGTATTTCTGTATGTGCGTTTTGGTTCAGTGAATATTGGAAAGAGAAATCGAAGAGCCGAGTTCGAATTCCAGTTGAATTCCTTTCATTCACTTACGCAAAAATACCCTTGAGAAAGATATTAATCTGTCTCTTCACTTCAATTATGGGTTAAATAACAGAACAGATTGGGTTCTATAGCTTTGGCTGAGACATTAATGGCAAATGCGGGATAATCTTCTGCCCAGTCAGTCATGTCTCTTTCAAGACATGATCGCCCAAAGCATGTATGACGAATGGCACTTAACTGACTGACTGAATATAATAGTTGGAGAAATAAGTAAACCTTCTACTGGTCATAAAGTGGGGGATCGATTTTCTATTGTTATGAAGTTATAAACTGATCCCCTACTAATTAATGCTTAATAATATAATAATAAAATCCGTCTCTTCTCCCTCCAACCATGGATTAAATAACAGGACAGATTGGATTCTATAGTCTTGACTGACAACCAGTCTACCGCGGCTATCTACTGCTGGATAATTTTCTGCCCAGTCAGTCATGTGTCTTTGAAGACATGATCGCCCAAGCGTGTATCACGTATGGCACTTAACTGACTGACTTCTATAACCTAAAAGAAATGTATTAATGACAAAATAGGTGAGGCATAATATGTATTTTATTTCTAAACAATAAAATAAAGTTACTTTCCAATATATTGTCTTTCATGCCGAATTGCTCTTCCGGAATTCATATTCCAGATATAGTTTTTGATTTCTTAAAACTGATTTCACGATTATAATTAATTTAAAGATTAAAACATATATAACGTTTCGTACTTCTTCTTCTATGTGCTTTGTCCCTTCAGGTCGAAGGTGAACATAACCTTCGACATCTCTTTATTGCTAGTGGCTTTTAACACGCTATTTCCAGTTAACACACCCAAACCCCGCTCTGCCATCCATTTGCTCAAGCTCATCAAGTATATTACGCTTAACTTTCCTCTGTTTCTCTTTCCCTCTATCTGCTTTGTGAGTATCAAATTCTCCAAGCCCTCCTTCCTCATTACATGTCCCAGAAACTTCAGCTTTCTTTACCTGATATTAATTATTAGTTTCCTTTCTGTTTCCATCCTCACCAAAACCTCATTTCTGCTCAAATATTTAGTCCAACTCATTCTCAGCATCCTTCTGTAGAACCAAATTATGCTGGCTTCATGTCTTTTCTTCATCTTTAATGCGATTTTGCAGCATTCACTGCCATAGTGAAGAACAGACTTCGCATAAAATCCACTTCTTCCGTCTTTGTTTTCAGCGAAATTTTCTTCTCTCTATACTCTACTCAGCCTCTGGAATACATCCTTGGCCATGCAAATCGTGTTCGAATCTCAGTGTCGCTCTTCTTTAACGCCGTGGGAATTGATGAATCTGAAGCTCAATGTAGCTGGCAGTATTCATCCGAAGATCATTTTGAAAGAATTGGTGAGACACGATGTGATCTTCCCTCCACTCCACCCTTGAAATCATGGGACAAGCGGGAATCTTTGAGCGCATACAGTGAACTACATCAAAGGTATTATCAGGTAACCATTAGTTATTTCTCCGTTTCACTATCTGATTCTTATCGAAATTTTGGAAAAGCAAAAAAATTTAAAAAAAATACTCGGCAAATCCCTGTTTGCCAAGTGAATGAAAAACTGCATAGCCTATAACAACTTTAGCGTTCTTGATTACAGGTGGCTCAGATGGTATTAAATAATTGAAAAGTCTCTATTCCTCTCTCTTCAATCAATTTCAGGTGTTAATATCCGGTGCTAATAAAGCTGAATCCTTTACCCGTAAATCTTCTTGAAACTCTACTCTTGACTTCTCAGGGTGTCATTGCCTAACTTCCCACTGAGTCCCTGTTGAGAGATATGTTTTCTGCTATTATCTTTAACATAGATCTCCACAAAGTATGTGAACCCGATGGCTTAGTTTTAATAGTCATTAAAACTTGTGCTTTCGAACTGGAAACTGTTTTCGCTAAACTGTATAATGACTGCCTCGCCGCCTCCTTCCTATAAGACGTCATCTGTTGCTTCAGTTTTTAAGAAATCTGTTAAGCTGTCTGACCCTTTCAGCTATCGGCCTGTTGGCCTTCTTCCTCTTTCTGGCGAATTTCTAGAGGACCTAATCACTGCTGAGTTTGTTCATCATCCCTCATCAGAGGGCCTTATCATTTCTCCAGGTCAATTGCTGTTGTACTGACGGTAACTGCGAAAAGAGACTATTGTGTTCTAAATAAAAACAATGAAATCCTGACTGTCGCATTGGGTATCTTGAAAGTCTTTGACAGGGTCGGGCATTCAGGTCTTCTCCATATGCTGAAAAATTACTGTTTCTCTGGAAACATTTTTGAGCTGATACGATCTTTCTTATCAAACAGTGAAATGAAAGTCATCCTGAACGGCCACTTTTCTTGATCCTTTCGCACTTACGCTAGTGACCCCAAAGCCTCCATCCCTGGCCCTACGATTTTTAAAATTTTCATTAACGACTTTCTCAACTCTCAACTTGCCATCTACGCTGACGATACCCCTGCCTCGATAGTAAGTCTAACGAGTCAGACAAGGTCAAAATGGCAACTGTTTTCCAAAACTACCTCAAAACCGTCTTTAACTTGGAGCAAAATATCGCCTGTCCCTTTTAATGCCATCAAGGCTAAATTCCTCTGTATTACTCATCTATGAGACTCCTCTCTGCCTCCCATCGGCATGGCTGATGCTAACCTCCAGGTAAGTGAGCCGTTGCTAACTGGCTAACATTATCAGCTGACATGACGTGTAAAGATTATGTTGAATTCATTGCTAGGTCAGCTGCTAAGAAAGTGGGTTCCTTATATCCCGTGTGGCAAATTTTCTCTCTGGAATATTTCTTACATATCTCTAAGTTTAACATTTGTCCAGGCATAGAATATTGCTGCTCTATATGATCCAGTTGCCCTTTGGCTTCTTGATAAGATCTAAAGAAAAATCAGCAATATTATTGATCCTGATTAAGCAGTTCGGCTTCATTCATTTTCTCACCGCCGTAGAGTTTCCTTTTTATGCTATTTTTATAAATAATTTCATGATAATTGTTCGTATAAACTCTTTGCTATTATATCTAGACTGTATGAATTTAAGTGCAGAATTAAACTGACATGGAGATCTCATCAATTTACAGTTAAGCTGACTAGATGTAGCCATGAATTCTATGCGAACTCAACTGTAAAAATTTAATATACTACTAGATTGGCAATTAGGTCTCATCGTTTTATTTTTTGATTAATTCTATTTTAATTGTTTCTAAAAGCAGTTTCGCTTTTTGGAAATGTTTTTGGATTTTGTTTCCCTGCTAAATGCCATCTTAAAACAAATAAATTCAACGTCAATCGCTATCGTCTGTCTTCCTGAAGATTGGTCTCTTATTATCTTTTGTCTTGAGATCATGTTTTCATCCTCTTTCACTTCCAATGAAAGATAATTTCGTCTTAGCAACAATGGGAGAAAAAAAAAATTAGATACTGGAAGAAAGAATGGATGAAGAAAGAAGAAGAGATAAACCGGGATAAATGAAAGAATGAATATGAGAGAAAAATGTATGATAAGCTAAGAAAGAAAGAAAAAAAGAAAGAAGAAAAGAAAGAAAGAACAAAAGAAAGAAAGAGAAAGAAAGAAAAAAAGAAAGATAGAAGATAAACCGGGAAGAAAGAAAGGATGAAAGAAAGAAAAAAGAAAGAAAAAAGAAAGAAAGAATTGTGGAAAGAAAGAAAAATGACGAAAAAATGAAAGAAAGAAATGATGAAAGAGAGAAATAAAAGAAAGAATATTATAGAAGAAAATAAGATCTTAAGAAAATAAAAAAGACGTAAAGAAAGAAAGAAAAGAGAACAACTGGGAAGAAAGAAAGGACGAAAGAAAGTAGAGAAAACATAAAGATAAACAGGAAAGAAAGAAATGACAAAAGAAAGAAATGACGAAAGAAAAAAAGAAACGAACAAAGAAACAAAGAAGATAAACCGGGAAGGAGGAAAGCAGATAAAAACATAGGTAAACAGAAAAGAAAGAAAAACATAACGAAAGAAAGAAAAACATGCCGAAAGAAAGAAAAAGAATGAAATAAAAAAAATAAAAAAGAAAGAAGTAAGACATAAAAGTTAAACAAAAACAAAAGAAAAGGAAAAGAAAGCATAGGGATATCTCCACGTGAGTCGATTTTTTGTGGCGAATGTTCATCGCAAAGTTGTTATGGCCTGTTTGGGCCAGGAAGAAAGACACAGAAACAAGAAAGTAAGTTCAAAGAGTGTATTAGAATAACATAATAATATATACAATAATAAGTGTTAGTAATCAGCAAAATAGAGGTGTAAGTCCGAACGGTATAATTACGCTGCTTCTTGACTGCCTCACAGCTGCACCTTCGGAAGTAACGCAGGTTAGTCTATATGGAGGAGGAAGAGTCCATTCCACAGTAGACTAGGGCACTATAACAGAAAGAAAGAAAGAAGGTAAACCGAGAAAAAAAAGGACGAAATAAAAAGAAAAAACAAAGATAAACAGAAAATAAAAAAAACATGACGAAAGAAAGAAAGAAAGAAAGAATAAACAGCAAAGAAAGTAGGAAAAAAAGAAAGTTTGAGAAGAAAGTAAGATCATAGAAGAAATAACGAATGAAAGAAAGAAAAAAACGGGAAGAAAGAAAGGAAGTGAGAAAAAGAGACAGAGAGAGAGAAAAGAAGAAAGATAATGAAAGAAATTGAGAAAGAAAGAAAGAAAGAAAGAAAGAGAAAATACAGTAAACAAACAATCAAATGATTGTTTTAATATGTGTCAGTTTATTGTGAAATACGATCCAGACCAGTATACCAACAAATATCGGCTGGAAACTTTACTAACGACTGTCCGTGCGAATAAAAATGTCTTTCATTTCTGCGTGCACACTGAATACCACAGACTGATATTCCAAGTTTTGAGAAAATGAAATCCGGAAGCCCGTCATTGGTTAGAAAATTTTACAGAAGTTTTTTGAAATTGCATTGCACTAGCCGGAAGATATTCATCGATCTCACTGCACACAGAACAACGTTTTTTAAGATATGAGGTTGGCTCATACACGTATTTCTTCATTTACGTCACCCGTTCTGTGTACGCATGTATCTAGTTACAGCCAAATAACGCTAACAGCACTGAGTACTGTTCGATCTCAGAAAGAAATTAACGTTCCGTCGAGTTAGTAATCAGACGAGGAAGCCTACCGAAAACAATAAGAGGGCACATAAAATTGTGACATGATTTGGGTGCTTACAACCCTCCTAGTGTTTTGCCAGGAAACAAATCGAGTAGAATGGAGAGCCTGAAGTCAGAGAAATGTGGAAAAATTTTCATGATCATATCACCCAAAACAGGTGATTGAGCTATCATGACTTATATCCATTGGACTGTTAAATTTAAGGCGTCATCGATAAGGTGAACAACCTAATATCACGGAATACCAAGGACACGTCGAAGGTCATCTTGTGAAACTCTTGCGAACATTCAGGCAAAGGTTAATAATGGGAGTCAGTGGATTCTGAGGGAGTATCGAACATTTCTGAGGGAGTATCGAACATTTCTGAGGGAGTATTGAACATTTTTTTTTACAAACGCTTTCTCAAAAACCGTTGTGATGTAACGGATATCGGTTCGAAATGAGAAACCAAGAAGCTGAGTTTGATTACAGTCGAATTCGTTTCTTTCATTCACTCACAAATACTCTTGGGAAAGGTATTAATACATCTCTTCTCCTTCCAGGTATTGCTTAAATAGCAGAATAGATTGGGCTCTATAGCCTTGCTTGAGAAGACTAACGTAGAAAATAATGGCAGCCTACTACGGAAAATCTTCTGCCCAGTCTTTCAAAACGTGATTGCTCGAGAATGATTCACGCTTGGGCTATCATATCTAGAAAGAGTCATGACTGACTGGGTAGAAGATTGACTGGGCAGTAGCTTGTCGTTACTTACTACAGTAAACTGGTTGCCGACCAAGGCTATAGAACCAAATCTCTCCTGCTAGTTTTCTAGAGTGAGACACGACGGATTAATCTTTTTCTTTTATGTGCCCTGTCTCTTCAGGATGTAGGCGATCATGGCTTTCAGGGTCTCTCTATCCTTGGTGGCTCTTAATATGTTTGATCCTGTTACACCTCGCAACCTCCGTTCCGTCATCCACCTGATCAAGCTCTGCAAATATGTTATCCGCTGCCTTCCTCTATTTCTTTTTCCTTCTATCTGGCCTGTCTGTATCAGTTTCTCCATGCTCTCTTTCCTCGTTGCATGTTCCAGGAATTTCAATTGTCTCTTCCTGATGCTCAGTATTAATTTCCTTTTCGTTGCCATTCTTTCCAGCACCTCACCGTTGCTTGCATGCTCAGTTCACAACATCCGCAACTTCCTTCTGTAGAACCACATTTCCGCTGCTTCAAGTTTTGTCCTCATTTTCAATGATATTGTCCATCATTCACTGCCGTATTGAAAAACTGACATCGCATAGCAATCCAGCACTGTTTTCTTTGTTTCTAGTGAAATTTTCCTGTGTGTTAGTCCTCTACTCAGCTTCTGGAACGCGTCCATTGCCACGCCAATTCGCCTTCCGATCTCTGTGTCGCACCTTTCATCTCCTGTTAGAACACTTCCTAGATATTTAAATTTTTGTACTTGCTTGATTCTGGTATCCCTCACTTGTATTTGGCATTCTCGGTTGCACCTTTTGCTGATGACCATGCATTCAGTTTTCTTAAAGTTTATTTGTAGTCTTTTTGTCACTCTACCTTCTGCAGGAGGTCCTGTAGATTCCTTTACGAGTCTGCAATCACCACTCTATCATCCGCATACATTATGTTGTTGAATTTGTGGCCTCCAATAACAAATGCTGGCGTGGCGTATCATCTAGGGTCCTCAAAATATTCTCGATGTACAAGTTGAACAGATCCGGTGAAAAGACACATCCTCGTCTTACGCCTCTTTCTATCTTTGTAAATCTGCTGAACTCGTTACCTGTCTGTATGCAGGCAGTTTGCTGCCAGTAGAGATTCTCGATTACTCTGATGTCTTTCCGAAAAATGTCGAGGCTGCTGAGCATCTCCATCAATTCTTTGTGTCGTATTTTGTCAAACGCCTTCGCATAATCAATAAAACATAGGTACAAGTCCTTCTTCATTTGTATTTCCCTTTCGGAGAGCATCCTAATCATAAATATGGCGTTCCTTGTCCCAGTGTCCTTGACGAACCCGCACTGTCCCTGTCCTATCTCTGGCCTGATTCTGCTTCTCGCTTTATTCATCAGGATTTTGACAATCAGTTTTCTAATGTGACTCATTAAGCTGATAGTTCTGTGTAGTTCGCACTCTTTTGCACCTGGTTTCTTCGGCAGTGCTATAAATATCGACTTGCATAAGTCGTCTGGTATTATTCCACTATTACAAATTTCGTTTAATATGTCAGTATTTTTTTCATGCCTTATTCTTCCAGGGCTATCAGCAGACCTATAACGATGCCGTCTGGACCAGCTGCGTTGTTTCTGTTCAGTTTGGCCATTGCAGCTTTCACTTCGGATTTTAATATTTCCGATCCATCCTCATTGTGTATTCTCGGTTGTTCTCACCTGTCACAAAAAAGATCCTTTATATATTCTTCCCATCGCTGGAGTATTTCTTCTTTCTCCAATATGATTGGATTTTATGCATTCTGTTGAGGAGCAGGTTTTTGTCCTGTCAGTTCTCTTATCTCTTTATGCATCTCTGCTTTATTGGTCCTGTATTTGTTGTTGAGCCATTCCTCTTTAGCGTGTCTGCATTTGTTCCTTATTTCCCTGTGAAGTTTCTTGTACTCTGCTCCATGTCTTGGCGTTATTTTTTGTCTCCTTTGCATCATGTGGAGGATCTCTTCGGTCATCCACTCGTTTTTTTCTACGTCTGATTTCCTTTGGGGCTATGTTCGCTGAGGTCACCATCGCTTCTTTCAGTGAATCCCATTTTGAATGCCCTTTTCCAATTTGTTCTTCATATTTATTTCTCACACTGTTATTGTATTATTTCTGCAGGGTGAGGTCATTCACGAGCGTGTTGTATTGCAGCCTTGGTGCGATACGGGGCTTCTTCATTCTCCGGAGTTTTATCCTTAGTTTACAGATGACTGGGACATGGTCACTTCTGTAGTCGGCACCTGGATATGTTTTGCATTGAACCACTGCGTTCATGAATCTCTTGTTTATAGTTATGTAGTCTATTTGGTTCTTCGTGTCGCCTCTTGGACTTCTCCATGTCTATAGACGACGTGGGTGTTCTTGAAACCAGGTGTTATTAATTACCTGGTCATTTTCTGTGGACCATTGGACCCATTTTTCCCCTCGATCGTTCAGTCTCCTAGTTCAAAGTTGCCGGTCATGTCTCCTTCCCTCTTTTTACCTACATTGGCATTCAAGTCTCCCATTATGATCCTAATTTCTTCAATTTCTCGTTCTGAGCCGATATCCACTGCAACACAATACATATCCAGTAAAATGTAATGCTGCTCATTTTACTATACAAATGTATTTTTATATATTTTTAATTTTGTTAAGGATTGCCATTTTTTTTATAAAAATATATTGTTGGTCGTTTTATGATAAAAATGTACAGTTAAATTTTAAGTTTTCAAAATTTGCCCATAGCTAGGACACTAAAATGTGTTACTACCCCGGATCAGAGTGGACCTAGAAACAACAGCTGTTAAGAGTTGGTGCAACACACCAAAATGTATCGGATCTTATGAACAGTATCCATGCAGCCAGATGGGGTTTTCACTTTACACAGGAATAAATATATCCAAGCGCGCGCATGCGTGCACACACACACACACACACACACACACACACACACACACACACACACACACACACACATTTTAATAACAAAATTTATCGCAAATAATCAGGCCGGTAGAAATAAATATATCAATATAAGGTTTTATTAAAAACAGAATATCTACTCAAATACGAGTATCGATTAAATAAAATGTTTAAACAAATAATTTAAATATGTCACTTATTAAAACCATTTAGTTAATCTCCGGGATTTTCCGTAACACACACACACACACACACACACACATATATATATATATCTATATATGTATATATCAGCATGCAGAGTGGGTATAGAAGAATCCAAAGGATTATCCTATGCATACAGTGGTAGGATAACTCTCTAAGAGAGCTCTAAATATATATGTATATAAATACATATAGAACAAATATAAGAAAAATTAAGACAGACACGTTATTTCATGATAAATCGGAAGTGTGGACCTATTTCAGGCGAACCATCATCAGCTTCCGTCTTTATTTCGTGTAAAATCCTTGTAAGAAAAAAGACGGTAGCTGATGATGGTTCGCCTGAAATACGCCCCACACTTTCGATTTACCATGAAATAACATGTCTGCCTTAATTTATATATATAAAATTAGAGGGAGTTTTGTATTGAATATATTTCATTTATTTATAATTTGTACTCGGTTACCT
>JBBBDQ010001259.1:622500-737500 GCA_037127315.1 Ascarosepion bandense | reverse complement strand
CTACGTGATAGTGCCGTCTGGAATCTCTGTTTAGGGTTCGAAAACGAGTACCTGTGATTATAAAGCCTCTGTTTGAAAGAGCCCGCGGACATGCCAATATAGGTCCGGTAATTGTCCTTGTTATTAGATGGAGAAATGCGGGCTTCATAAATTACATGGGTGGATTTACATTTGCCTTCCTTCTTTTATCTCTCTTACCACCTTTTTTTCCGGAAAAAAAGGTGGTAAGAGAGATAAAAGAAGGAAGGGAGGGAAAAAGAATGAACCTAAATAATACGGAAGCTAAATCCGGAATTGTCGACAAATGCAATTGTTATTCTGTGGATGCCTGCCCGGTGCAAGGCAAATGTAAATATATATATATATGAATATATATATATATATATATATATATATATATATATATATATAAATTAAAAAATATTAATTCAATGATGTTCAATGACCATTTCGATATGAAAATCCCCACGGGGGATAACACATCACCTTAGCAACAGAAAAATCCTATATTTGCTCTGTAATATTTTATTACATGGAGCTCTCTTCCTGTATCATTTTTTAATATTAAAATAAAATTTTTAATATTAATTAGGATCGGGTTTTGGAATTTACCTTCCTGCTTTTTTCACTTGGATTAAAGTACCTGAATTAATATATATATATATGTGTGTGTGTGTGTGTGTGTGTGTGTGTGTGTGTGTGTGTGTGTGTGGATATATTTCGTCCTACGCTGTATATAACACGCCTTCCTGTACCGATCGCCTATAGCTCAGAGGTAGAGTCGCTGACTCAATTCGGCCGAGTTTTACTACCGGGCAGAATCAATCGAATGTCTAATCATACTGATCAGCTGTTATACAGCGAACCAGGTCTGTCTACAGATAACTATAAATATATATTAGTTTTTGCTCATTATTAAATTAGACTAGTACACAGTTGTATTTAAAAAAGTCTTTTCAGTATAACTATATTGTATAACATTTAAATATTTTAAATTTGGAAATTAGTTATTTCCACGACCTAGGTTTCAACCTTTCGGCATCTTTAGGCGATTTACAGTGACGCATTTTACCGTTTTTTAATCGCTCGAAAAGCGATTTTGTACAAACGCTCCAACTGGAATTTTCATACAACAGAAAATTTACAAAATTAGGAGTTTTTAAGGATCTGAGAACACTTTCAACCATGTTTTATGATCCTAGTAGTTCTTCATAGGTATGATTACATTTCGGCGTAATTTCTGATCTTTCTTTTTTTTTTCTTTCTGAGAACAAAATAATAGCTAATTTTTCCGTCTGGCATAATCTACATACTTTACAACCGTTGTATGGTTTTGATATTTTTGTTATGCTCCAGGTTATATCGTAGTTTTTTCCCTATTTCAGTTTTAATTTTTACTAGCAGTATAGCCCGGCGTTGCTCGGGTGTAATGAAAGCTTTAAAAATAATCCATGGTCCTGGAGCTCAGACACTTTGGACGTTGGCAAGAAAGACTAAAAAGCAATAGTTGTTTCCAGTTAAAGCGAAACCGTAGACTGAATGAAAAATGAATGGATGTAAGTCAAATTTTGATTTCCTGGTATCAATATCAAATTTTCTGCACTATTTTAAGAACTGCAACCTTGAAACTTCTAAATGGCCAGATTCTTGTAAGACATCTTTATATTAGTTTTTCTTTTAATTAAAGATGGCATTATTTGACGAGTTTTTTTTTTTATAGGCCGTGCTTTATTTCTTTATGGATGTGCTTGTTGGATGGTTTGATCATGTGTTTATGTACTTTAAAGTTACATTTATTTTCATAAATGGAGAGACACTGACAGTTTGTAAATTAAACTCTACATCTGAATCTTGAACAACATTCTTACTTTTTTCAACTACTATTTAAAAATTTAGATCTTTAAAATGTTTGTAAAGCATTGTTCTTACTCTATCATTCTCTCTTTTTGTTGCCTGGTGCTATCATTAATCCAAATTAAACATAACACAAGAACTAACCATCCAACAAGCATAATCAACACATAGATAAAGGAATAAAGTACAGTCTATGAAAAGATTCGTCAAACAAAGTAATCTTTGATGAAAGGAAAAAAGAACATGCAGATGCTTTAAAAAAATCTAGCCATAAGTTGTGGTGCAGGGGATATCGGCTCAGAACGAGAAATCGAAGAGCCGAGTTTGAATTCGTTGCATTCACTTACTCGCAAATAACCTTAGGAAAGACATCAATCTGCCGCTTCTTCCTCCACCTATAGGTTAAATAGCAGGACAGATTGTATTCTCTAGACTTGGTTGGCAACCAGTCTACTACAGAAAGTAATAGTAACTTATTGGAGTAGATAGACTAAACTATCGCCCAGTTCACACTCCACCCACGTCTGTTGAACAGGTGAAGAGGCTCATGCCTTGTTTCCTGTTTAGGATGCGGTTTCCGGTTTTCTCTTTACCAATCTTCTCACTTTTTTTTTCAATTGGAGTAGATAGACTAAACTATCGCCCGGTTCACACTCCACCCACGTCTATTGAACAGGTCAAGAGGCTCATCCCTTGTTCCCTGTTTAGGATGCGGTTTCCGGTTTTCTCTTTACCAATCTTCTCACTTTTTTTTTCAATTGGAGTAGATAGACTAAACTATCGCCCGGTTCACACTCCACCCACGTCTATTGAACAGGTCAAGAGGCTGATCCCTTGTTCCCTGTTTAGGATGCGGTTTCCGGTTTTCTCTTTACCAATCTTCTCACTTTTTTTTTCAATTGGAGTAGATAGACTAAACTATCGCCCGGTTCACACTCCACCCACGTCTATTGAACAGGTCAAGAGGTCAAAAAAAAAAAACTGCGAGAAAGTCTTCTACCCAGTCAGTTATGATCACCCAAGCGTGTATCACGTATGGCACGTAACTGACTCATTACTAGCATAACTTCATAATAGATTGCTTATTCGAAGAATAATTCCATATCAATAGAATCAACTTGTATCTATGCAAGCTCAACTGAGAAAATATAATCATCAAGTTATGATTAAGATTACAGCAAAATTTATCTTTCGCTAAACATTCAGTGATCGTCATGGTAAGATTAGTTACGTCTGTAATAACATTTAGGATGACATACTATTTATTTCTTTTAATTAAAATTTATATTAACGTGCTGTTATTAGCTGGCATTTTGTGATTTTCGATGAAGTATAAGTAAATGACCATTAATTAGTACACCAGGCTGTTTGTAACAGTTTAGATAAAGAAAAAATATCAAAGAAGAATATTAGTCACTATTCGCAAGAGATCACGCGATGAAAATTAAACAAAACAATGGTTTCCTTTTTAGGGGACTTGTTTAGGAAAATAGGATATAGAATTGGTTTTGCTATTTCATTTGTTTAGAATTTCTTTTAAGCTGATATATATATATATATATATATATATATATATATATATATATATATATATATATATATATGTCCAAACCCATTCGTCTATTCTATTTGCCATTTTCAAATATTTTTTGTAGTTTACTGTAAAAAGATATATACGAGCAGTTATGTATTAAAATGAAAAAAACTATCGTTGAAATGGTAGCCAAAAGCGCTCAGAAATACAAACAATTTGGACTGTTTTTGCACACTTTATAAAAGAAAAATATCACTTTTATGAGAAGTATATATAATCTCGGTATCTTATCAACCCTCTTTAATTAGACTTGGATAAAATTAGTACTGCTGTCCAAAGGCACAATTATGTAACATTGCATATAAAATTTACAAAAATTCACTACTGATGTCCGTCGAAATATTAAGGTATTAGATATAAATATATATATTGTATAAATATATATATTGTATAAATATATATATTGTATAAATATATATATTGCATACAACACATACCACTACTCTGCTTCACACATAACACCACATATATTCTATTACATGTAAAATAACATACATCCTCATAAATGGCTAAACGTATAGCTGAAAGCACTAGAAAATTTTGGACAATTTTTATATAATTTATGCCATTAAAAGAAAAAAAATTATAAAATCACAATTATATAAAAGTCTTGTCTTTCATTTTTAATAAAACTTGTATAAAAGAGAGATTGCTACCCAAATATACAATATATATATTGGTATCTAATATCTTAATATTTTGATGGACAACATTAATGAATTTTTGTAAATTTTATATGCAATGTTACAAGATTTCGAAATTATATTGTTATGGCGGACTCGTACTGCGTTTCATAATTTAAGTAATCTTGCACTTTATGTTTAGGTAAGTAATTATCAATAAACTTTAATACTTTCTTAAACATTTTCTCATAGAACTTAACCTGTCAGGGAGGCTTGTTTTAGTCAAATACGCCTTCTTCATTATTAGAGGCGAATTATTTTGCGGAAGTAGAATATCTGTTAATTATTTTGTCGTAGCTAGTGATCAGTTATCACACGTTTTTCCTCGTAAGTTTTAGATAAACATTGCATTTTCTCACTAACTCACTGCTAAATTGCTTTAGAAGTCATAGATTGAGAGAATATTTGTAGCACCTGACTTAATGTGAGACACAGGTGACATAAATTTCGAATCTCGCTTTCATTAGAGCTTTATCAGAATCATCAGCATTCTAATAATCTAAATCTAAAATTATTTATACATAGAACTTTGTCTGTGTGCGTGTGTGTCTGTACGTGTATGTGTGTGTCCGTTACCTATAGACTCCGAAACGGCTGAACCGATTTTCTTGAAAATTTACACAGATGTACTATAAGCATCTGCGAGAGTTCTTCGCTAGGTTTCGTGTCGAGGTACCCCCCGATAAATATCGAAAATCGATAATCAAAAAAATCAGGTTATAGAAGGAGTGGTCCGATTTTAATCAAATTTGATACATTCATAGACAAAGACATAAGAAACGATATTCAGACGTTTCAAGGTTGCAGTTCTTACAATAGTGCAGAAAATCGATAATATATATATATATATAAAAAGCAAGATGTTTGCGTGTGTGTGATTATCTGCCTGTTTTTCCTAATTTTTTCAGCCCTTTTATTTTAGTTTTTGCATTGAGTTCGGCTCTAAATAGGTATAATTGTAGTTCTTAGTCTCAGCCATGATACCATTTACTCAGAGGACTTATTTAACCTTCAAAATTCAGTTTACGACGAAAATAACTTATTTGATATTGATACCAGGAAATCAAATTTGACTTACATCCATTCATTTTTCTTGCAGTCTACGGTTTCGCTTTAACTGGAAACATCTATTGCTTTTTGATCTTTCGTGCCAACGTCCAAAGAGTCTGAATTCCAGGACCATGGATTACTTTTAAAGCTTTCATTACACCGGAGCAATGCCGGGCTATACTGCTAGTATTTAATCATTGTCAATCATATTTATCATTCCTCGTTGTTCTTTTTTCTTTTTGTGATTTGAGGAGCTATTAAGTACTTGTCTTTAATCATGGAAGCAACCTTACGGAGTATTTTGAAGTCTCAAATTCTCAAAATGGTTTTTAATTCGAGACATTTATTGAAAATGTCTTTGTTGCTTTTCTTTTACATCTGCGCAGAACAAACTAATTTCATTCTCAACGCGCATATAGCTATTAATATATTTTAGCAAATAAACCATTGGATTCCAATAAGTATTTATATTACGTATTAATAAAACATGAATATCAAATACTCCGAGATGCTGTGTATATTTATTTGTATTGTATATAGCCTTATTTGCATAAATATATTTATTAGTTTATGCGTATGTATGTGATAAATGTATGCCGATAAAAAAAATTCGGGTCTATTTTATTGCTATGTGTGACAACGTTTGTACATAGCCGAATGGATTTTTACTTGCAATTCCTTCCTTTCTTGTACTTGCGCATGCGTCCTTGTGATAAGTTTTGTCTGTATTCATAGTCGGCAACAATAGAAACATGCATTATTAAAGACTGCGAACAATACATTCTGATGTGATAAGAATCCGAACTCGATTTCGCGTTCTTTGACGAGCTTTGTACGAAGACATGCTGGAAAATGGCGAACGTAAGAAGAATGGACAAGCAAGTGTCGGTTGAATGGGATGAAAGGGCGGCAGAAATATTAGGGGAATATGGGATGTGAGATATGAAGCTATAAAATGAAGATGAAATATAAGGAAGGAGACAAAGACACAAAGCCGAAGGGAGAAAATAAATCCATAGAAAGAAGAAAACATAAACCCCAAAGAAAGAAACAAACAAACTAACAAAGAAGAAGAAACAAACAAAAAAAGAGAAGAACGTAAGTTATTAGAAGAATGAAAGAACGAAAGAAATATGAACATATAAAGAAAGAAAGAAAGAAAGAAAGATGGAAAGAAAAAGTAAGATAACAAAAGAAAGAAAGAAAGAAAGAAAGAAAGAAAGAAGAAACGATACACGAGACAGAAAAAAGGGAGATAAAGAAAATTAGATAGAACAAACTAACGATAGAAAAAGAAACAAAGAAAGTGAATAAAGTAATATATTAGAAGAAAAAAGAATGATAGAAATATGAAAATAGAAAGAAAGAAAGAAAGAAAGAAAGAAAGAAAGAAAGAAAAAAGAAGATAACAAAAGAAGAAAAAAGAACGAAAGAAAGAAGAAAAAATAAACTTAAAAGAAAGAAAGAAAGAAAGAAAGAAAGAGACTCAGAGAAAAATGTAAGATAATGGAACTAAGAACAGACGAAAGAAAAAATGAAAGAAGAATAAATAAACAACGGAGAAAGAAAGAAAGAAAGAACGAGAGAAAGAAAGAAAGAAAGAAAGAAAGAAAGAAAGACTCAGAGAAAAATGTAAGATAATGGAACTAAGAACAGACGAAAGAAAAATTGAAAGAAGAATAAATAAACAACGGAGAAAGAAAGAAAGAAAGAACGAGAGAAAGAAAGAAAGAAAGAAAGAAAGAAAGAAAGAGACTCAGAGAAAAATGTAAGATAATGGAACTAAGAACAGACGAAAGAAAAAAATGAAAGAAAGAATAAATAAACAACGGAGAAAGAAAGAAAGAAAGAAAGAACGAGAGAAAGAAAGAAAGAAAGAAAGAAGCTGAGAAAAGAATGTAAGATAATGGAAAAAAGATAATACGAAAGAGAAAAGGGAGAAAAGATAAACAGGTTAAAACGAATAAAGGAAAGAAAGAATTTGAGAGAACAAAATAAGATTATTAAGGAAATGACGAAAAACGAATGAAAAATAAAATACAAACAGAGAAGAAAGAATTTAAGAAAGAAATTGAGAGAATAATGTAATGTAAAGAAAGAATAAAAGAAGAATAGGTAAACCGCAGAGAAAGAATGAAGGGTAGAGAATAAATTAAGATAATGTTAGAATAAATGGAGAAAATAAAGAAAAAGTAAAAGAAAAAACAAATCAAGTAGGAATACTGAAGGAAAGAAAGAAATATATATATATATATATATATATAGGACAGAAGCAAGAGAAGAAAGAAGGAAGAAAGAGAAGAAAGAAAAAATGAAAAAAATAACCAAAATTAATGAATGGTAGATACAAACTGAAAATAAGCAACGAAAGAAGGAAAAAAAAGAAAGAGATAAACAAATAAAAAAAGAAAAATACAAGAAAGACTGGAAGATATAAATTTTTTTTTAATCGTATCACACCGAGCAAGGCGGTAACGCCACTGATGTGCATGGGGCTACGTAATAGTGAAAAGATTGGAAGAGAGAAAGTCGGAAACCACATCCTGAACAGGGAACAGGGGATGAGCCTCTTAACCTGTTCAACAGACGTGGGTGGACTGTGAACCAGGCGATAGATAGATAGATCTATCTACTCCAATTTAATAAATGAAAATAAAAATAAATAAATAAATAAATAAAGCATATAAAATAAAGAAAGAAAAAAATGAAAATGTAGAAAGGAATATATATATATATATATATATATATATATATATATATATAAACATTGATAAAAGGCAAGACAAAGAAAATGAACGAATAACAGTCAGAAAAACGAAGAATAGAAAAGAGAAAAAAAAGGAAACGAGCACAGCAAGGCGAATGAATGAAGTAAGGAAACAATGAAGGAATGAAAGAAGGAATGAAAGAAACTGTTAGGGCGCCACTCCTATTTGACTACAAATGGACTGTTCCCATTGCTATATATAGCAATGGTGGATTCTCTACAGGAGAGTGGTACAAAGTCACTGGACTGACGATTCTACGACACTGTCAGCTCTCTGCTTCCGAGCAGAGAGCAATAACCCAGTCGTAGTTCCGCCGAAGGGTAGAACCACGACTGGGCAAAAATAGACAGACATTTTTTGGCCCGGCTATATGGCCGGGAATACCCACTATAAAATGACCATGTGTCACATCCAGCCTTGCGTGGGAAGGCTAGTAAATACAGTCGTACGGAGTCGCTGGATGACTCTACGACACTGTCAGCACTCTCTTCGGGCGGGGAGCGCTCTCTGCTTCCGAGCAGAGAGCAGTAACCCAGTCGTGGTTCCGCCGAAGGGTAGAGACACGACTGGGCAAAAATAGACAGATATTTTTTGGCTGGGCCATATAGCCCGGAAATCCCAGTCCAAACTGACCATGTGTCACATGGTGCCCTTACTGGGAGAGACAACTCAATAATGAGTCGTAGAGAGTCACTTGAGAGTCTCTAATGAGTTACTGAAGAGTCAGTGCGAGTCATTGAAGAGTTAGTCACACTTCCGGTGGCGTAAAAATATAAGAGAAGATTCGTCTGACGTGACAACAATACTAAAGGAGGAGATAAAAAAAGATTTCCCGGAAGTATTCTCTGAAGGTTTGGGCAGATGTACCAAAACGTCGGCGATAATCAAATTAAAAGAAAACATGACTCCGGTGTTCAAAAAGAAGAGAAACGCGCGCTATTGATAAAATTGACGCTGAGCTTGAAAGACTAGAAAAAATAGGCGTACTAACAAAAGTCGACTATAGCGATTGGGCCGCACCGGCTGTTTACATAAAAAAGAGGACGGGAGCGATTAGAATATGCGCTGATTTTTCGACCGGACTAAACAACGTCATTGAAGATTATCACTACCCTCTACCAAGCCCGGAGGAGGTATTTTCTAAGCTGAATGGCGGGAAGGTTTTTTCAAAAATAGACCTTAGTGACGCATATCTCCAAATTCCAGTGGAGAATGAAAGTTCAAAGCTATTGTGCATAAATACGCATAAGGGGCTTTACAAATACAAACGTTTGGCGTTCGGAATAAAAACAGCACCGGCGGTGTTCCAGCAGACAATGGAGACTATGCTGGCAGGATTAGATTTCGCGATCGCATACCTTGATGATATCCTAATAAAAAGCGAAACTGTCGAAGAACATAAGGATAACCTACGGGAAGTTTTCAAAAGAATACGGAATTATGGCTTGAACATAAAGGAAAGCAAATGTGATTTGTTGCTGGAAGAAATTAAATATCTGGGTCATATTATCAATAAAGATGGGAAAAAGCCAGACCGAAATCGCTCCCATGCGATTCGAAATAAGCCAGATCAAAAAAACGTAAAGACATTGCAAAGTTTTCTAGGTTTGGTGAGCTACTATCAGGAGTTCATTCCAAATCTGCACAAGTTGCGTGCGCCTTTAAATGAGCTACTAAAAAAAGATAAAGTATGGTGCTGGTCTGAGGACTGCAAGAAAGCATTTAAGGAGATAAAAGACAGACTTACATCAGATTTATTTTTAGCTCACTACGATCCCAAATTAGACATCGTAAACGCTTGCGATGCTAGCACATATGGGATTGGTGCATGTATATTACACAAGTGGAAGAATGGACAAATAAAGCCGATTGCACATGCAAGCAGAACACTGCTCCCGGCTGAACAAAAGTACTCACAAATCGAAAAGGAGGCACTGGCAATAGTGTTTGCAGTAACAAAGTTTCACAGATATATTCATGGAAGGAAATTCACATTGCAGACGGATCATAAACCGTTGTTGACCATTTACGGATCCAAAAAGGGACTCCCCACATATACTGCAAATAGACTACTGAGATGGGGTACTTTGCTTCTAAATTACAATTTTGACTTACAACACTTAGCATCAACAAAAATTGGACACGCGGATGGGTTGTCGAGACTCATCCCGAAGTCAAACGAACCTTTAGAGGACACCGTTATAGCAGCATTAAAATCTGAAGTGGAAGTGAAGAATACTCTCACTGGAACTGTCAGAGATTTACCGGTGTCATTAGCAGATATAAAAAAGGAAGCGTCAAAAGACGATTACATCAAAGATGTAAAAAATAAATTACTGGAAAAAGACCAACGAATGGCAGAAACTTTTTCTACGTGCGACAACGTATTACTCTACAGCGAAAGAGTTGTAATTCCTAAAGTGTTACAGAGGAAAATATTGAAAGATTTTCATACGGGTCATCCCAGTGTGAATCAAATGAAAAGTTTAATGCGGTCGTACGTGTTCTGGCCAGGCGTGGACGCGGATATTGCGGCCATGGTTGGAAAATGTGAGGGTTGTGCGCTGGCGGCGAAATCGCCACAAGTACTACAAAAGCTTTGGCCGAAAACGAATAGACCGTGGTCGAGACAGCACATAGACTTTGCCGGTCCAATGGGTAAAACATATTACTTAATTGTCGTAGATAGCTACACCAAGTGGCCGGAAGTTTTTCAGATGAAACAACCCACAGCAAAAAAATACTATAAACAGACTCCATGAGCTTTTCGCAAGATTTGGTGTAGTAGACACAATTGTCAGTGACAACGGGTCACAATTTACATCAAAAGAGTTTAAGGAATTCTGCGATACATTTCAAGTGGAACATATAACCACTCCACCCTATCACCCACGTAGCAATGGTCTAGCTGAAAGATTCGTGGATACCCTAAAGAGAGCATTAAGGAAGGCAACGGGGACGCCCACGAAAACGGCTTTACAGTTATTCCTACAGGTATACAGAATTACGCCGAACAAGGCAGCACCATCCACGCTGTCGCCAGCTGAATTAATGTTCGCAAGAAAAGTACGTTCGGTTTTTGATAAGCTATTCCATCAAAGAAAGCTTATACACCTAATGTAAGCACACCCAAAAGAAAATTTGTGGTGAATGAAAAAGTGTTTTTCAAGAACTATAAAAACAATACTACGTCCTGGATGAAAGGCAAAATTAAAGGACGTATAGGGAACATGCTCAATGTGGTGCAAGGACCGAAATTTGAACATAGAAGACATGTAAATCAATTAAGAAAAGGATTTTCGGAAGAGACAACTGTTGCGCCTGAAGAGATGGATGAAAATGTGGATCTTTTTGATACTTTCGAGTTACAAATGCCTCAGGTACAAGAAGTTAGTACCAGGAAATCCACCCGCAAAAGGAAATTAACACACCAGAAAAAAATACGATTGAAGCAAAAGTCTTAGTAGGGGGGTGTTAGGGCGCCGCTCCTATTTGACTACAAATGGACTGTTCCCATTGCTATATATAGCAATAGTGGATTCTCTACAGGAGAGTTTTACCGAGTCACTAGACTGACGACTCTACGACACTTCAGTTCTCTGCCTTCGGTAGAGGGCGCTCTCTGCCTTCGGTAGAGGGCGCTCTCTGCTTCCGAGCAGAGAGCAATAACCCAGTCGTAGTTCCGCCGAAGGGTAGAACCACGACTGGGCAAAAATAGACAGACATTTTTTTGGCCCGGCTATATGGCCGGGAATACCCACTATAAAATGACCATGTGTCACATCCAGCCTTGCGTGGGAAGGCTAGTAAATACAGTCGTACAGAGTCGCTGGACGACTCTACGACACTGTCAGCCCTCTGCCTTCGGGCGGGGGGCGCTCTCTGCTTCCGAGCAGAGAGCAGTAACCCAGTCGTGGTTCCGCCGAAGGGTAGAGACACGACTGGGCAAAAATAGACAGATATTTTTTGGCTGGGCCATATAGCCCGGAAATCCCAGTCCAAACTGACCATGTGTCACATGGTGCCCTTACTGGGAGAGACAACTCAATAATGAGTCGTAGAGAGTCACTTGAGAGTCTCTAATGAGTTACTGAAGAGTCAGTGCGAGTCAGTGAAGAGTTAGTCACACTTCCGATGGCGTACCGGAAGTAATCACGTATACACACGTCTCACGACGGATTGGACTCTTGTATCTTGCTATTGTAAATATTACTAATCACTTCTGTACATACTAACCGTCTTTCCGCGGAATACAACTTATATTCTGATTCTGTTGTTGAGTTATTCATTTATACTTGGCGACATAACAGAAACCAAAAAAAAAAAAAAAGTGCCAACGAGCACAGTAAGGCGAATGAATGAAGTTAGGAACCAATGAAGGAATGAGAGAAGGAATGAAAGAAACCAAAAAAAAAAAAAAAAAAAAAAAAAGGCAGTAGACAAAAAATTGAATAAAGTGAATAAAAGAATAATTTCAGTAGGTCAAAGATAGCATGGAAACATTAAAAACAAAAGGGAAGATGAACTGGAGAAATGAGTGATACTCAATATGGACTAGAAAGAAATAAGAAGAGAAGAAAGGAAAGAAAACTAGCAAGATACTTACCGAAGGAGTAATGAAAGAAAGGAAAAAAAAAAGAAAGTAAAAATAAAATAAATACAGGTAAAAATCAAACAAAAAAACGAGATGCCACGTTTGAAAATACAAAATTGCGTTATAAGAAAATAATGAATATAGAAATATTCACCAATGAAGTGTGAAAGAAGAAAAAAAAAGAAAGATAAATTGAAAAACGGAATTATTTATCGATTTAGAAAGAACGGTAAAATGAAGGAGAAATATACTGAGAAAGAAAGAACAAAAAGGTTGTAGAAAGAAGAAACAGAAGAAAGAAAGAAAGAGAGAAAGAAAGAATAAAGACTCGAAGAAAGAAGGAAAGAATGAAGAAATAAACAATACAATACTGCACTGAATGAAGACATGAAAGAGAATGATAAATAAAAACACCAAAAATAAAGAAAAGAAAGAGAAAAATTAAAAAGAGAATATTCAAGAAAGAAAGAATGAAAAACAGAAAAATAGTAAAGATACAAAAAGGAAATAGCGAAAGAAAAACGGTTCAGGAAGAAGAAAAGTGTATAAAAAAGAAAGAGTTAAAGAAAGAAATAAAGGAAGGGGCAAAAAATAAAAAAAGAAACAGTTCCAGATAGAAGGAATAAAAAGAGAATGAAAAAAAATAGAAGGATGTAGACAGAGTTTAAGAATGAAAGAAAGAAAGAAAGAAGCAAGAAAGAAAAAAAGAAACAGTTCCAGATAGAAGGGATAAAAAGAGAACGAAAAAAAATAGAAGGATGTAGACAGAGTTTAAGAATGAAAGAAAGAAAGAAAGAAAGAAAGAAGCAAGAAAGAAAAAAAAGAAACAGTTCCAGATAGAAGAAATAAAAAGAGAATGAAAAAAAAAATAGAAGGATGTAGACAGAGTTTAAGAATGAAAGAAAGAAAGAAAGAAAGAAAGAAAGAAGCAAGAAAGAAAAAAAGAAAGAAATTCCAGATAGAAGGGATAAAAAGAGAATGAAAAGAAAGAGTTAAAAATAGAAGGATGTAGACAGAGTTTAAGAATGAAAGAAAGAAAGAAAGAAGCAAGAAAGAAAAAAAGAAACAGTTCCAGATAGAAGGGATAAAAAGAGAATGAAAAAAAATAGAAGGATGTAGACAGAGTTTAAGAATGAAAGAAAGAAAGAAAGAAAGAAGCAAGAAAGAAAAAAAGAAACAGTTCCAGATAGAAGGGATAAAAAGAGAATGAAAAAAAATAGAAGGATGTAGACAGAGTTTAAGAATGAAAGAAAGAAAGAAAGAAAGAAAGAAGCAAGAAAGAAAAAAAGAAACAGTTCCAGATAGAAGGGATAAAAAGAGAATGAAAAGAAAGAGTTAAAAATAGAAGGATGTAGACAGAGTTTAAGAATGAAAGAAAAAAAGAAAAAAGAAGCAAGAAAGAAAAAAGAAACAGTTCCAGATAGAAGGAATAAAAAGAGAATGAAAAAAAAATAGAAGGATGTAGACAGAATTTAAGAATGAAAGAAAAAAAGAAAGAAAGAAGCAAGAAAGAAAAAAAGAAACCGTTCCAGATAGAAGGATAAAAAGAGAATGAAAAGAAAGAGTTAAAAATAGGAAGATGTAGACAGAGTTTAAGAAAGAATGAATGAAAGAAAAAATAAGAGAGAAGAAAGCAAAAGAGATTTAAAGAAGGAACTAGATACTTAAAGGGAGGATGTTACAGAAAAAATTAAAGAAGAGGGTGAAGGAAGAAAAGTTAATGACAGTAAGAACAGCAGAGAACAATTAGAAAGCATTAAAAAAAGAAGAAAAGAGAAAGAGAGAGAGAGAGAGAGAGAGAGAATACAAATATTAATAAAGGGAAGAAAAAGAAAAAGAAAGCAAATATTCAGAAACGAAGTCAGAAGAAAAGACAGAAAGAAAGAACTTTTCGTCCGATGTACGCTCTGCCCTTCTTTAGATCATAATTATCTCCCACTGACTTAACTCTCTAAGTTATTTGTTCACCACTGCTGTAACCTGGTATTAGTTAAGATAGAGGGAGATAACTACATGGCTACCAGAAGTGGCATCGCACATGGAATGAGAATGATATATCCAAGTGATCGTGATAAAGAGTTCGATTCAAAATTTCTAGCACCTGAAGGATGCCGGGGCGTACAAACGCTGAAACATCCTAAACATGACAATGAACATGAGGATAATAGCCCGAAAAAATGTAAATACTATATTATTTAAGAAGTATAGACAAAGAAAGAAAGAAACGAAGAAACAAAGATAAAGAGACAAAAAAATAAATTAATGCGGCCAAAATCGTTGACGTAGCGTAAAAAAGATAAACTCATAAAAAAGAACACATAAAGCAGTGTTAAATCAAAAAGTAATACGATAGATAGATAGATAGATAGATAGATAGATAGATAGATAGATAGATATGAATAGACTGAAATAATTAGATAGATTGATTGATAGATAAATAGGAACACAATGGTATAGATAGATAGATAGATAGATAGATAGATAGATAGATAGATATGAATAGACTGAAATAATTAGATAGATTGATTGATAGACAGATAAAAAGGAACACAATGGTATAGATAGATAGATAGATAGATAGATAGATAGATAGATAGATAGATAGATATGAACAGACTGAAATAGATTGATAGACAGATAAATAGGAACACAATGCGATAGATAGATAGATAGATAGATAGATAGATAGATAGATAGATATGAATAGACTGAAATAATTAGATAGATTGATTGATAGACAGATAAATAGGAACACAATGGTATAGATAGATAGATAGATAGATAGATAGATAGATAGATAGATAGATAGATAGTGAACAGACTGAAATAGATTGATAGACAGATAAATAGGAACACAATGCGATAGATAGATAGATAGATAGATAGATAGATAGATATGAATAGACTGAAATAATTAGACAGTTTGATAGACAGATAAATACGAACATAATGGTATAGATAGATAGATAGATAGATAGATAGATAGATAGATAGATATGAACAGACTGAAATAGTTTGATAGATAGACAGATAAATAAGAACACAATGGGATAGATAGATAGATAGATAGATAGATAGATAGATAGATAGATAGATAGATAGATAGATAGATAGATAGAACATTGAACTTTGAAGAAAGATGCAAATGAAACGTAAGAAATCTTTCAGAATAATAGTAATAAAATAAGAAAAGTGGCCGTGACAAAACCAGATTATGTTTTAAGGTCAGAAATTCTAAAACATAAATTATTAAATAACGAGAAAGAGAGAGGGAAAAATAATAAAACGGAAGTGAACATTAAGAAAAGCGTTAAGTAAAAATAAACATTAAAGAAATAAAAATAAGCAAAAGGCCGAGAGAAAAAAAAACCCCATAAAACTACAGGGAAAATAAATTGTTGCAGGCAAGAACAAGAGATATATTGTTTGATGAAGAAGGAGAAAAATAGAAAATGATAAATTACTGAATACGATGTGTGAGAAAAGAGGAAACTCAATGGAGGGAAATAGAAACAAGAGGAGACATGTAGAAAATATAAGGAAAATAAAAAGTGAGAAGAAAGTTGTAGCGATTCCAAAAATATATATAAGTGCTTTTATTATGGATCGAAATGGCTGCCTATGAAAAGATGTCCGTATATCAGCAAAAATTGTCTTTGTATATTCGAACAGCCATTTCTGACATTGTTCACAATTTACAACCGTAGATGCGAACGATGGCAGACATATTTAAATAGGCATCTATATCAATCAATACGCACACACAAATATATATACGTTATACATTGTGGGGACTATATAAATATACGGTCGAAGAATAAATAATTACTATCACTGATATAAGTCGCCGGTTTTTTAATCTCGTATGATATTAAACGGGATTTGGTATCTCGTAAGTTGTCGTCTTACAACAAAATAGTACTTGTCCAACAAATCTATAATAATTCACAGAGCTATATATAAATCAACTAGCAGTATAGCCCGGCGTTGCTCGGGTGTAATGAAAGCTTTAAAACTAATCCATGCTCCTGGAGCTCAGACTCTTTGGATGTTGAACACGAAAGACTAAAAAGCGTTAGTTGTTTCTAGTTAAAGCGAAACCGTAGACTGAAAGAAAAATGAATGGATGTAAATCAAATTTTGATTTCCTGGTATCGATATTAAATTTTCTGCACTATTTTAAGAACTGCAACCTTGAAACTTCTGAATATCGTTTCTTAAGTCTTTGTCTATGAGTGTATCAAATTTGATTAAAATCAGACCACTCCTTCGATAACCCGATTTTTTCGATTATCGATTTTCGATATTTATCGGGGGTACCTAGATACAAAACCTAGCTAAGAACACTCGCAGACGCTTATAGTAAAACTGTGTAAATTTTCAAGAAAATTGGTTCAGCCGTTTCGGAGTCTATAGGTAACGGATACACACACACACACACACACACACACACACACACACACACACACACACAGACAATGTTCCATCTATAAATAAGTTTAGATATAATGTTGCTATTTTCGTCGGGATTTCGGGTTGATCTGATTCGCCGTGTTGGATAACTGTCTCAATGCGATTCACTCATTGATTATGAATGCTATTTGCCCGTATTATTCGGATGTTCGCTGAAGAAACCCGAGTGTACAAAGATGGAAAATAATAAAAGACCTAGCGACATGTAGTAGATTTACGGCATTATAACATATAAATAAATTCATCGACATACATCTGTACAACAAGATTCATGCATGTTTCTAGAAAGATAGTAAACAAAATGAGATAGATAGATAGTGTTGCAGTGTCCTCCCTCTAAAGAGTCTACATTAGATTATTTCGCCTAATATAATAGGAGAGGAGGCCTTGGGTGAACAGTCGAATTAATTTTGGTTGTTTCGGTTGTATGTGTGCCCGAGGATTGACATGCGGTTGAAGGAAATTGGACTATAGAGTACCAAATCCCAGGGGGCCAACCCTGTTGGCTTTTACCTCTCCTTTAGGAGGGGGATGAGTTTAGTAAACGGCGCCTGAGGCGTCCCCAAAAGGAAAAGTGCTGAGGGGGACTTGGGAATTTTTCTACTGCGCTGTCAATAAATCCACTTTAAAACTGACCTTGTGTCGCATCTGTTGCATCATGTGTGCAAAAGTAAATACAAACAGTGGAACTGACTGAACGCTACTGCCGACACACGCACTAGTACTGTTATACTCTTCTGTTGTATTTACTGTTAAATATTAGTTACGTAACATCAGTTTTTTTTAAAGCTTTCACTTGGTCCCAATAGATAGATAGATAGATAGATAGATAGATAGAGAAAAAGGAAAAGAACAAGATACACAGGGTGATGTGGAAAGATATGAAGTTAGGTGGATAAGAGATGGGAATTGACATTGCATTTCAATTACTGGAGGTTGTAGCAATCAGGAAAGCAAGGATATGGAAGGGAGTTCCACAGGCGGGAAGTGCGGAAAAGAAGCTGATGGAATATAATTGTCGCCTGCATTTGATTGATTTAACTGTAAAATGGTTGGACCTTGTTGCCCGTCTGGTTGCACGAGTAAATTCTTATGAAGGGGGCACCAAGTTCGTTGGGGCAGAAGCCATGATAATATTTGTAGAAGAGACAGAGGGAAGCCACATCCTGCTGGTGAGAAAGTGGCTAGAATCGAACTGCCACGTCGGTACCAACTACATTACAGACTACATGCAAGGCAGTCAAGTTGCTAAGACACAAGGGGTTGAAGAATTAGAACAGAAACGATAACCTCTCTCTCACCCTGTAAGTTACATGTTCACCACTGCTATAGCCTGATATTAAACTCACAACTCTTTGGGTCACGTCACAGGAACTAACTAACAACTATATCTACTAGAGGGAGATAACTGACTTCCAAAAGAGCATTACTACGCAAGGGACGAGAATGATATACCCCATAGAATGTAATAAAGTGTTTGATTCGAAATTCCTAGTTCCTGAAGAAGGCCGGAGCGTACAACGGCCAAAACGTTGTACAAATGACAACAAATATGAGGACAATGGATCGAATTTTTACTGTAAATCCTACCTCATCTTAAAAATGTAGACAAATAAGAAACGATAATGGTGATCAGAAAGGAAAATCAGAATAATGGTAGTCAGAGAAACAGTAGAGAATAATTGATATAGCATTTAGAATTGTGCAGATTGAAGTTGGCGGATAAGCATAGATGTGGAAGGGAATTTCACTGGTGATAAGTTCAAAAATATTTATCATAGAATTTTCAGCTACATTAACACGTTGAGAGTAAATTAATTAAATCTCAACCAAATCTATTACTGCACAAATTCATAAAGACCGGGTACCATAACGAATATTTTACACGAACTTTTACAATGAAATTCGTTATAAAATAATACAGAGAGGCAACTTTGCAGTGGTGGAAAAGTGACTGAAGCCGTGCAACCAAATCAGAATCAACAATCTTGCTAATTTTTATATGGATATGGAACAATAAATCGGGGGTCTGTTCGAATTCCAGCCGAATTCATTGCATTCACTTGCGCGCAAATACCCTTGGGAAAGGTATTAATCCGTCTCTTCCTTCCAGTTATGGGTTGAATAATAGGACAGATTGGGTTCTATAGCCTTGGTCGGCAACCAGTCTACCGCAGAAATCAATGGCAACCTCCTGCGAGATAATCTTCTGCCCAGTCAGTCATGTCTCTTTCGAGACATGATCGCCCAAGCGTGTATCACGCATGGCACTTAACTAACTGAATTCTCAAGGAGCTATAGTGAATGGTAGAACTATATGTATGGTAGATTCTGAAGAGAAAAAATGTCTCGCCTGACTTTCTTAGAAGCTGAACTAGCAATGGATACAATATAGTTTTTTCCCATAACGTGTCACCTGAGATCGTGAGCACAAGAAGGCACAACGAGTCATTTTCTAGAATGTAGCATTAGTCATGCTGCAGAAATGGAGTGAGGGATGGTTAATGAAGCGAAATATACTTTGGATGCATTTCAATTAAACTATGTTCGGTCTCAGTTAACTACGGGTTTTTTTAATCATTTCACCCCGAGCAAGGCAGAAATGCCACTGATGCGCAGGGGGCTACATAACTGTAAAAAAATTAGAAAAGAGTGAGAAGTACAAACTGGTTAGAAAGGAGCAAAAGAAAGCTGAGAAAGCAGGTGCAATGACAGATGCTTAGGTGGAGAGAAAGGGAAGGTTATACGGGGGTGGGGAGAGATTTAGAGTCCAGTGGTTAATAGATGAGTATTGACTTTGCATTTAAATTTCTGGAGGTTGTAGCCGTCAGGAAAGCAAGAATATGGGAGCGAGTTCCACAGGCGGGAAGTGCGAGAGAAGAAACTGGAGGAGTAGAATTGTCGTCCGCATTTGGCCAACCTGACTGAATGGGTGGGACCCAGTTGCTAGTCTGGTTGCACGAGTAAACACCTATTGAGGAGGCACCAGTGACTTAAGTTCGTTGGAGCAGAAACGATGAAAGTATTTATAGAACAGACAAAGGGAGGCCACATTTTGAGTTATTTTGGGTCATCAGCTGCTATTTTGACCTTGTAGGACTGATCTGCATTACTAACGAGGCAGGAGTAAATGGTTCTGTCATCAGCGTAAAGAGCTAATGTCATCAAGAAGATCATTATGAAAATAAAAAAAAGCATAATAGGATAAACATGGAGTTCTAGGTGACACTCGCGTTAGTACAAAAAGATCTAGAAGAGCGGCCATTTTAGATAAATTACATTTCACAATAAGATAAGAAAGACTGGATCAGTTCAAAATTATGTCCGGAGTCACCGTCACTTATCTCCTTCTGGAGAACATCTGCATGCTAAATTTATTTGTCGGAAAAATATTTTAAATATAGTCGTATTTGAGCAGATATTCTGTTTTTAGTCAAACAGTATATTTATATATTTATTTCTACCGACCTTAATTATTTACGATAAATTTTCTACCGAACTGATTATTTACGATAAATTTTGTTACGAAAATGTGTGTCATTCGGCAGGATTCGAACCTGCGACCTCTATCAACATAAGGGAAGCCACCAATTGATCTGGTGTGTCTTAGACTGCTCGACCACGAATGATTCCGTATAATTTACGAAATTACGAAACAGGCATTAGCCAAGTTCGTAAATTTCCGTCTAATTCCATAAAGTTGTCTGTGTTGATATTTGATATAATCTGAGCAGTTATTAATCGTTTCATAATAGGAATCTGGGAAAAAGCTACATAAAGGTTAAATTGAATTTTGTCTACCATGAAGTCTTTCATTGGTTGATTGGTTGGACACGCCTGACTTTAAGACGGTATTTTCCCGGTGTTGCGAGTATGCAGGTTTGATTCCTGCCGAATAATACATATTTTTTTATAAAATAGAAATTATAATGTACCGTTTTACAACATATATAAAAAAAATAAACAGACTTTCCACTCAAATACAAATCCCCATTAAAAAAATAATGATAAACAAATAAAAATTCACACGCACATATTTATATATATTAACCAAATGCAGGCGACAATTCTACTCCTGCAGCTTCTTCTCTCGCACTTCCCGCCTGTGGAACTCGCTCCCGTATTCTTGCTTTCCTGACGGCTACAACCTCCAGAAATTTAAATGCAAAGTCAATACTCATCTACTAACCACTGGACTCTAGCTCTCTTCCCACCCCTGTATAACCTTCCCTTTCTCTCCACCTATGTATCTGTCATCGCACCTGCTTTCTATTGTTCCTTTCTAACTAGTTTGTCCTCCTCACTCTTTTCTAATTAATCTTTTTATATTTATGTAACCCCCTGCACATCAGTGGCGTTTCCGCCTTGCTCTGGGCGAAATGATTAAAATATATATATATATATATATATATATATATATATATATTATATGAGAAAGAATGTCATAGATAAATAGATATAGACGTAGAAAGATCGGGGAACGAACATACTGCGATAGATATAAAAGACTACTGAGATAAATATTGAACGAACATATTGCGATTGATATAAAAGACTGGTATGGACATAAATATTGACCAACCGAGGTAATGGCAAATGTGTTTTTCATTTTTTTTTAGGTGAGAAGTTACATATGAGCCATTTATCTTTATCTAGCATAAGATTCTAGAATTTCATCGCGAAGACGCTAATGAAAATTTATTTAATTTTTCCCAAATATATTAACCCCACTCTGTGTAATCTAATTTGTCTTTGTGCTCAACGTGGTTAAATACCTCTATTATTCGCATAGAACAGTTAATTTCCAGAGAACAATGTGTCCATATTTAATTACAAACAAAGTTTAACTTAACAAGTGTACATTTGAGGTTATTTCCAAGCCCTGCTTGTCATTTATAAAAGAAAATAATATCTTCATCATATGCAACTGCTGAGTCGAAATATTATAGCCACCTGTTCAATAAAGGGTTGCATTTTCACTTCCTTGTAAGAATCTGTAGGCGTATAAAACTTATAAACATCCCAAGCCCGGCTTACCAGATTAGATTCTAGTTTGCAACGAATATCCCACTAAAACAATTTGATAAATTATTATTATGATTTTCTATCAAAACAAATGTGGTTATAGATGGAACAAAATAGCTGCTATCTAAAACCAGTGGAGTGAGGTAACACGTTTGAATCATTATTCGAAAAGTATTTGCAGTATAAGAGTCGCGCCAGCAGTTGGCATTTGCCTGTGTTGTTGCAACTATAACATTGTCAGCTCTCTGCTTTCGAGTAGAGGGCGCTCTGTGCTCCCGAGCAGAGAGCACAAACCCAGTCGTGGTTCCGCCGAAGGGTAGAATCACAACTCGGTAAAAATAGACAGCCATTTTTTGGGCCCGGCTATATGGCCGGGAAGACTCACTATCAAATGACCTTTTGTCACATCTAACCTTGCGGGGGAAGGTTGGTAAATACCGTCGCGCCACGAGTGCTGATATGACACTGTCGGCACTCTGTCTTCGGGTGGAGGGCGCTCTCTGCTTCTGAGCAGAGAGCATTAACCCAGTCGTGGTTCCGCCGAAGGGTAGAAGCACGACTGGGCAAAAATAGACAGACATTTTTTGGCCGGGCCATATAGCAAGGAAATCCCAGTTATAAACTGACCATGTGTCACATGTTGCCCTTACTAGGAGTGACAGCTAAATAATATAGCGGCAACAAAATACAGTATTCTGTAAGTGTCCAGTCTTGGCACTCAGCCTGGTTTGCTCCAGACATTTCTGAATTTCAGTACTTCTGATGCCCAGAGCGCCAACCACTACAGGGATGTCTTCCAATCTCTTTTTTGACCACATTTTGTATATTAGCCGTTTTAAACAATCATACTGATCCCTGTAATACTTCTTTGTTGACTACTACCTTCATGGCATGCGGTGTCTATAGCAATTAAAGTTATTGCTTCTTTATCTATCATTACAATATCTGGTTTTCTGCTCAATATTTTATAGTCATATTTGAACACGATAGCGCATAATATTTTGTTCTTGACCCTCTCAATATGATTTTTATGTTTCTCATTACCACGCTTCTAGACTTTCCAATCTATAATTTTCTGCATAATACCTTGTATATAAGTCTTTTAACATTATAAATCTATCTATTTGTCTTGCATCTTTGTCAACGTTGGGCTTTCGCTGAAAACAGGCCGCATTCTTTCTAATTTTTCACCGCACAATTTTTCACTTGTCTTTTCATGATTTATATTTTTATTAACAAAGCCTGTTCTTGAACAGTACAAGTTGGTGTTTCTCTTTCAAGTGTCAGATCACAGTTCCTGGGTAAGGACATCTCCCTTTTGCGATGTTTCTAAGAACAACTCTGAGAAACCGTTCTTGGGTATTTTTCCTTTCTATAAAAGACATATAACTACACCACGTTGAAATACCGGTTCCCGTACGATCAACAAAGTTAAGCAACGTAAAATCTGGTCCCTCCTAGATGGACGACCGCTCACGAATGCTATCTGCACTAGGCGCGGATGTGCGGGTGGTGTAATTGACAATGATCCAGAATTGTTAATCGCAGACCCAAGTTCCAATTCCCGTTAAGTTCGTTCTCGTTAGTTATGCGAAAATACCCTTAGAAAGCTATTTATTCACCACTCTTCTCCTTAATTATGTGTTAATTAGTAAGACTTGTATCCCTAAGTCATTCTTCTTCTTGTGCCGTGTCCTTTCAGGATGTAGACAATCATAGCTTTCCACAGCTCCCTATCGCCGGTGGTTCTTAGCACGTTTTCTCCTGTTACACCACCTAAGTCCAGTTCTGCCATCGATCTGCTCAGGCCAGTGAAATACGTTACATGCTGCTTTCCCCTGTCTCTTTCCCCCTCTATCTGGCTTATTAGTATCAGGTTCTCCCAGCCCTCTTTCCTCATTGCATGTTCCAGGATCTTTAGCTGTCCCTTCCTGATGCTCAAAATTAATTTTCTTTTCGTTTTCATCATTTCCAAGACCTCATTATTGCTCACATGATCGATCCATGGTATCCGCAGTATCCTCCTGTAGAACCACATTTTAGTTACTTCAAGTTTACTTTCTAAAAAATGATTTATCAGCCATGGAAAAAGAATCAATCAATCAATTTTTCTTTTTAATTTTTTTTTTTAGTCTTCCTTTATCCTGACATTGTATTGACGATATCGCGTTTCTCAAAAGGGCTTAAAATAAGACTTATTGCAATTTTGAAGTATTATGAAATACCATTTGGATCTGCTCTCACATAATAATCACAAATTATCAGTCCTTTGCGACTTTAATTGGAGTAGATAGACTAAACTATCGCCCGATTCACACCCCACCCTCGTCTATTGTACAGGTGTAGAGGCTCATCCCTTGTTCCCTGTTCAGGATGTGGTTTCCGGCTTTCTCTTTTCCAATCTTTTCACTTTTCTTTTTTTTCCTTTTTCATTTTTTTTCAATTGGAGTAGATAGGCTAAACTATCGCCCGGTTCACACTCCACCCACGTCTATTGAACAGGTGTAGAGGCTCATCCCTTGTTCCCTGTTCAGGATGTGGTTTCCGGCTTTCTCTTTTCCAATCTTTTCACTTTTCTTTTTTTCTTTTTCTTTTTTCTTTTTTTTTCAATTGTAGTAGATAGACTAAACTATCGCCCGATTCACACTCCACCCTCGTCTATTGAACAGGTGTAGAGGCTCATCCCTTGTTCCCTGTTCAGGATGTGGTTTATTTAAGTGAAGCTACTGTTGTAAATTTTCAAAACAATGAAAAATCTGAATTTTGTGTCTTGATAAAACATTACTTTCTGATGAGAAAAATACCTTTCAAGCAAAGCAATAGTTCGATAAGTGTTATTTAGACTCTGCTCCTTTGGAAACAACGGTTACGAGGTGTTATGCTGACTTTACACGCGGTCATACAGACACAAACGATGCTAAACTCTCAAGTCGCCCAAAAAGGCAGTTGTCCCAGAAAACACAGAAAAAAAAATCCACAAACTCGTTTTGGCCGATCGTAAATTGAAGTTATGTAAGATAGCAGAGAAGTTGAACATATCAGAAGGCAGTGTATTCAACATATTTCATGAATTTTGCATTTTGTAAAGAGTAAGCTGTATTCAAAGTGGATGCCGCGTTTGCTCATAGTCGATTAAAAAACAACGAGGCGTCGACAAGTCAGAGCGTTGCTTGTAAAAGTTTAAACGCAATAATAAGGAGTTTTTGAATGAATATGTGACAATAGATAAAACATGGATCCACCACATCACTCCGGAGTCAAATTGGCAGTCAGCTGAGTGGACAGCAGCAGGTGAAGCCGTCTATAGCGACCAAAGTCGCAAACATCAACTAGCCAGGTTTTGGCCTCCGTGTTTTTGGATGCGCAAAGTATTTCTTCATTGATTATCACAAGAAAAGAAAACCGGTAATAACGAATATTATATAGCATTACTGGTGCGTTTGAAGGAAGATATCGTCAAAAACGGCAACATATGAAGAAGAAAAAAGTTATCTTTCACCGAGACTAGGCGCGGTGTCACAAGTGAATCACAACGATGGCAAAACTACACGAATTGCACGTCGAATAGCTTCCACATCAAACGGTGTTCTCCAGATCTGGCCCCCAGCGACTACTGGCTGTTCGCAGACCCCAAAAGAATGATCCATGGAATGAGATTTGACCCCAGTAAAAAAGTGGTATCGGACGCTGAGGTATATTTTGATGCAAAATACAAATCGTTCTATAAAAAATGCATCGAATTGTTAAAGAAGCATCGGAATCAGTGCATCACTCTAGAAGGAAACTATGTTGGAAAATAAAGTCGAATCTTGTCTAAAAATTGTTGTTTTATTAGTCAGGCCCGGGATTCATTGAGTGATGTGTTAGGATAGAGCTTTGAGGTACGCCAGCGTTAGTATGAAATGGTCTCGAAGCATGGCTGTTCAAGCCAAGCTTTATTTTACGATTGGATATGAATGAATGGATTAAATCGAGAAATAAACAGCGTATCCCTGTAGCTTATGCTAAAGTTCAGCATGTCAAACACGGTCAAACACTTTCGAAATTTCCAGGTCAATATCTCGAGCTTCGCAGTTTTTATCAAAATATATATTCAGTGATGGCAGTTCGCACCTCAGCAGTAGAACTGACAAAGCAAAAGCCAAACAACTTGAGTTGGTTGTGAGATGTGAGAGGATTAACTATTTCAGCATTGATAAAAGCCTTGAACACTTTGCCAAAAAGCAGTAAGAGGCTGATAGGGTGCTAATTAGAGGGGTCAAAGGTCTATCAGAGTTTTTAAAACCAGAACTGCAGATGAGAGCTTCCTACAAACAGGAAAACCAGAAGCATTGAGGGAATAATTATAAAGTTTGGAGAGGACTGTAGAATCCAGATGCACATTTTTTTAGGACGATGACCGGTATGCCATCACCTCCGCTAGACTTATGGGAGTTAAACTTGGAAATTGTTAAAGACCGAGTCGGGTTATGTATACATTACTCAGCTGTGTTTCGGTTCTGGGTGAGAAGTCGGGTGTGATTACTCCAGACGGGTCAAGTTTGAAGTTGGTAGAGAATTTGTAGCCAAAGCATCCAACTTTGTTCGCCGTGGCTGTGAGAACCTCAAGCTGATTAAATAGAGGTGGAATATAGGATTTGCTGTTGTTTAGCACACTTTGCAAAATCTCCAGTAGTCTTTGGAGCCAAACGTCAGAGATGCTGTGCGCTGCTTCATTCTATTGGCAAACAACAGCGTAGCATAATTTAGGACACAGTTGAATTCATTATGAGCAGAAACAAAAAGGCGCCTATTATATTCAGACACGTCGCTCCGGTAAAGTCGGAAAAAGTGATAATGGCGGTCGCGCAATCAGATGAATGATGTTTAAGTCGTAATTTCTTGACTGAGATGAAAGCATTGTCACCAGCTTTTACCCAGGATTAGACCTCAGTGGCACAGTCTTCAACAGGGAGACTGAAAACTTTTTTTCCAAGGGACATCACAAAAGAAATCTCGGAACAATTACTAGTTCGCTCTATGGTAATTTATGATATTTTACAGGGAGGAGGTTTCTGGAAGAGTTAGCGAAAAGAGGTATAATAGAAACCATTGCATGGACAGAGTTGCCAAAAGGGAACAGCTGCATAGCATGGCAAGCATCAGATATAGAAGTGAGGCAGAGATCGAGAAGGTAAAGGTGCGATTTAGGATTACTAGGGAAACGCCTGGGGTAATCCACCACTTGCGTGGGAGACTGAGTAACTGGGAATTCCAGAGTATGGACGCCAGCACAATCAGCGACGGATTTTTCCAGCCACGTGTCATAGTGGGCATTGAAGTCACTGAATATAAACATATTAGCGGGAGAAAATGAGAGAAAATATAATCTATATTGTCTAAGCTGCAATCTTTTACGGAACAGTCAGCAGAAGGGGAACTGCAGACATTTAAAAGATAGCTGATTTTAGCAGTGACAGATGGAAGCACATATAAAATTGGACTGGAGAAATCACCGTAGCCAGAAGATCTTAACGGATATAAATTCACATATAAACCACATTAGAGTTCTTCTTAAAGTGGAAAATGTGACCAGAAATCGAGAAATAAGAGAAGGGCATCGTAGGGTTAAGGATGGTTACCCGGAGAGTTAGAACGTCTGAGGAACTTTCGTAGAGGATCGATTCTACACAGCAAAAATTAGTTTGATCTTATTTTGCTGTATTTTTTGAATTTTTTTATTCCTTTGGTTCTTATCTTTTTTGTATAATTTTTGTTCTTGTTTTGTTACTAACCTAAGTTCTCTACTAGTCGCTCTTGTAAAGCACTTCGACTATGATTGTGTAGATTGTTTTTAATTATCAAATTTAGTTTAAACTTATACTCAGTTAAAATTTAGTAAACTTCAGTCTTACATTTATTTTTTTTCAATTGGAGTAGATAGTACCTACTATCACCCGGTCTCACACTCCACCCCCTTCTTTTGGACAGGAGTAGAGGTGATCGCCTTGTTTCTTGTTTAGGAAGGGGGTTCCTGGTTCATCTCTCTCTTTTTCGGTCTTGATGTCGGTTCGGCTGGAAGCTTTTTGCAGTTGGTGAGTATGGCGGCAACGTCTCTTCATTCTGAGTGTACTGGGTTGGCAGTTTCTTGGTTGCTGCTTCCGACTGGTAGTTAGGAGCCCGAACTCTTGCGTAGCGTCTTGAGAGGCTGCTCTGATCAACAGTTGAATAATATTGGGGTTCCTGTAGTGCCATTTTGCGCATGGACGGGCGTCCCTGCATGCATTTCCGATGGGCAACCCCGAGGCCACATTATGCTGCAGGCGGCGCCATTCTCCATCCTTCACCTGCTGCAATTAACGACCATCTGACCCTACTCTAGACCTCTCTCTATCCACAACTATAACCAGCATGAAACTAAACAAACAAAACAGCAAGACTAAACCAGCTAGTCATAAATCGCCCAGACCTATCTGCGTTTCCTTCACAAACATACGATGTATTCGCAGTAACTTTAATAGTGTAGAATCATTCCTTCTAACTAACTCACCCGATATCTTAGCTATATGTGAGACTAACCTTGGTCCTTCTATCCCCTCTTCGGAGCTGTTCGTTCCTGGTTACCTTCCCCTCTTCAGGAAGGACGCCAATGTCCATATATATGGGCTTGGTGTATATGTCAGCGAACAACTCCCTCTAGCCAGGGTCACATCTCTTGAATCCCTGGATCATTCCTTCAAGTGCTTCCGTCTCTCACTTCTAAGCTCGGTTAGCTATCTCTTCTTCCTTTACCGCGCCCCCTCCTCCTCTGACTGTACGGTACTTGATTGCATCTCTACTAATATCGACAGGGCCATTTCTTCTCACCCATCTGCCCATATATTTGTGTTTGGCGATTTTAACGCCCACCACACCAAGTGGCTTGAAAACTCAGCCACCGACCTTGCAAGTGGTGGACTTCCCCACGCGTTTCTCTAATAACCCTAACGGAAGGGACTCTTTACTCGACCTTTGCTTTGCCTCCATCCCAGACTCCTGAACCAGGCAACTCTGCCCCCTCGGAAACTCTGACCATGCCGTAGTCTCCGTTAACATCTCAATCTGCGTTAAATCTATCCAAGAAAACCGGACCAGCAGAATATCATACTGCTACCAGAGAGCAGACTGGGACTAGATCCGATACTTCTTCCGAGACGTCCCCTGGAACAACGTCTTCCATCTTCCTGTCGAAGACTGTGCCTCCGAGGTCTCCTTTTGGGTTAAGGCTGGCATCGATGCTTTTATCCCGGCCAGAAAATTCCAACTAAAATCAAATTCGTCCCCGTGGTTCTCACCCGCTTGATCGGCCGCCATTGCCCACCGGAACCATTTCTTCCGGCTCTATTGAAGCTGCTCGTCGAACCAAAACAGGTGCCTTTTCGCCTCAGCACGCAACAAGTGTAAAAACAGTACTGAACGAAGCTAAGAGGGCGTTTGCTACCAGAATGAGGCAACGCATATCATCCTCTGAGTTTGGCTCCAAATATTACTGGCGTCTCTGCAAAGCGTGCTCAACAAGAACAAGATTTCAATAGCCCCACTAATCAATGAGTTTGAAGTTCTCACCTACCCAGCGGACAAGGCTGAATGCTTTGCCCGTAGATTCTCCACCAATTCGACACTGGACTCGTTAGGAATACCTACACCCGACTTCCCACCCAGAACTAAGGCTCAACTAAATAGCGTCCACATTACACCCTCGCTGGTCGCCAAGATAATTGCACAACTTGACCCACACAAACGAGCGGCGGTGACGGAATCCCAGTCATAGTACTGAAGAAATGTGCCCGAGAACTCTCCTCTGTCCTCTCTAAACTCTATAATCTCTGCCTATCTGCTTCCTGTTTTCCTGCCTGTTGGTAGTTCTCCTGTGTAGTTCCTATATTTAAGAATTCTGGCGAACCCTCAGACCCAACGAATTACCGTCCTATTAGTCTCCTTCCGATCTTTGGCAAAGTTTTCGAAGCCATTATCAATGCCGAGGTGATTCAGCATCTCACGACCAACAGGCTTCTCTCTGACAAACAGTACGGGTTTCGCTTCACCAGGTCTACTGCTGATATGCTAACGACCATTACCGAGTACATATACCAGGCACTTGACAAGAATGGCGAAGCCCGAACCGTTGCCTTGGATATCTCTAAAGCGTTCGACAGGGTCTGGCATGCTGGCCTCTTGTGCAAACTGCGGAGCTACGGGATAACTGGACATCTGTTTGACCTCATCCAGTCATTCCTCTCTAACCGCACATTGAAGGTGGTATTAAATGGGCATGCCTCCCAAAACTACCATACGAACGCGGGCGTCCCTCAAGGTTCTATCCTAGGTCCCACGCTCTTTCTGATCTACATTAATGATCTCCCCGACACCATTAGATCCCAAGTAGGCATATATGCCGATGACACAACAATCTACTCTCGCATCGATCAAAAGCCAGGTGTGGACGACAAAGTGAACCTCGCTGCCGTACTTGAAAAGGACCTCCAATCCTTAGTGGCCTGGGGTAGGAAATGGTTGGTAAATTTCAATGCCTCTAAAACGAAACTGTTATCAACTAACCACCATAGACAATCGCATCTACCTCCCATTAGCATGGGACAGGCTAGCCTCCCAGATAGTAAAATACTACGCCTCCTTGGCCTTACACTTCGGCGGACCTCAAATGGAATGACTATATCGAATCCATTGCCAAATTTGCTGCTATGAAAGTCGGCTCCCTGTGCAGGGCCCGGAAGTTTTTCCCACCTGAATCTATTCTGCACATATACCAATCTACCATCCGCTCGTGTATTGAATATTGCTGCCATATCTGGTCGGGTGCCCCTGCTTCTCTCCTTGGGCTTCTTGACAAAATACAAAGGAGGATCTGTAACGTGGTTGATACTGACTTGGCAGACCGGCTGCAACCACTCTCTCACCGGCGTGATGTGGCTTCTCTGTGCCTCTTCTACAAGTATTTTCATGGCTTCTGCTCCGATGAGCTTAGATCACTGGTGCCGCCTAAACACGAATTTACGTGAGATACTAGATTAGCAACTAGGTCCCACCCTTTTACAGTTAAACAAATAAGTTGTAACCGTAAATTCTACTCCAACAGCTTTTTTCTTGCGTTTCCCGCCTGTGGAACTACCTTCCACAAGTCTGCTTTCCCGACAGCTACAATCTCCATGTGTTTAAATGTAGGGTCAATAGACACCTCCTATCACACTAACTCCCAACTATTCTCAGAACACTCTTATCTACCCAACCCTCATTCTCAGTATCCTTACCCGCCTATCACCCACCCTCTGACATTTCTTATATTTTATCATCATTTCTCCACTCTATGTAGCCCGCTGCGCGGTAGTAGCAGTGACATACCTTGCTTGGGGTGAAACGCTTATATATATATATATATAATCATATCATTAAGAATTAATTGTACATTGCGACAGGGAAATTTCTATGTATCGAGATAGGTTCTCTTCCTCAGACAATGTTGGATGTTGGTTGTGCAAATGTTTTATATTTAAATAACAAAATGGATATGTATATATATATTTACATTTCTTTTTTAATCATTTCACCCCGAGCAAGGCGGAAACGTCACTGATGTGCAGGGGGGCTACATAAATGTAAAAATATTAATTTGAAAAGAGTGAGGAGTACAAACTAGTTAGAAAGGAACAATAGAAAGCAGGTGCGATGACAGATATATAGGTGGAGAGAAAGGGAAGGTTATACGGGGGTGGGGAGAGAGCTAGAGTCCAGTGGTTAGCAGATGAGTATTGACTTTGCATTTAAATTTCTGGAGGTTGTAGCCGTCAGGAAAGCAAGAATACGGGAGCGAGTTCCACAGGTGGGAAGTGCGAGAGATGAAGCTGAAGGAGTACAATTGTCGTCTGCATTTGGCTAACCTGACTGTGAATGGGTGGGACCCAGTTGCCAGGCTGGTTGCACGAGTAAACACCTGTTGGAGGAGGCGTCAGTGACTTAAGTTCGTCCGAGCAGAAGCCATGAAAGTACTTATAGAACAGACAAAGGGAGACCACATTTCGACGATGGGGAAGTGGCTGCAGTCGAGCCGCCAGATCAGTACCTATCACATTATAGACTCTCCTTTGGAGCCTGTCAAGAACACTGAGGAGAACGGCAGGGGCGCCTGACCATAAATGGCAGCAGTATTCGATGCACGGACGGGTGGTTGACTTATATATATGCAGGATGATTTCAGGTGGAAAAAACATCGTGGATCGACATAGTGACCCAACCTTCTTAGCAGTAGATTTTGCTATGGATTCAATATAGTGGTTCCATTTGAGGTCTGAGGACAGGGTAAGTCCGAGGAGGCGTAGTGTATTACTCTCCGGGAGAATCGCTTGGTCCATGCTCATGGGAGGCAGGAGAGGTTGCCTGTAATGGTTGACAGACAACAGCTTGGTCTTAGATGAATTGAAGCTGACAAGCCACTTCTTGCCCCAGTTCACCACAGAGTGTAGATCCCGTTCAGGGTCATCAGCGAGATTATGTCTGTCCGCCACGACAGGTTTCTTACTGGTGCGGGAGTATATTGTAGTGTCATCTGCGTAGATGCCTACTTGGGACTTGATCTCATCTGGGAGGTTGTTGATGAAAATAAGGAAGAGCATCGGGCCCCATTATAGAGCCCTATGGGACACCAGCATTCGTGCTGTAGGACGAAGAGGCACGCCCATTCAGAACGACCTTCATTTTGCGGTTATTTAAGAAAGATTGGATTAGGTCAAGCAGGCGACCGGTAATACCATATCCGCTTAGTTTACATAGGAGGCCAGAGTGCCAAACCCTGTCGAAAGACTAGGAGATGTCCAAAGCAACCGCGCTAGCCTCGTCAGACTCATCAAGGGCCTTAAGCATGTACTCCGTTACGGTTGTTAGAAGGTCGGCCGTGGACCTGGCAAAGCGGAATCCATACTGCCTGTCGGAGAACAGTTTGTGGGCGGTGAGATGATGAACTATTTCAGCATTGATTATAGCCTCGAATACTTTCCCGAATATCGGTAAAAGACTGATATGGCGATAGTTGGATGGGTCCGAGGTTTCACCACAATTCTTAAATACAGGAACGACTGAAGAGAACTTCCAGCATGCAGGAAAGCAGGAAGCAGAAAGGCAGTAGTTGAATAGTTTAGAGAGGACAGGGGAAAGTTCAGGAGCACACCTCTTAAGGACTATCACCGGGATTCTATTGTCTCAACACGCGTTATGGGGGTCGAGTTTTGAAATTACTCTGGATACTACTGTCGGGGTAATATATACGTCGTGCAGTTTACACACACACACACACACACACACACACACACACACACACACACACACACACACATATATATATATACATACATATATATATATATATATATATACGAATAAAACAATTTATACATTTAAAGAAAAGGAATCTGTGGAAAGCCGCGATCGTCTAGATACATAAATTACATGACATGAAAAAAGAACGGTGAAAAGTAATTTATTTTTTAATGTGATGTAATATAAAATATTTTAAGGATGTGCGTTGTAGTGCATTGGATATTGGCTCGGAACGAGAAATTGGGGAGCCGAGTTCGAATTCCAGCTGAATTCATTGCATTCAATTACGCGGATTTCTATAGCCTTGGTCGGCAACCAGTCTACCGCAGAAAGCAATGGCAGCCTACTGCGGGATAATCTTCTGCCCAGTCAGTCATGTCCCTTTCGAGACATGATCGCCCATGCATGTATCACGTATGGCACTTAACTGACTGACTGAATATAAAGAAATACGTTCTTTTCGGCAATCAAATATTTTAGTCATATTTCTGTATATTTTGATTCATATACAGTTTTTTCATAGGCCTAAGTTCAAAGGTCAATTTATATAGTTTTATAATGTTTATTTTGATTTTTTAAAGTAATCGTCATTTTAGGAAATCAATATACATGACACTATAGTTATTTTGGCTTGCCCACCTATCACAGTAGAATCCCAGAAAAAATCGAAAAGCCATTACACCATCGGCCATTTTTTACACACTTGTTTTAATGTAGACAGTGTAATAAGAAGAATATGGTTTCTGTCGTCCATGCCAGTGTGCTCCCGTCAAAAACTTCATCTTAAATTATAAGTAAAGCAACGGCGCACATCTCAATAAAAAAAAAGTGAAGTTAAAAGAAAAATCTTCGAATCATGACGCTGCACTATATAATCTGAGATAATCCAAAAAGAAAGTGTATAACCTGTAGCAAGATAACACGTCCGGGTCGAAATAATTGCAATATCTCCGTATAAGAATAAATCTATTTATTCATATATCTTTTAAAATCTGTTCTTTTCTATCTCATTATATATATATATATATATTCGTCATCCACATACAAGCCTGTTTTGCTGAATCACAGCTCATCAGTGTGGCCAGACATCTACCTACTTCTGGCCGGGATCGAAACTCAACCAATTTGGTGTCAGTCGGAGTCGCTAACCCCTCAGCCATAGACGTCTGGAATTAGGAAATTAAAATTTTAGCGTATTGTATATAATCGGCTTATAGACGCACAACTCACCGAATGAATTCAATTCATTACTGTAGAGTAATGCATAAATTGCGGAAGTGATAACTGTTTTTTCAATGAATATTCAATCTGTTTCTCTCTCTCTCTCTCTATATATATATATATATGTCTGCTCCCATCTATCTATCTGTCTTATAACCGAATTCTCTGCCCTATATTGGATATCCGCTGGAAGATGTACGTTAGTGACGTTGATATCAGTCTCCACGGATAGATACTTTGCCATTTCAGCAATAAGCAATTTCTTTAAGGTGAATTGTCTGAAGGAAAAAGACCTGAGCGCAGGGAAAAAACTGACATAGAAAGATGGCGTCAAGAGCAGATGATGGCTACCATCATGCAAAAAGTAACTTTGCAGGTTATTTACAGACAGAAAATACTTTGATATTGTAAGAATATTTTTTGAGATAATAACTGTTTAGTATTACATGATTTATAAAGTAACTCAAGGCAAGCAATGGCATGATGCAAAGAGGGAAAACAAAAGAATGATTGTGAAATAAATAGACATAGGGAAGGAATGATATACCGATTACATAAAGTAGAAATAAAAGAAGAAAAACAGACGATTTGACGAAAGTGAGAAGATGACAGATGATGTAATGAATGCAGGAGAGAAAAAAGATAAAATTAAAAAACAAGGAAAGACAAAAAAGAAAGAAATAATTACAAAAGAAAACAGAGAATGATAAAGAGAAATCGTGCAAAACGTCCAAAAGTAATGAATGATATCAAGAGAGTATGATTTAAAAATAAAATGATGATTAAAAAAGTATATATTACTAGCAGTATAGCCCGGCGTTGCTCGGGTGTAATGAAAGCTTTAAAACTAATCCATGGCCCTGGAGCTCAGACTCAGCCTAAAGAATATTTGAAATAATAAAATAATTGCGACAATTTACCAATCGCACCTTATATATATATATATATATATATATATATATATATATATATATATATATACTAGCAGTATAGCCCGGCGTTGCTCGGGTGTAATGAAAGCTTTAAAACTAATTCACGGTCCTGGACTGGCACGAAAGACTAAAAAGCAATAGTTTATTTCCAGATAAAGTGAAACCGTAGACTTAAAAAAAAAATAAATGGCTGTAAGTCAAATTTTGATTTCTTGGTATCGATATTAAATTTTTTGCACTATTGTAAGAACAGCAACCTTCTGAATATCGTTTCTCATGTCTTTGTCTATGAGTGTATCAAATTTGATTAAAATCGGACCATTCCTTCTATAACCCGATTTTTTCGATTATCGATTTTCGATATTTATCGGGGGTACCTCGACACAAAACCTAGCTAAGAACACTCGCAGAGGCTTATAGTACGATTGTGTAAATGTTCAAGAAAATTGGTTCAGCCGTTTCGGAGTCTATAGCTAACGGACACACACACACACACACACACACACACACACAGACACACACAGACAATGTTCCATTTATAAATAAGTTTAGATTAAATTGGAACTGTTCTGTCTTTAATAAAATTGATGTAGGCTGGCTTATATCGTCCGTCTGCCAACAGTTTGTTAAGAGATATGCAGAGAAGGAAAGTTGGCTTCGGTATCGCTAATATATCTTTGATGGGGTAACACGAAGGAATGACATGATCAAAACCTCATCTGACTCGTCCATTAACATGACATTCAATAGTCACCGACCGTGTTGATAACTTTTGAAATAAATAAATAAATAAAAAACTGGGGAGGCACTTGATATACAGATTAAACGGGGTATGTTCAAACATGATTTAAACAAATCCGGTTTGTCTAACAGCATATCAAATCTTTATGTGTTATATAATGCTGAAATTAATTTTGTAGGGAGCATCAGTAATTTCTTTGACAAAAATATATTGCTGCCAATTTTCTTTTACAAAAATGAATTGCTTGTCTTATAAATTATTTTTCTTACAAACATAGATGACTAGTAATATTTTTTCTAAAAATATATGAATGGTAATATTATTTTCCTTTTGCATAAAATTGATGGTCATGTAAGTTCATTATTAATTTTTTTCCTTACACTTACATCATGTTTTGACCCCAGTTTGGCAGTTAGCCATTGGTCTATAGATGGGACTATAACGGGTGCTACCATACGAGGTCAGTGTAAACCTGGGACACCAGAAATAAAGAAGTGGTTCCACGATCCTCCAAACTTCCTTGCTGCCTGATGGAGTTTATCGTCATAACAAGGATGGGATATTAATATTACAAACTAAAATATTCTAATCTGGAATGGATCAATTGGAATGATAATACTTACGAGAGATCCTATTTAGAGTTTAACCTAAGCCGTTGCAAGAATTTCAGAGCATTCTCCACTTCCTTGACCTCCGAGGCACGCCCCGATACACCCTGTCATATCAACTTTGGCAGTGAGAGCACAAGAGTTCCATGTCTTCCTGGTTGTTCATCTCCTATATTCTTATAGGGAAGGGGGCCTTATTTATTTGCGTAGGACATGTAGTTATTCAAATATTCACATTTTAAACGTTGTCATTTTTTGGACAAGTTGTATGTTAGTTAAGTTTATAAGTTTATAAAATGTATTAAAAGAATAAATATTGCTAAGTATTAAAAAGGATAGTTCTTTATGAACGGCATTGCTGAAAAACATCCGAATGGATCACGGACACAAAAAGGATAAATTAGTTTTTCATAATTGCTTCAGCCCAGCCAGGCAAGGCAGGACCGCCACTGGTCCGCTTGGGACTATAGTGAAAGAACCAAAAATTAAGAAAAAAAAAACAAAGTAGAAGGGAACCTGAAGAAATGCGAAGAAAAATAGAAATCGAGGAGATAGAAGATGGCAATTAATGTTTCATTTAAACTTTTGGAGATTGTAGCTATTAGAGAAGCAAGTATACGAAAGGGAGTTCCACAGGCAGAAATTGGGAGAAAAGAAGCTGTTAAACTAGAAGTATAATTAACATTTCACTGTTTTGGTGATAAAAGTGTAGGTCTCAGCTGTTAATCTAGTTGTACGTTTAAATTCTTGGAAAGAAGCTAGTCAGAACAGAAACCGTGAAAATATTTCTAGAAAAAAAAGAGGGAAGCTAAATCTCAAAGGTAAGACAGTGAGTGAAGTCGAGCTACTAAATCGGGATCGATTACATTGTAGATCCCTCTTTGGATTTTGTTCAGAACCCGGAGATTTTTCAGAGTTTTCAACGGCACCCACTCAAAATTACAGCTTTGTATATCTGATGCGCCATAACTTTTTTTTTTTTCAAGAGTTTGTATTTGAAGAAAATTCTTTCTTTTCATTCCAGATTCTGCTCTAAGAAACCAAACCGAAATACCTAACATACTCAGGTGCAAAGCGCCAGAAAACCAATTTGTTTTTAGCCAGTAATGTTCTTCTCAATAAACATGTTTTAGAAGGGCGTGCTTTCTTAACAGGTGAAAAAAAGAAAAGAAAAGAAAGTCTCATCCACGTGTAGAGCGATGTAATAAGAATGGGATTACTGACTGAAAAGGTTGGGTACAGGAAGCAGTGAAAAGGTTACCTGTGTTGGTTAGAGCTAGTGGAGGAAGGGTACCGGCATTTGTAGGAAAAAATCCAACCGAAAACCGGAAGATCGGCGTTAAATCGATGGGTACTTGATGTTTTACCGTAGACGGAGATTTTTTTTTCATCAGCAGACGATATTAAGAAAAATCAAAATACCAACAGGTGTAAAGAATATATATATACATATATATATATATATATATATACATATATATATACATATATATACATATATATATAAATATATATATATATATATATATGTATATGTATATATATATATATATATATATATATATATATATATATATCCCTCTAGTCGCGCTCATGGAGAGAGAGGCAATAGCGAGGCAGCATCAGCTCATTTCATTATATTTATATCCAGTTATAAAAAGCTTTTGCTAAGTGCTTTCTCTTTAACAATGCTTGTTATCTTATTTCTTTACAATAATTATGTCGTCAAGTATTAAACAATATATATATATATATATATATATATATATATACTCCTGTTACGCTCATTGGCTAGGATTATTTTATTTTTTTATTTCATGTAACATACTCAATAGCAGATACATCAATATATCTGTGTCGCAATAACCACACGAGTCAGCGACTGGACAACATTATTTTCTTAATTTTACATATTCATATCAATCCTAATTTAAAACGTGTTCCAGCCTTATTTCTATGAATTCTTTTCCATCTAGTCTATTTTAATTACAATTTTACAAAAGATTTGCCCCTGATGAAGCTTTGGCCAAAAGATGACCTATGCCCTAATATTAAAAAAAAAATAGCATAAAATACTAATTACTCAGATCTGTATTTTTGTTCTGTGGTATCAAGTCAATAAAAGTCTGCCTCCTTCTACCGAGCGCCCATAGCGCAGAGGTAGAATCGCTGACTCACGACAATTCGGTCGGGTTTCAATCCTGGGTAAAAAGCAATCGGATGTCTTACCGTACTGATGAGCTGTGATACAGCAAATCAGATTTGTCTGCGGATGACTATATATATATATAGACATATAGATGGATGGATAGATATATATGTCCTGACGATTGCATACAGAAAAGAATTTAGGATAGAAACAATCGCGAAAAATTATATCTGGAACAGAAATATTACAATAAACGAGAAAAAATACAAAAGAAAAAACTTAACATGGGGTATGTTCGTTAGAAAAAAGAACTGAAGTATTATGTATTGTCAAGCCTTCTTTATAGCAATGACTGCTAGACAATCTCTTAACTGATGAAGAAGAATGTTGAAGCAAATGAAAAGTACTTCTACAGAATAATACGAGATAAACTGAACATATAAGCAATTAGGAATTTATTTAAAAAATGCATGAAAAGGACACATAATTAAAACTGTGTGTTGTAGTGCAGCTGATAAGGGCTCGGAGAGCCGAGTTCGAATCTCAGTTGAATTCGTTGCATTCACTTACGCACAAATACCCTTGGGAAAGGTAATAATCTCTTTCTTCTTCATCCATGGCTTAATTAGCAGCGCAGATTGTGCCTCAGTTGTCAACTAGTCTAGCGTACAAAGTAATGGTAATCTACTACTGGAAAATCTTCTGCATAGTCAGTCATGTTTCTTTCGAGACATGATCGCCTAAGAGTGTATCACGCATAACACTTCACTGACTGATCTGGATAAAAGGATTGAATAGAAGCACAGATGGGGTTATAGAGCCTTAGTCAGCAACAAGTCCACTGTGGAAAGTAATGGCAAACTACTGCGGGAAAATATTCTCTTCAGTCAATCATGTCTCTTTTGAGACATGATCATACAACCTAACTGCACTTAACTGACTGATACTTAATATTAGGAAGAGACAATTAAAATTACACGATGAAACAAGATGGCTTGGAAAATATGATGCTCACAGGAGTGATTGAAAGCAAGAGGGCTAGAGAAAAGCAGGGCACATACCTAAAACACTTGAATGGCGGATCAGTGTTTAGAAGAGACAGTAAAACTACAAACGTTATTAAGAGATACAAAGAGCAGAATGATGTAGAGACGCATGATCGACACTGTTCTGAAGTGTCACAGCACGTATAAGAAGGAGAAGAAGGTATATTATGATCGTTAATGTATTGGATATTTTCAGAGTTGCTGAAGCAAGAAAGAACACTGAATTTTTGTGTGCTTTTAAGCCGAAAGAGCCCTGAGGAAGATAGGACTAATGAAAACTGGATTCATTAGTACGTCAGCTGTATCGTTTTGTTAATAACAATATGCTAATTAATATCTAATATAATATGAGGAATTTTATTCTTTAATATCCACCGCTCCCAAAATTAAACCACGAATTAATACTGATTTTTTTTTATGAACTTAAAATTATTCTTACTCATATACCTAATTCTCATTTATGTGTTGTTTAAATAGCCCATTGGCGATCATTATTCTTTTTATCTTTGTTGTAGAGCGTCTGACATCCCTGTAGCACTCCCAATATTGAAATGGCCCATGATTTGAAATGGTCTGTTTAAGTAAAAAATAGTAGCATTCGAGGTATAATGTTCGAGTGTCATTCGAGTAATAGTTGGACTGATTACTTTTTTTTTAATCATCTCACCCCAAGCAAGGCATTCCACTGCCACTATTGCGCATGGGGTTACATAGGAGAAGGTAAAGAGAAGGAGTGGTTAGACATAAGGAATGTTAGGAGGAAGGTGACAGATGATTAAGGATAGCGAGGATGAGGGTTGAGCAGATGGGAAGAGTGTTTGATAGAATGGAAGCAGGTTAGTGTGTTAGGAGGTGTCTATTGACCTTACATTTAAACTCCTGGAGATTTTATCCGTCGGGGAAGCAATCGTGTGGAAGAGAATTCCACAGTCGGGAAGTGCGAGGAAAGAAACTGTTGGAGTAGAAGTTACGGCTGAATTTTATCGGTTTCATTGTAAAAGGGTGGGATCTAGTTGCTAATCTAGTATCGCGTTCAAATTCGTATTTAGGGGGCACCAGTGATCTAAGTTTATCGGAGCAGAAGCCGTGAAAGTATTTATAGAAGAGACACAGAGAAGCCACGTTGCGCCGGTGGGAGAGAGACTGCAGGCGGTCTGCCAAGTCGGTATCTATCACATTACAGACCCTCCTCTGAACCTTGTCGAGAAGCCCGAGAAGAACAGCAGGGGCACCTGACCAGATATGGCAGCAGTATTCAATGCACGGGCGGATGGTAGATTTATAAATGTGCAGGATAGATTTAGATGGAAATAACTTCCGGGCCCTACACAGAGAACCGACTTTCATAGCAGCGGATTTAGCAAAGGATTCGATATAGTCATTCCATTTGAGGTCCGCTGAAAGTGTGAGACCAAGGAGGCGTAGTGTTTTACTCTCTAGGAGGCAAGCCTGGTCCATGATAATGGGAGGTAGGTGAGATTGACGATGATGGTTAATTGAGAGTTGCTTCGTTTTAGAAGCATTAAAATTTACTAGCCATTTCTTACCCCAGTCCAATATGGATTGGAGGTCTTTTTCAATCTCGGCTGCGAGGTTAGCTTTGACGAAAACTTCGGCGACTATTGCGATCTAAATCCCCTGTCTTTGCTTTAGGTTCTGTCTTGTCTGTTATAGTAACTATTGTACTGTTCTGTGTATATTCGTTCATATTGTAATAAATAATACAGAAGCAAACTTTCTCAGTGTATCGTAACTACCTCTGCGATACACTAATCTTTCTAGAGTGTCCAGGATATGACAATAAACTACATCCTGCAGCAACGGATTTTTTCGGGAGGTAGGTGGTTTTCAAGAGCGTGCAACAACCTTTTATTTGCTCTTATTTCCAGGTCCACCCTCACTATTCCCAGGTTGTGGCCATTCTCCTACCTATAGACAAATAGTGAACCCTCTAAGAAAAACAAGATATTATGAAAGTATAAAAATTGCATATTTATTTGAAAAATTGCCAACAGAACTTATTTATATAAATAAATTACGAACAATACATATTTATAGTAAAATTAGCAACAATACATTTTATAGTAGAATTGCTAACAATAAATTGTATATGTAGTTGATTGCATGAAATTTTATTAAAATATTTATATTTAGGTATTAAACAACACATAGAGACTGATATGCTACTAAAATATCAACCAACCAAATAACCGCTATAGTATATTTTTGATAACAAATTCTGTGACTGTTTTTCATATTTTACCTAGATAAATATATAAATAATAATAAAACATTAAGCAATGAACTAAAAACAGGAAGTGCTGAGAAATATCTAATTTTTAAAGTACTAATTATAATGTTTATGATAGCTGTTTCCCTATAAGGAAAGATATTGTGTCAGATGATTAGCAGGCATTACTGCTTTCGGTTGAAATTTATTAATATTTCTCTTAAAACAAATTATCAGGAAAACTGGTTCTTCAAGTCAAGTTACTGTGATTGCTTTTTCCAGTATTTATGGGGTTTCTTTCCTAACCTTTTGTTTGAAGTAGTGTTTAAGATCAACATATTGATTATGTTATTACTTTTTCTTTCATGTGCTATTCATTTTGGCTGTTGGCAGCCCTCGATTGATATGGTTTATGTCACAGATTTTGTTTGTAATTCTGTAGGGCAAAGAAAGATATTCGTTATTTAAAAACCTCTGGTTTCACTCTCTCAAAGTCATATTTAACCAATGATTTTAGAAAGTGGGTTTTATTAATAATTTTAGCGGATACTCGTATTTGAGTAAACGTTTCGCGTAGTTATTAATAAATGCATTTATAAAGTAATTAAAAAAATATTGGATTAATAAGAAAAATCATCACTTTTTGAAAATATTGGCATTGTTTACGGTTGGAAACTGGAGGAGATATGAACAATTTTGGGAGGTATAATTCTAACCTGACATGACCGATTGGTTAATTGTAAATTAGTATTTCAGACGGTAGTGGATTTAAAGATAGCTCCCACTGCCCAGATAGACACAGGTTCGATTCTTGCCAGGAAACGTAAGTTTTTCTTTAATAAGATATCCCTAACATTCGGGCCAGTACACGACAATAATGGAATACACTGTTTAATAAATAAACGGACATCTACTCAAATACGAGTATGCACTAAAAATAACGTTTAAAATGAAGAAAACACTAGTCTACATTTCTGAGATGAGGTAGTATTTATAGTATTTACATTATTCAGATTATTGTCCTCATCTTTGTTGCCACTTGTATGACGTTTCGGCCGTTGTACGCTCCGGCCTTCTTTAGGTGCTAGGAATTTCGAACCAAAGTCTTTATTATTACTACGCAAGGGATGAGAATGATATACCCCAATTATTGTAATAAAGCGTTGTACAAATGGCAACAAAGATGAGGACAATAGTCAGAATAATGTAAGTACGGAAAAAAACACTATATAACAGAAATACTTATCAGAAATTATCTCTTAATAATTTAAAGTATTTCTGAACAATTTTAATGTTCTTTCTTGAGAAAGACGAGTCTTCACAAATCGCCTTCACATTATTCTTCTTTTATGTCCTGTGCCCTTTCAGAACTTAGGCGATCATGGCCCTCCACATTTTTCTGTCTCTTGTAGCTCTTAATATGTTTTGTCTTTTTAATATTTTTCTACAACCTGTTCTGCCATGCTTATGCTCATCATCATGCTATTGTAAAATATTACCTTGACCGACAAAAATATGATAGAAAAATCCTATTCTGGCCGTGGATGGTGGCGATGTACTGTAAAAACAAGGGCTAGAAAGGCAACAGTCCACAAAGACAGGATTAAAGTCAAAGGCAGAAAACGCAGGCAATAGCCAACAAAAAGTTGATTGACATCTAAGGCGAAGAACAAAATCTGATAACAAAGGTTTGAAAAGCAATATCCGACAAAGATATGACTGACGTCAATTAAGTGACAACCCAAAAAGCAAAAATGCGTAGGAATTTCGGGTTATAGATGTTTTTGAGAAAGTCAGAAAACACACACACACATATATATATATATATATATATATATATATATATATATGTATATATATATATATTGTCAACCGCAGACAGATCTGTTTCGCCGTATCACAGCTCATCAGATTCCGATTGCTTTTTTTACCCAGGAATGAAACCCGGCCGAAATGACGTCAGTCAGCGACTCTACCCCTGGGCTATGGGCGTTCGGTGGAAGTAGGCAAACATTTTAACGCATATCATTATACGTTTCCAATAGCTAGCGCGCTCTAATTCATTTCACTGTACATATTGATTGTTTAATACTTAGTTTTTGGTCCTAATAGGGTTAGACCCTACACATTTGTATTAAAAAGTGTTCTATACAACTATATTGTAGAACTTTTGAATATTTTTCATTTTTAATCAAGTTATTTCGCTGCTTTGTTTTCTACCATGAGTGGTGTCTACAGGCGATTAAGTTATTAAAAATCGCCTGAAGACACCACTCATGGTAGAAATCAAGGTCGCGAAATAACTCGTTTACAAATGAAAATATATATATATATATATATATATATAAAGAAAGAGAGAGACAGAGACAGAGACAGAGACAGAGTGAGAGAGAGAGAGAGAGAGAACAGAGAACTCACGCTGTTTAACGAATCCCCGATAGCTCCTGCGTGTGCATAATCTCTCTCCGGCTGCTCCGCATCCACACAACCGTCACCGATGAAGAAAAGAAATGTAAGTTTATATATTATATGTATGTGATCTTGTTCCTTCTGTGAAAAGTCAGAAAACACGCACACACACACACATATATATATATATATATATATTGTCCTCATGTAAATTAGTATTTCAGACGGTAGTGGATTTAAACATATATTTCAAGACGATAGCCATCGTTGTTCGTTGAAACCTAGAACTAGAATATATAACAATTTCTTCTATCTCTATCTTCCCTCAAACTGTCTCGTGAATATCAAAATTTCAAAGCCGTCTTTCAGCATAACTTGCTCAAGATTTTTCAACTACCTCTTCTGGATGTTAAGTAAAGTTTCCTTTTTATTTACATTCTCTCACATTTTTCACAAATGGTACCCTCAGCTTATTTCTGTAGCATTTCTGAATGCATATCAACGATTCTTCTAAATTGGTCGCCTAAGTAAATTTTTGTATCCAATCTACCTTGCTGTTTAAACTGATAGCTAGGGAATAAACGATATACTCATGCATGTCCCGATAGAATTCCTTCGAAAATAAATACAACCGACTTGGCTAGAATTTGAAACCATCTGTCCGATTCTATATTTCTTGTCGATAAAGGTTACCGTAAAACTATACAGACGTACAAAACCTTACTCGCTTGAAGAAAATCTCCCCATGTATCTCCTTGAAAGGAGCCATCTTTACCCCCTGCGATAGATAGCGAGCGAAGTTAATGACACGTTATCTTTTTTTTTTTTTGCGCCTTCTGGCATTCTATATTATTTTTAGCCACATGTCCGTGAGCAAGAGACAGCCATTACTTAAACACGCGTTCAAAAAAGCGGATGATGTTTGGATAACTTATCTTGTCGGATGGTTTGTTTTAATGCTTGTTGATTTAAAGTTCTCGAAAAATACATGACTGACTGGGCAGAACATTATGCCGCAGTAGGTTGCTATTACTTTCTGCAGTAGACTGGCTGCCAGCCATAGCTACAGAATTCAATCTGTCCTATTATTTAACCCATAACTGGAGGGAAGAGACAGATTAATGCCTTTCCCAAGTGTAATTGTGCCTAAGTGAATGCAAAGAATTCAACTGGATTCAATTCGATATCCACTGCACCACGACGCACATAACAGTGCTATAAAGAACTAGAACTAGAACAAGAATATATAACAATTTCTTCTATCTCTATCTTCCCTCAAACTGTCTCGTGAATATCAAATTTTCAAAGCCGTCTTTCAGCATAACGTGCTCAAGATTTTTAACATTCTACAAAATAAAATAAATCACACATTATTTATTACACACACACACACACACACACACACACACACACACACATACACACACACACACATAGTTCACTGGTGCTCCCTCCACAAGAACTTACTCGGACAACCAAACTGACAACAAGGTCTCACTCTTTTACAGTTAGACCAACAACATGCAGATGACAATTCTACTCCATCAGCATCTTTCTCGCGCTTCCCGCCTGTGGAACTCCCTTCCATGCACTTGCTTTCCTGACGGCTACAACCTCTAGGAATTTAAATACAAAGTCAATTCCTATCTCTTATCCACTTGACTCCATTCCTTTTCACATCACCCCGTGTATCTTGTTCTTTTCTTTTCTCTCTACCTTCGCACCTGTCTACACACCTGCGTTCACATCATTTCTTGCCCTTTCTCTTTCACTCCCTGTAGCTGGTGTGTCTTTCTCTTCACTCTTCACCTGTCTGAAACTATAACTCTCTTATGTAGCCCCTTGCACATCAGTGGCGGTACTGCCTTGATTTTGGTAAAATGATTTCAAAAAATTTATATTAATAAACCACTCCTACGTTCGAGGTTATGTTTAAACGTAGGATAATATATATATTTATAATATATATATTTATAATATGTACCTTATAGCACTGTTATGTGCGTCGTGGTGCAGTGGATATCGAATTGAATCCAGTTGAATTCTTTGCATTCACTTAGGCACAATTACACTTGGGAAAGGCATTAATCTGTCTCTTCCCTCCAGTTATGGGTTAAATAATAGGACAGATTGAATTCTGTAGCTATGGCTGGCAACCAGTCTACTGCAGAAAGTAATAGCAACCTACTGCGGCATAATGTTCTGCCCAGTCAGTCATGTATTTTTCGAGAACTGAAAAAAGCGTATGCCACTTAACTGATTGACTAACTGTTCTATTAAAAACAGGTAAATATTTATATATCGGTGTATACCAGAGTGTATACACATATGGATTCTTATTTACTTCCATTCAAACACACGCACATACACACTCATACACATATGTACACTACTAGCTATAATTATTAGACAATCCCAGTTTTTTTAAAAGAAATGATGTATTTAATACTATTTTTAGTGGATATTTCTAAATAAAATATTTATAAATTCATTTAATGCACATGTTATTGTGCAATGTTAACAAAAGAACTATTCTATTTTCATTTACAATTATTCACTTGGCAATAAATACTAAATAATAATATAAAATACATCATTTTTCTAACACTGGTGTGGCATAATAATTATAGCTGGTAGGCTATATAAAGGCTTAAAGCCATATCAAGCTGAAACAGTTTCGTAAGATCAATAGAATTATGTTAAACCTGTTCAGTACCTAAAGAGTAACCGCTTGAGAGTTCCAGGTGCTGTAAGATTGAATTTGCTCGCCAAGAAGATATGCAGTGGGAATGAAAATCTGCTACTCCTAATTTTTAAAAAATAAAATGGTTGATGCTGGGTAAGCAGACATATCACACGCACACACACAAACACACATACACACACACACACGAATTCAGCTGTTTCATTCACTTACGCGCACATACCATTAAGAAAGGTATTAATCCATTACTTCTCTCTCCAGCTATAGGTTGAATAGTAGAACAGATTTGATTCTATAACCTTGACTGGCAACCAGTCAGAAAATAATGGCAACCTACTGCGGGAAAATCTTCTACCTAGTCAGTCATGTATTTTTCAAGACAATGACTGACTGTCTTCATAGATATAATGACGTCTCTTTCCTGACAAATCGACCCTGGTGAGTTTCAAAGACGGAAAACAAACGTACGGAAAGTAAATGTTCTTACTACTACCTCATGCGCCTACTCTATGTTTATGCATATATATATATATATCACACCTATATACAAAAAATTTATATACTCACAATATATATGTGTACACATACATGCACACATATACATATACATACACACACACACACACACACACACACACACACACACATATATATATATACATATTCCATATGCACTCACACACAGACATATAAAAAAAAAATTAATGAATATTATGAAAAGGAGCATTTAAATAGCTAAAAAAATTTTTTTCCAAAAAACATACAAAAATACATATATACATATATATACACATATATACAAAAATGCACATCCACACACAAACATACACATATACATAAAAATTATAAAAAGAAAAATTAAAAATTAAAAATTAAAAAATTAAAAAATTAAAAATTAAAAAAATTAAAATTTAAAAAAAATTAAAAAAATTATAGAAAAATTTAAAATGTAAATTTAAAATTTAAAATTGAATTTTAAAATCCGCCCTATGACGGCACTTATTAATAAATTCTTTTCTAAGATTCAAAAGTAAGTCATGATGAGGATACTTCAAAATCAGAATCTTCTCCAATAAACATAGACGACACCTATCACGAAAATTTTTAGGAGTACAAGCTGAGCCTATTAATTTCCAGCTGATTAATATATATGTATATATATATAATTGTTATAATTATATATATATATATAATTGTTATAATTATATATATATATAATTATATATAATATATAATATATATATAATTATATATATATATATATATATAATTGTTATAATTATATATATAATTGTTATAATTATTATTATTTTTATTATTATTATTATTATATAAATTCAATATTTGTCAAAAGAACAGCTAAGTTATAAAAGTCTTCAATACAATTTTCATTGCGAGAAAAGAAACTGGAAACAAGAAGCAGCGGTTACATTTAACTAGTTCGACAGTAAATATACGGGGAAGGACCGTCAATGGCATAATTACAGCTTGAATTCTGCGTGGGATCGGCTCGTACAAATTTTGAATAATATCCAGAAGAATTTTTACCCATTCTTCCGCTAAAACAGTTTCCACTTCTTTCAATGACGATGGTGAAGGATATCGATTCCTCATTTATATTTCTAAAATTAACTATAAAATTCAATGATATTAAGATCTGGGGAATGTGGCAGCTAAATATGTTGCACAACACTAGAATATTCCACGTGCTATCCTGCTATAACTTGAGCACTATGAATAGAAATATTATCATCCTAAAAGTTGACTTTTCCTTTCTGAAACAAAGGATGATGTAGATCAGTGAAAAAAGTAGTATTAATATTAAATGAACAAACAAAAAATTAGACAAGATTTTGGCAGTTTAATGAAATTTTCGTAATTATGCTGTTATTGCACTAAGTGTTTTCATTTTTGTCCACTCCCTATATATATATATATATATATATATATATATATATATATATGTGTGTGTGTGTGTGTGTGTGTGTGTGTTTTCCATTTTAAATGAGTTATTCCGCTACCTAGGTTTCTACCATGAGTGATGTCTTTAGGCGAAGATGCCACTCATGGTAGAAATCTAGATAGCGGAATAACTCGTTTAAAATGGAAAATATTCCAAAGTTCTGCAATATACTTGTATTGAACACTTTTTAATACAAATGTGCACTGGTCTAACCTTATTATGACCAAAAATTAAGTATTAAACAATATATATATTTCAGTCGGGTTTCAATCTTGAGTTAAAAGCAATTGGAGTCTAACCATATTGATGAGCTGTGATACAGCGAAACAGATCTGTTTGCGGATGACTATTTTCGCTTTCACACCCTGATTGAACACCCTGGAAGAATGGTAGACTTTGAAAAACAGTAGCTACTCTAACATCTACGCATCGTTCATTCAGCAATGAATTAGAACACTCTCAGCTATTGGGCATGTGTAATGATAATATACACGCTAAAAAGTCTGCCTCCTTCTACCGAGCGCCCATAGGTCGGAGGTAGAATCGCCGACTGATGCCAATTCGGTCGGGTTTCAATCCGGGGTTAAAAGGAGTCGGAATCTAACCGTACTGACGAGCTGTAATAAAGCGAAACAGATCTGTCTACAGATGACTATATATTGTTTCTATAGATTATCAGTTCGTTGTAAGGATGTTTATAGTTGATGATACTGAATAATGTTTTTTTTCTTTTTTCTTTAGAATAATTCATTTTTTTATTATTAATGTTTTCCATGTTTATTCATATATATATATGTACGCGTGTGTGTGTGTGTGAGTGTGACTTTCTGTCCGCATATCACGTGTACGTGTCTGCCTCTGTGTTTGTGTGTAGGGGGATACGTATGCTTACCCAGCATCAACCACTTAATCTTTAAAATAATGAGGAGGGGCAGATTTCATCCCCACTGTTCGTATGCCTTCTTGGTGAGACTCTGCGCTCTGAACGGCATTCATGCTATGCAGTTAAAATCGCCTCAGGTTGTAAAGCATAATTAATATCATCCATGCTGCGCTTATAGCATTTTTCACACACGAGAATTCCGTCAAATGCCACAAATGAAGTATTTTCGCAGATAGTACGTAGGAAGGTGTGAATGTACGTAAAGTACACATAGCTTCTTTTCGCAATAATAATAATAATAATAATAATAATAAAACAAGATTTACAGTTAGTAGATTCTGTAGAAAAGCAAAACAGAAGCCAAGAACCAACTATTGCGGCAAAAAATATGAAAATAAAAGCCAAAGATAAAGCTCTTGAACAGATGAAACAGCGCTGGCAAGACAAACCTCTGCATGGCCAATATCCAGAACGTGCCAATAAATCCAATGTTGACAAAGTTAATACTCATCGATGGTTACGTGCATCTGGATTAAAGTCTGAAACTGAAGGCTTTTATTCTTGCAGCACAAGACCAAAGTCTTTTCACTAGAAATTTTCAGGCAAATATTATGCATAATAATATGGATCCAAAATGCAGGTTTTGTGATAAACACCAAGAAACAATACCACCTAATCTTAGGCTGATCTGTGCTTGCCCCAAATGAATATAAAAATCGCCACGATAGAGTTGGGCAATATTTACATTGGACAATGTGCAAACATTATGGAAAAGCTGTAAACAAACACTGGTATGAACATCACTCAGCACCGGTTACAGAAATAGATGTAATCATTCTATGGGATTACACCATCTACACAGACAGAAAAATCAAACAGGACAGACATTATTGTTAAAAACCAGAAAGAGAAAACTTGTCTATTAATTGATATGGCTTGTCCAGCGGATTGTAGCATAGCAATCAAGGAATTTGAAAAACTGTCAAAATATAAAGACTTGGAAATTGAAATAGAAAAAATGTGGAACTTGAAAACAAGAGTTGTGCCAGTGATAGTATGTGCACTTGGAATGATAAAAAATGGAACAAAACAACACATTGAAAGAATCCCTGGAAACCCCAGCTTAAGAGATATACAAAAAATTGTCTTATTAAGTACAGCCCACACACTAAGGAAAACTTTATCTATGTAATGCTAAGGATGATAGGGAAGATAGAAAAACATGAAATGGAGCCATAACAATACGCCACGACCTGCTTTAGGTCTCCCCGCAGACTTGGTTGGTAGTGAGACCAAAGCAGAAATCGAAATATGATGAAAAATGACATAATAATAATAATAATAATCAAACCAGGAATTAGCGCTTAAATAAGATAAGGAATAGAAAAAAATGTGTAGACAATGTAGGAATATTCTGAGACGAGTGACTAATGTCTGGCTATCCTGTCTTGATACCGAAGCTATACAATCATCAACATAAAATTGGGAAATATATTCAACGAATAATATTTTAATAGGAAATAATCTGAAAAAAATACATATTTGAATCAAAATTGCTTTTAATATTCTGCTTTCCCGACAGTTACAATCTCCAGGTGTTTAAATGTAGGGTCAATAGACACCTCCTATCACACTAACTCCCAACTATTCCCACAACACTCTCACCTACCCAACCCTCATTCTCGGTATCCTTACCCGCCTATCACCCACCCTCTGTCATTTTCTATATTTAATCAGCCTTTCTCCACTCTACGTAGCCCCCTGCACAGTAGTGGCAGTGACATGCCTTGCTCGGGGTGAAACGCTTATAAAAAAAAAAAACAACAACTTTTTATATGATTATTAAGTCCGTTTTAAGATGGAGGCATTGTATTCAGTCGCATTTGTCTGTTTGTTTCTCTCTCTCTCTCTCTCTCTCTCTCTCTCTCTCTCTCTCTCTCTCTCTTTCAGGATATCGCAAGATCCGCTGGATGGATACGGATGCAAGTTTCAGGGATGATTTGATTCATGACTGGCACAAACTGATATGATTTTGATTTCGATTCGGTACGGAATTAAGTTTCTGGGTTAATTTTCCTGTTTTATTAATTAAATTTAATCTTTAGCTTTTAAATGCCCAATATGAATGACCTCCACTAGATCATTTTAAAAACTGAATTGCTTTCCCTGTTTTATTTTAAGCTGATTTTCTAACCATAGCTTAGATGTGACACGAGGCCGTAAGTAAGGTACACCCAGTGAGGATCGAACTCACTACTCAACTGTATGATTCTTGCGAGACAAGCTTGCTAAACATTACGCCACCTCGAGGTTTCATTTTATGCGTGCATTTAATTTTGAGAGCGGAAGAGTTCATTTTTTTGTGTCTTCATTGCACTTATTCTTTCTCATTTTAATAATTATGTCTTGCTTATCGCTGAGATGATGTCGGCATTACATTGGCGGATGTATGTCGTCTTTGACTGCTCTCTTTGTAGTTATCATTATTATTATATCTTTCTGGATCCAGAGAACTAATGTTAGAAATATATTCCTGACATTTTCCACTGACCATTTCTGTAAAAAACAAATAAAAAAAACAAACAAAGATTTGAGATCTCACATATTTTACATAAAGCCCTTCGTAATGTGTGAGTTGTATTTGTGAGTACGATTTTTCTTATTACTTTAAGACATGGGTTACCAGAAATCTATTTAATGTGTCTATCGGAACATTTTCCGAGGACTCCAACTACAATTGAAATTATTAAGATGTCATATTTTTTAAATTTCCGCTTCCATATCATTGTATTTTGTAGAATATGTAATTAAACACATTCTTTTATTTTACTTTGAGTCTATAGTCATTACAGTTCCTTTCATGCGAAAGTAGGATTAAGGACAGACAGAACAGCAAGAGCGAGAGGTAAGCCCCTTGAATGATTTTTCGGTAATTTTTTTATTTATTCCCCGAAGGCCTTTACCCCTTGAAATCTTTCCGAAACAGGCTTAATGCAAATGTAAATGCTGAACTCATATCAATAATTGTTTATTGACGAAACGTACCTTTTTTCAAGTTAACGAGCGGAAAAATATCGAACTTCTTGTCGCTGTTTATCTCACCCCGTAACCACGGTTGAAAAATGTTATTCACTGCAGAATGATTTCACTCGTAGTTTGCCGATTTTTCAGACTTTTTACTTTCTTTTTGCAAAAATGAGTTCCGAAACCAAAATAATCGTGGAGTAATTGCTCGAAGGAAGTAAATAGGCCGAAATAAGTATCCTACGCCTCAAGTCATTCAGCGGTGAATCATATATGAGAACGGTGATAAGGGGTGAGATATAGCCCGATTTTTCTGGTCGATAACATGAAAAATGTAGGTTTCTTCAATAATTAATTATCGATTTGAGTTCAGTCAGTTGAGTGCCATACGTGAAACACGCTTGTGCGATCATGTCTCGAAAGAGACATGATCTGACTGGGCAGAAGATTATCCCGCAGTAGGTTGCCATTGCTTTCTGCGGTAGACTGGTTGCCGACCAAGGCTATAGAACCCAATCTGTCCTGTTATTTAACTCAAAACTGGAAGGAATAGACGGATTAATACCTTTCCCAATGGTATTTGCGCGTAAGTGAATGCAATGAATTCAACTGGAATTCGAACTCGGCTCCCCGATTTCTCGTTCCGAGCCGATATCCAATGCACCACAACGCACATAAACGGAATTAAGGATGTTTTGGAAAGATTTGACTGGGTAAAGGCCTTCGGGGAACAAATAAAAAAATTACCGATTTTTCTTTAAAGTAATAAAACGAAGAAATAATAATAATAATAATAATAATAATAATAATAATAATAATAATAATAATTGATGGTTACGTTCATCTGTATTAAAGTCTGAGACTGAAGGCTTTATTCTTGCAGCGGATGACAAACGTCTTTTCACTAGGAACTTTCAGGCAAATATTATACATAATGATGTGGATCCAAACTGCAGTTTCTGTGTTAAATACCAAGAAACAACAGACCATCTAATCTCAGGATGTTCTGTACTTGCGCCAAATGAATTTAAAAATTGTCACGATAGATTTGGGCAATATTTACACTGGACAATGTGCCAACTGTATAGAAAATATGTAAACAAACACTAGTATGAACATCACTCAGCACCGGTTGGAGAAATAGAAGATGTCACCATTCTATGAGATTACATATATATATATACATAGATTATATAGACAGAAAAGTCTTTTCACTAGAAAATTTCAGGCAAATATTATGCATAATAATATGGATCCAAAATGCAGGTTTTCTGATAAACACCAAGAAACAATAGACCACCTAATCTCAGGCTGTCCTGTGCTTGCTCCAAATGAATATAAAAATCGCCACGATAGAGTTGGGCAATATTTACATTGGGCAATGTGCAAACATTATGGAAAAGCTGTAAACAAACACTGGTATGAACATCACTCAGCACCGGTTACAGAAATAGATGTAATCATTCTATGGGATTACACTATCTACACAGACAGAAAAATTGAAGCAAACAGGACAGACATTATTGTTAAAAACCAGAAGGAGAAAACTTGTCTATTTATTGATATGGCTTGTCCAGCGGATTGTAACATATCAACCAAGGAATTTGAAAAACTGTCAAAATATAAAGACCTGGAAATTGAAATAGAAAAAATGTGGAAATTGAAAACAAGAGTTGTGCCAGTGATAGTATGTGCACTTGGAATGATAAAAAATGGAACAAAACAACACATTAAAAGAATCCCTGGAAACCCCAGCTTAAGAGATATACAAAATGTTGTCTTATTAAGTACATCCCACACACTAAGGAGAACTTTGTCTATGGATGATAGGGGGGGATAGAAAAAACATTAAATGGAGTTGTAACAACACACCACGACCTGCCTTAGGTCTTCCCACAGACTTGGACCATAGCAGAAATAGAAATATGATGAAAAATAACAATAATAATAAGAACATGAAATTTAAAAAGCTATCAAGGCCTAATGACCTGGAAATTGAAATAGAAAAAAATGTGGAAATTGAACACAAGAATAGTACCAGTGATAATAGGAGCACTTGGAATGATAAAAAGGGAATAAAACAAAACATTGAAAGAATCTCTGAAAATCTATAACGAATACAAAAAGAAAATTGTCTTGTTAAGTACAGTCCACACACTAAGGTGATAGAAAAAACATTAAATGGAGCCATAACAACACACCACGACCTACCTTAGATCTTCCCGCAGACTTGGTAGGAAGTGCGACCATAGCAGAAATCAAAAAATGATAAAAAATGACATAATAATAATAATAATAATAATAATAATAATAATAACAGTACAGCCGTTACTAACAGGAAGTTAGTAACGGCTATACTGGTAATCAGTTATGGAATTGGCCTCAGACCTCAAATGGATCCACTATATTGAATCCATAGCAAAATCTACTGCTAAGAAGGTTGGGTCACTATGTCGATCCAGGATGTTTTATCCACCTGAATCCATCCTGCATATATACAAGTCAACCATCCGTCCGAGCATGGAGTACTGCTGCCATTTATGGTCAGGTGTCCATGCCGTTCTCCTCAGTGTTCTTGACAAGCTCCAAAGGAGAGTCTGTAATGTGATAGGTACTGATCTGGCGACTCGACTGCAGCCACTTCCCCATCGTCGAAATGTGGCCTCACTTTGTTCTATAAATACTTTCATGGCTTCTGCTCGGACGAGCTTAAGTCACTGATGCCTCCTCAACAGGTGTTTACTCGTGCAACTAGACTGGCAACTGGGTCCCACCCATTCACAGTCAGGTTAGCCAAATGCAGACGACAATTCTACTCCTGCAGCTTCCTCTCTCGCACTTCCCGCCTGTGGAACTCGCTCCCGTATTCTTGTTTTCCTGACGGCTACAACCTCCAGAAATTTAAATGCAAAGTCAATACTCATCTACTAACCATTGGACTCTAGATCTCTCCCCTCCCCTGTATAACCTTCCCTTTCTCTCCACCTATGTATCTGTCATCGCACCTGCTTTCTATTGTTCCTTTCTAACTAGTTTGTACTCCTCACTCTTTTCTAATTAATCTTTTTACATTTATGTAACCCCCTGCACATCAGTGGCGTTTCCGCCTTGCTCGGGGTGAAATGATTAAAAAAAAAAAAAAAACGTACTTAATATGATGGTGATCGTGTATTACTAAGAAAAATTAATCTAATAGGTTAGTATAAATCCTGTAGAACTCAACTGTCATTTCATTTCCCCAAGGCAGGAAGTTAGTATCTTGCATACGTAACTATACTCATATACTGAAAGTGTCGAAAAATTCAGTCGATTCTGAATACTTTTCAGAATGAGGCTCATTAGATGTTTGTCGAAATTCTTCTTCTATGTTCCGTATCCCTTCAAGACGTAGCCGATCATAGCCTTTCACAGCTCCCTATCCCTAGTAGCTCTTAACACGCATTCTCCTGTTATCCCTCCAAAACCCCGCTCTGCCATCCATTTGCTCAAGCCCATCAAGTATGTTAGGCGTTGCTTTCCCCTGTCTCTCTCTCTCCCTCTATTTGACCTGTGAGTATTAGGTCCTCCAAGCTCTCTTTTCATGTTCCAGGAACTGCAGCCGCGTTTCCCTATTTTAAGTATTAGTTTCCTTTTCGTTTCCATCCTCACACTTGCTTATTTAAAAAGGTCAAATCTCTAGATTTGATTGACACTAGGGTTCATCCGGTACAAGGCCTGGGGTCACTCGAGGTATACGGTTACATTAAGAAGTAGTTTACATGGATAGGAGGGGAAGATAACGGTTAAATCTAGACTTGAAGAGAGCAAGATTCTAGATTTGATTTACAATAAGGTTCACCCTGTACAAGCCATAGGGGCCACTCAAGGTAGAGGGTTACATAAAGGGGTAGTATATATTGGTAGGAGAGGAAGGTAATGGTTAACTCTAGAGTTTAACAGATCAAGACTCTAGACTTGAATTACAATTAGGTTCACCCTGTACAAGACGTGAGGCCACTCGAGGTAGAGGGTTACATTAAGGGGTATTATATATTTTGGTAATAGGGGAAGATAATGGTTAACTCTAGACTTAAACAGGTTAAGGTTGTAAGTATCGGAGAAACATGCTCTTGGGAGTTTGTTCTACAGTCAGGGGTTTGCATAAAGAAGCTCTTTGAGTGCAAATGACTTCTTGCCGACGAAATACAGATGAAGCGTCGTTGGTTTACAGGTACTAGCCTGGAATGTTAGACCTGATGAAAGCAACGGATGTAGTTAGTGTGGGAACTTTCTATTGTAGCAGCGATAAAGCAGTGAAGAAATCGCCACGAGAGAGTTTAGAGGGGGAAAATAATTTTTCCTCAACAAGGGCTCGGAGAGGGTTTTAAAGTCTATCAAGACCCGAAAATGAGGTCTGGGCATCTCGCACCCAAATATGGCAACAGTAATACATTTTCAGCCTGACCTGGCTCTTATAATAGGAGAAGATAGCATGAGAATTCAGGTATTTCCTGGAGCGGTACAGGGAGAATGTAAATTTAAGCTACATCTTTAGCAATGTATCGTCCATAAAAGTTCTATTTCGAGTCAGGTGTGAGTTTTACACTCAATATTCTTATTAGCTTCCGATGTCTGGCTGTTAACAACGACGTTCAGTGATCTGATAAGATGTCGATACATTTTTTTTTTAATCATTTCACCCCGAGCAAGGCAGAAACGGCACTGATGTGCAGGGGGTTACATAAATGTAAAAAGATTAATTAGAAAAGAGTGAGGAGTACAAACTAGTTAGAAAGGAACAATAGAAAGCAGGTGCGATGACAGATACATAGGTGGAGAGAAAGGGAAGGTTATACAGGGGTGGGGAGAGAGCTAGAGTCCAGTGGTTAGTAGATGAGTATTGACTTTGCATTTAAATTTCTGGGGGTTGTAGCCGTCAGGAAACCAAGAATACGGGAGCGAGTTCCACAGGCGGGAAGTGCGAGAGAAGAAGCTGTAGGAGTAGAATTGTCGTCTGTATTTGGCTAACCTGACTGTGAATGGGTGGGACCCAGTTGCCAGTCTGGTTGCACGGGTAAACACCTGTTGAGGAGGCATCAGTGACTTAAGCTCATCCGAGCAGAAGCCATGAAAGTATTTATAGAAGAGACAGAGGGAGGCCACATTTCGACGATGGCAAAGTGGCTGCAGTCGAGTCGCCAGATCAATACCTATCACATTACAGACTCTCCTTTGAAGCTTGTCAAGAACACTGAGGAGAACGGCAGGGGCACCTGACCATAAATGGCAGCAGTACTCCATGCACGGACGGATGGTTGACTTGTATATATGCAGGATGGTTTCAGGTGGAAAAAACATCTTGGATCGACATAGTGACCCAATCTTCTTAGCAGTAGATTTTGCTATGGATTCAATATAGTGGTTCCATTTGAGGTCTGAAGACAGGATAAGTCCGAGGAAGCGTAGTGTATTACTCTCCGGGAGAATCATCTGGTCCATGTTTATGGGAGGCAGAAGAGGTTGCCTGTAATGGTTGACAGACAAGAGCTTGGTCTTAGAGGAATTGAAGTTGACAAGCCACTTCTTGCTCCAGTTCACCACAGAGTGTAGATCCCGCTCAAGGTCAGCAGCGAGATTATGTCTGTCCGCCACGACAGGTTTCTTACTGGAGCGGGAGTATATTGTAGTGTCATCTGCGTGTGTAAATCGAACTCGTTAGATTGTTGACGATGGATTTGTTATCCCTGTAGCTACAACGGGAAGCTTAAAGTGACTCCCATAATTTACTTAAAGCGCTGAAATCTTTTATTTGTAATCAGAACAGACCTTCATTTTGCTGCATCTGCGTTTCAGTCGCAGAAACTGTATTATGGGAAATGCATTTTAGTACGGCAATTTCTTATCGCCCAAATATGACTGCAGCAGTCTATTTTAGAATGATATGTCTTATGTAAAGGTAAATAATAGCATATGAGTCAGCTACTAACTGGATGTGCCTTGTGGTGCAGTGGATATCAGCTCGGAACGAGAAATTGGGGAGCCAAGTTCGAATTTCAGTTGAATTTATTGCATTCACTTACGCGCAAATACCCTTGGGAAAGGTATTACTACGTCTCTTCCTTCCTGTTTATGGGTTAAATAACAGGACAGATTGGGTTCTATAGCCTTGGCTGCCAACCAGTCTACTGCAGAAAGCAATAGCAGCCTACTGCGGGATAATTTTCTGCTCAGTCAGTCATGTCTCTTTCGAGACAAGATCACTCAAACGTGTTTCACGTATGTCACTTAACTGACTTACTGGAGAGCTACAGAGAACTGACTATTTTTCCTGTATCTTTAGTGAATAGAGCGTATGTATAAATCTACTTCAGGTCAAGAGTGTGGTTAAGGGCCATGAAAAGTTCCTTCCTGTTGCCTTATCCACGATTTTAAGTTTAGAATTTCTCATCGAATCGCTGCCATGTAAATCCAGAGATAAATTTCTAACTTTCTATTTCATGTCAAGCTATTTGGAGAGAAGAGAAGAGATTGGAATTGGAACTCAGGGCTTTGATTTGCTTTTCCACATTGATAATTGTTAGGCTAATCTAACGAAAGTAATTATCTAAAATCAACTAAGTGGAAAAATTAGAGAGGGTTTTGACAAGCAAATAAATGGTTTCAGCATAAAGTGCATTCTGTCCTTGACATCCAGATCTTCTTCTCCGTCGAAGCAAGATGACCGAATGTGAAAGTTGGAAATAAGAGAAAAAGTATCAGGCAGATAATTACCAAAATTGGACAAAAAGTCCACAAAGGAAAAACGGAAGAATGGAAAAAAAATACGCTATCCGGATTTAATCTGAGGTTTAAGAAAATAATAAACATTAAGGTTCGGGTCGTGTCTGTAATATTTTGCGCATTTTGAATTTTCTAGACTCTGCATTGGAAAGACTAGAAATAACGAAAAGATGTCCAGAGAATTTTCTCTTTAATTTTTTTTATTTTCTTCTTTTCATTGATTTTCTTCTTTTTTATTTCTTCTTTTTCTTCAATTTTTTCTTTTTTCCCCTTCATTTCTTCTTTTTCTTGATTTTCTTCATTCTATTTTCTTCAGTTTATTTTCTACATTTTTCTTCTTTTTTTCCTAATTTTCTTCCCTTTATTTCCTTCTTCATTTTCTTTTTATTTTTTACTTTTTTAATTTTCTTCTTTATTTTCTCCTTTTTACTTTTTGTTTTTCTTTTTAAATTTCTTCTTTTTATTTACTTCTTCCTCTTCTTTTATTTTCTTTTTTAATTCTTAATTTTTATTTTCTTCTTTATTTTCTTCCTTTTACTTTTTCTTCTTTCTTCTTAATTTACCTCTTTTATTTTCTTCTCCATTTTCCTCTTTATTTTCTTATTTCGTTCTTTTTCATTCTGCCTTCATTCTGCATTTCGCTTTTTTCTTTTTAATGAATTCTTTTTTTCTTCGGCTTTTTTTACCTTCTAACTTTTATCTTTAACTTTTTCTTCTTATTTTTTCTTTTTCCTCTTCTTTTTTCACTTTTCTTTTTTGTCTTTTCTTACTTTGCTGCTTCACTTTCTATTTTTTTCTTTTCATTAAATTCCATTGTTTAAATATTTCTTAATTTTTTCTCATTTACGTCATTTTCTCTTTCTATTTCTTCTTCTCATTCTTCATTTTATTTTCCCCTATCTTCTTTTACTTTTTATATTCCACATCTGTACATTCCAACAACATTTTTGGTATTTGGCCAGTGGCTTTCCCAAAATCTCAGAATCTTTCCAGAAAACAGTTTCTTCTTCTTTATGCGTCGTGTCTCTTCAGGAAGTAGGCGATCATAGATTTAAGACTTGCCCCTGTCTCTTGTCGCTCATAATATTTCTTTTCTTGGTAACTCTCCCAAACCTCGCTCCATCATATATTTGCTCAAGCTTATCTAATAGGTCTCACGATACTTTCTCCTGTCTATTTCCTTTTATTTGACCTGTGAATATTAGATTCCCCATGCTCTCTTCCCTCATTACGTGTCTCAGGAATCTCAGCTGTCTCTAACTGAGGTTTAGTATGAGTTTTCATCTCGTTTGCATCCTTTCTAACACCTCGTCGTAGCTCACGTGCTCAATCCATGTTATCCTCAATATCCTCCTGTAAAACACCATTTCTGATGCCTTGAAAAAGATCGTCAAACATTTGCTGCCATACAGAATGACAGATATCACATAGCAGTCTAGAACCATTTTCTTTTGCTTTTCCTGTGGTTTGCCTGTCTCTCAGTACTCTGGTAACCTTTTGAAATCCGTCCTTACCCATGCCAATGCATCTTTGGATCTGTGTTGTACTTTACACCCTCTGTCAGAACGCCTCGCAGGTATTTAAATGTTATTATTTGTTTTGTATTTGTTTTCAGACTTTTAGTTGACATTTTAGGTTCGTTTTGCTGATGACCATACATTAGTTTACTTGAAGTTAATGCTCAGTTTTTTCTTTTCACCTCTACTTGCTACCTTCTGTAGGAAGTTCTGCATTTTCCTTTCTATGTCTTCTATCACCACCGTGTCATCCGCATACCTTATATTACTGAGATTGGAGCAGCCAATGACGGATCCTGGCAAGGATCTCATTTCTCTCACAATTGTTTTGCTGTAAATTTAATAGCAACCTAATTTAAAGCAACACACTTCTTGTCAGAATTGACGCAGGGACAAACATAAAATTTCTCGTAAAACTTTGCTTGACGACTGAAGGAATTTTTTGTGCTCAGAGGAAAAATATTATGTATATACTTCCGAGAAAAATAGCAATTAACAAATAGATAATTCGTTCAAACGATGGAAGAGGAAGAATTAAAAATGATAAACGTATCGGTCGATTATTAAAGTTATTTTTTTTAAACTGATATCCTCCAAGGGAAGCAGTAAAGCTGCTAAAACACAATGAGTTACGTGGTGATGGGGGAGGGGGAGAATAAGAAAACAGAACATTAATAATGGCCTGATAATGAAAAGAGAAATCAGGAGGACAGTACATAGCGATTGACATTGCATTTAACTATTTGTATATTAAATGCACAGAAAGAGTTTTACAAGTCAGAATTGCTACAAAAGAAACGGTTAGCATAGATTTACGGCTACATCTAGTCGGCTTACCTGAAAATCGACGAAATTCTAACCCCAGTCTAGTCAGTTAAATGCCATACGTGATACACTCTTTGGGTGATCATGTCTCGAAAGAGACATGACTTACTAGGCAGAAGATTACCCAGCAGTAGGTCGCAATTGCTTTCTGCGGTAGACTGGTTGCCAACCAAGTTATAGAACCCAATCTGTCCTATTATTTAACCCATAACTGGAAGGAAAAAACGGATTAATACCTTTTCTAAGGGTATTTGTGTGTAAGTGAATGCAAGAATTTTAACTGAAATTCAAACTCGGCTCCCCAATTTGTCGTTTCGAGTCGATATCTACTGAACCACAACACACACTGCGCTTAAATGTATAAATCTACGTACCATAATGGAATGCTCATACGAAAAATGTCCATGAAAGTTTTGATAGAAATGGTACAGAGAAACAACCTTATGGCGGTGAGTAAGTGACTAAAGCCGAGCCGCCAGATCGGGACCAATAATATTGCTGATTCTTCTTTGAATGTCATAAAGAAGATCAAGGTAAATAGCAGGAGCACAGGGCCATATCTGCCTGAAATATTATAGGCATAGACGAATGGTTAAAATTATAGATTCTACGGTTTTTTAATAAAAGATACATGCTGTTCAGGATTTATATGCGAAAAACCAAGGATTAACAGCAGGAGGATTAACTTACCAGCATCCTTCCATCAAACAATAGGTGGCTAGAAACCCACCGACAATTCCACCCCACACAAGAGGGACAAGCATTGCTGTACTCAGACCCTGATGCTGAGTAGATGTCATGAACTTCTTTCGATGGCTAATACAGATGTGGATTGTCGGCACTACATGTTATATATATATATTAATCATTTCACGCCAAGCAAGGCATTCCACTGCCACTATTGCGCATGGGGCTACATAGAGTAAGGTAAAGAGAAGGAGTGGTTAGACATAGGGAATGTCAGGAGGAAGGTGACAGATGAGTAAGGATACCGAGGATGAGGGTTGGGCAGATGGGAAGAGTGTTTGATAGAATGGGAGCAGTTTAGTCTGTTAGGGGTTGTCTATTGACCTTACATTTAAACTCCTGGAGATTGTAGCCGTCGGGGAAGCAATCGTGTGGAAGGGAATTCCACAGTCGGGAAGTGCGAGGAAAGAAAATGTTGGGGTAGAAGTTGCGGTTGCATTTTATCGGTTTCACTGTAAAAGAGTGGGATCTAGTTGCTAATCTACTATCTCGTGCAAATTCGTATCTAGGGGGCACCAGTGATCTAAGTTCCAGAAGAGACACACGGAAGCCACGTTGCGCCTGTGGGAGAGAGACTGCAGGCGGTCTGCCAAGTCGGTATCTATCACATTACAGACCCTCCTCTGAACCTTATCGAGAAACCCGAGGAGAATAGCAGGGGCACCCGACCAGATATGGCAGCAGTATTCAATGCACGGGCGGATAGTAGATTTATATATGTGCAGGATAGATTTAGACGGAAAAAAACTTCCGGGCCCTACACAAAGAACCGACTTTCATAGCAGCGGATTTAGCAATGGATTCGATATAGTCATTCCATTTGAGGTCCGCTGAAAGTGTGAGACCAAGGAGGCGTAGTGTTTTACTCTCTGGGAGGCAAGCCTAGTCCATGCTAATGGGAGGTAGGTGAGATTGTCGATGATGGTTAATTGAGAGTAGCTTCGTTTTAGAAGCATTAAAATTTACTAGCCATTTCTTACCCCAGTCCAATATGGATTGGAGATCTTTTTCAATCTCGGCTGCGAGGTTAGCTTTGACGCCTACACCAGATTTTTGGTCGAGGCGAGAGTAAACTGTGGTGTCATCGGCGTACAATCCTACTTGGGCTCTTATGGAATCAGGGAGATCATTAATGTATATCAGGAAGAGTGTAGGACCTAAGATAGAGCTTTGGAGGACACCTGCGTTTGTATGGTAGTTCTGGGAGGCATGTCCGTTTAATACCACCTTCATTGTGCGGTTAGAGAGGAATGACTGGATTAGTTGAAACAAATGTCCAGTTATACCATAGCTCCGCAGTTTACACAGAAGGCCAGCATGCCAAACTCTGTCGAACGCCTTAGGTATAGCCAATGCAACGGTTCTGGCTTCGCCATTCCTGTCGAGTGTATGGAATATGTACTCGGTGATGGTCGTTAGCATATCAGCAGTAGACCCGGTGAAGCGGAAACCATATTGCTTGTCCGAGAGGAGCCTGTGTGCTGTGAGATACTGAACCACCTCGGCCTTGATAATAGCTTCGAACACTTTGCCTAAGATGTGAAGAAGGCTGATAGCGCGGAAATTTGCAGGGTCCGAGAGTTCTCTAGTGTTTTTAAATATAGGAACTACAGAGGAAGATTTCCAACAGGCAGGAAAGCAGGAAGCAGATAGGCAGAGGTTGTAGAGCTTAGAAAGGACAGAGGAGACTTCAGGGGCACATTTCTTTAAGACTATGGTTGGGATTCCGTCCCCACCGCTCGCTTTGTGAAGGTCAAGTTTTAAGATTATCTTAGAGAAAAGCGAAGGTGTAATGTGGACATCATTCAGTTGTGCCTTGGTTCTAGGTGAGAAGTCGGGTGTAAAAACTCCAGATGAGTCCAGACTCGAATTGTTCGAGAATCTGCGGGCAAAGCATTCAGCCTTATCTGCTGAGGAGGTGAGGGCCTCAAATTTGTTGATTAGCGGGGGTATTGTGGACTTGCTCTTGTTAAGTACTCTTTTACAGAGTCGCCAGTAGTCTTTGGCGCCGAATTTAGAGCATGCTATGCGTTGCTTCATTCTGGCAGCAAACAACATCTTAGCTTCGTTAAGTATCTTTTTACACTTATTACGAGCTGAAGTGAAAAGGCGCCTGTTTTGGTCCGACGCGTAGTTACGATAGAGTCGGAAGAAATGATTCCGGTAGGCAATGGCAGCCGAGCAAGCGGGTGAGAACCATGGAGAGGAATGAGATTTAAGCTGGAATTTCCTAGCAGGGATGAAGGCATCGATATCAGCCTTAGCCCAGGAGGAGACCTCGGATGCACATTCTTAGATGGGAAGACTAAAAACGTTGTTCCAACGGATGTCACAGAGGAAGTCTCGGAACGAATCCCAGTCTGCTCTTTGATAGCAGTAGGACATTCTACTTGTCTGGGTTTCATGGGTCGGGCGGGAGTGGAGTGAAATATTGACGGACACTACAGTGTGGTCAGAGTTTCCGAGTGGGCAGAGTTGTCTGGTAGTGCAAGAGTCTGGGATGGAAGTGAAGCAGAGGTCTAGAAATGAGTCCCTTCCGTTAGGGTTGTCGGAGAAACGCGTTGGGAAGTCCACTATTTGCGTAAGGGATTGGGTGATTGAAAAGTTCATCGTGTGGACACCAGCAGGGTCAGTGACAGCGTTCTTCAGCCACTTGGTGTGGTGGGCGTTAAAGTCACCAAACACGAATACATGGGCAGAGGGATGGGAAGAAATGGCTTTGTCGATATTGTCAGAAATTATGTCAAGTAACGAACAGTCAGGGGAGGAAGGAGAGAGAAAGAAGAGATAGCTAATCGAGGTGAGAAGTGAGAGGCGGAAGCACATGAAAAATGATCTGGGGATTCAAAAGATGACACCCTAGCTAAGGGAAGGTGTTCGCTGACATAGACACCAAGCCCATGCATATGAACATTGGAGTCCTTCTTGAAGAAGGGAAGGTAGTTAGGAACGTAGAACTCAGATGAAGGGATAGAAGGGTTAAGATTAGTTTCACATAGGGCTAATATATCAGGTGAGTTATTGTGGAGGAATGAATCTACGCTGAGGAAGTTGGTGCAGATGCCGCGTATGTTAGTAAAAGAGATGCAGACAGGTTTGGGCGTTTTCAAATGAGCCGGTTTAGTTTTGCTATTATGTTTGCTTTTTTCCATAGTGATTCAGTTAAGGATAGGTCTTAGAATAGAATCAGTCGGTCAATCTTTTGCAACTTGTGAAGGATGGAGACTGGTGCGGCCTACAACATAATGTGGCCTCGGGGTTGCCCACCGAACGTTCATGCAGGGACGCTCGTCCATGTGCGATATGGCACTACAAGAACCCCAGTATTATTCAACTGTTGATCAGAGCAGCCTCACAAGACGCTACACAAGAGTTCAGGCTCCTAACTAACAGTCGGAAGCTTCAACCAGGAAACTGCCAACCCGGTACCCTCAGAATGTAAAGACGTTGCCACCATACTCCGTAACTGCAAAGAGCTTCCAGCTGAACTAACACTAAAACCGGAGAAGGGGGATGAACCGGGAACCCCTTCCTAAACAAGAAACAAGGCGATCACCTCTACACTTATTCAAAAGAAGGGGGTGGAGTGTGAGACCTGGCGATAGTAGGAACTACCTACTCCAATTAAAAAAAAAAAGTGACTGAGGTTTACAAAGTTTTAACTTAGTTAAAGTCGAAAATGACCTTGAATTGCAAAATAATTTACACAAACTAAGTTAGTGACAAAAAAAAAAAATCAAACACTACCAAAAAAACGAAAAAAAAATTTCCAAAAATTACAGAAAAACAGACTGAAAAATGGACTGAATCCTGGTTGACTTACGACAAGCAGCTAACACTGAAAAGTTGATTTAATTAAATTTCTGAAGACAAAAATACAAATTAAAGCATTTTTTACAGAATATAGTCGAGTTAAGCAGCATGCGTTCGCTGGCCAACCGTTACGAATTGAATGTCTCGAAAACAAATTTAACTCTTCTACAAGATAAAACCAATGGAATTAATTGAACCGTGATGATACTATTTATCTTAAGTCGAAAATAATCTTGAATTGCAAAATAATTTACACAAACTAAGTTAGTGACAAATAAAACTTAGTTTGTGTAAATTATTTTGCAATTCAAGGTTATTTTCGAATTAAGATATATATATATATATGTGCAACAGGTGTTTACTCGTGCAACCAGATTGGCAACTGGGTCCCACCCATTCACAGTTAGATTAACCAAATGCCACACGATAATTCTACTCCTGCAACTTCTTCTCTCGCACTTCCCGCCTGTGGAACTCGCTTCCATATTCTTGCTTTCCTGACGGCTACAACCTCCAGGAATTTAAATGCAATGTCAATGCTTATCTATTAACCACTTGACGAGTTCTTTCACCACCCCGTATATTCTATCCTTTTTCTCCGCCTTTGCAACTGTCATCACATCTGTATTCCCATCCTTCTCTTGCTCCTTTCCAACTGGTTCGTCTTCCTCTTCACTCTCTTCTACTTAATCTTTTTACTCTTATGTAGCCTCCTACACATCAGTGGCATTACCGCCTTGCACGCGGTGATACGATTAAAATATATGCATATGTATATATATGTTTATAACTATACATATTTGTGCATTTTCCAAAGATGCCACACACTGGGATTGCCTCATTCAGACGATAACATGAAGAAGTCACCTTCTTGAAAAATTGACAATGAGATTTGAACCATACCTTCATGATCCGAAAGCGAACGTTTTAACCACTAGGCCACTCTATCTCACTTGATTAAAATTCAATTTTATTACATAAAAAAATAAATTAAACAAAATTTATCGACATTGAGTATCAACACTATTGAGCCCGAAGCAGCAGTAAATAAAATCAATTATGTTTGTTTGTACAACAAATGAGTTCAAAACTCAGGTGTTTTGAGGCAAATTTTTATTAAAGGTAAACTTTTGCTTTACAACAACGAAATTTAAGTCTAACTGATGTTTTTATCCAAATGTCAGGCTAAATGCCAGCCAGCCGAGAGGCAAGGCCATAGAGACATATTTTTCTTTTAGATTGTGCGCCTTTTCTTAGTTGGCTTGTAGAAAAAAATAATCTAACTTTTTATTATGAATGCATTTTGAAATATAATTAACTAAAAAAAGATTAAAACCATCAGCAGAGTATTATTTTCTGCTACAAAATCACTCCAACCCATTCGTCTTATCACTGAGCGAGGCTAAATTCGAAATTATAAGACGTCCACCTTCCATTCCTGTTAATGACTCTCAATTTTTTTTTTTATTTCCTGACATTAAAATTTTTTGAATGTGCATTAATGGCGTAAAAGGCTGCTTTTAAATTCTCACGACGATTAGTTCTTACAGGGTTATATAAATGGCTGGTATTATCGCTTACAGAAATGCTTTGGTGTTGACTGAGATGTAAAGAAATAAAGCTGATATATCAAAAATCTTTTTAACTCTATTTTTCAACGAACGTTAAAAACTCTCCTAGTTTAAGAAATTGCGAACTCGATTTACGCTATTTCTGCTAATAAAATATTCAATAGGAACTCTCTACTTTTGAGAGATTAGAAAAGCGGGCATTAACTCAGAGACGTAACAGTTCCACTAATTCTCAAAATAAGTGTTAAGAAGAGAGATAAGCTGAAAGAGTATTTAGACCTTGTGACAGAGATCTCTATAAATTGTGGTATATGAAGGCAATTACTGACGTTAGAATAGTTCCAAGATCCTTTGCAAAAATAACAGTGGGGGATTTAGGGATCTGGGAAAGGAACAATTTAGATAACTGAATTATTGAGAATGAAAGCGATGCTGAATGGAATGAAGAAAGGTTCAAAGGACTTGCTCTGACGTGATCTGCAAGTAACAGCCAATAAGAGAATAGTGTGAAAATCCATTAAAAATGTGTAATAATAATGGATGTTGACAAAGAGATTGAAAGAATTCATCGTTTGTTTTGTTCAAACGATGAAGCGAAAAATTGTGGTGTGTACCGAGGGATTTGATACCTGTTCTAGCTGCGATCAAATTGCTAATAAGTTCTAGCAGTGTTATAGGTGTAATAAGTATCAGTGTATGCGTTGTGGTGCAGTGGATATCGACTCGGAGAAAGAAATCGGAGAGCCGTGTTCGAATTCCAGTTGCATTCACATACCTTAAAAAAATATTAATCCGTCCCTATCTAAGGGTTAAATAGCAGAACAGATTGAATTCTGCAGCCTTGTTTGGCAACCAGTTGACCACAGATATTCACGGCGACCTACTGTGTATACATCTTCTTCTCAGTTACTCATGTCACTTTCGAGACATGATCACCCAAGCCTGTATCACATATGGCACTAGTAAGAAAATTCCGATATTACTGAGAAAGTTAATTTTTTGATAGTTGCCAAGTGGCATTATTGGTCGGTTTTTATATATCAGTAATTTAAAAAAATTAAAAAATATCTTTGACTGCAAATTTTCCAGGAAGATCAATTCTCTTCGAGTTGAGGAATTACAATCTTTATCAATTGAGTTCATCTACATTCTGCTTCTAGCTTTAATTCTTTTTCTTCATCATGATCATCTTCTTCTTCTTTGTGTCCTGTGCTTTCAGGACGTAGGCAATCGTGTCTGTCTACGTCTCTCTATCCCTGGTGGCTCTTAGCACGCTTTCTCCTGTTACACCACAGAACCCCTGTTCTGTAATCCACCTGATCAGGTCCTTCAAATATGTTATGCGATGCTTTCCCCTGTCTCTTTTCCCTCTCAGTTAGTATCAGGTTCTCCAAGGCCTCCTTCCTCATTGCATGTCCCAGGAACTTTAGCTGTCTCTTCCTGATGCTCAGTATTAATTTCCTTTTCGTTTCCATTCTTTCTAAAACCTCATCATTGCTCACATGATCAATCCATAATATCTGCAGCATCCTTCTGTAGAACCACATTTCAGTTGCTTCAAGTTCTTCCTTCATCTTTGATAATATGGTCCAGCATTCATTACGATATTGAAGAACAGACATCACATAGCAATCTAGTACTGTCTTCTTTGTTTCTAGCAAAATTTTCCTGTTTCTTAATACTCTACTCAGCTTCTGGAATGCGTCCTTCGCAATGCCAATTCGCCTTCTGATCTCTGTGTCGCACTTTCCGTCTTCTGTTAGAACATTTCCCAGGAATTTAAATTTTTGTTCCTGCTTGATTTTAGTATCCCCCTCCTGTATTTGGCAATTTGGGCTGTTCTTTTTCTGATGATCATGAAGTCAGTTTTTTTTGCAGTTTATTTGTAGTCCTTTCTTGTCACTCTCTTCAATTACCTTCTGTAGGGGGTCTTGTTGTTTTCTTTCCGTGTCTGCTATCAGCACTGTATCATCTGCATAATGCTGTTCCAATTGTGAACTCTGATTAGTCATGTTGATTAAATAACAATTACAAGACACAGAACCCGTTAAGTATTTTTATTTATAACTTCTTCTTTTTTCTTAACGCTGATCAACGCTCTGTGGTCTATTTAAAGTCGGACCATATTTTGAATTGTAGGAGGTCGCTTGCTGAACCGTGTGTCACAAGCAGTCTATCGTCTAAGTACTAACTTGATATTGCTTGACTTCGGTGATCGACCAATTAGGGCCGTTGGCGCATCGTATATGAATATGTCTAGCGAATACCACTCTTTTTTTTTCAGGCAAACTTTGAATACGGATTTGTGATTTTCATAAAATTTTTACCCTGTCAATGCTAAAAGTACAAATCTTCCCTAACATTTACGAGAGTGGGATTTCAGTGTAATCCTAATGAATATTATTTTTGGAGAATAAGAATACTTTCACCAAATACAAGTCCTGCTATTTCGCCCATAACCGGGGGAAGATCAATTCATATTTTATCCAAAGTTATTTTCCGTAAGTTAATCCTAGTTGACATTCGAACTCGGTACACTAATTTCTAATTCCGAATCGCTATCCATTGTACCATCCGCACATCCTACAAAATAAGCATTTGAATATATTAAAGTTATACCTATAACAAAATATTGTATTTATATAAACACCATTTTTACTCGTTACACGTAGTTGAACTTAAACTCTCCATTAATTTCACTATGAGTGCTATTCAGTCCGGTCTTTCTTAATAAAATGTTTTAATTCAAATAAATGAGTTTTTAATTTGAATAAAATTGACTTTAACTTTAATAAAAATACCATCAATTTGTATATTTAATTTGAATAAAAGTATTTTTAATTTGAATAAATATATATCTAATTTGAATAAAAGTATTTATATTTGAAAATAATTTTTTTTCTTTGAATAAATGTATTTTTGATTTGAACAAATGTATCTATGGTTTTAATAAATGTATCATTAATTTGAATAAATATCATTTTTGAATAAAATTATCTTTTATTTAAATAAAGGTATATTTAACTGGAATAAATGTTATTCTTTGAATTAAATTAATTTTTATATAAATAAAATTATTTTTATTTTGAATAAAGGTATATTGAAATGAAATAACTTTCACTATTTGAACAAAATTTTCTTTAATTTGCATGAAATTATCTTTAATTTGAATAAAAGTATTTTTACGATGCATATTAGTATTATTAAATTGAATAAATGTTGATTCATTATGAATGAATAAACCTTTAATTTGCATAGGCGTACGTAGGTTAGAGAATAAAAAATTATTATTATGGGATTTGCTTATTTTATCTTATTTCTTCTTTATTTCATTGTTCAGATAAGTTCAGTTTAGAAGATTAGACTTAATGAATACGTATATCAACATCATGACATGGAACAGTAATGTGAAATAAATGAATGCCCTTAAATTACGAAATTTGAATAACGGCAGTAGATTAGTTTTTGCAATCTAATCATTGAACCGTTGCCATCAGTATTTCTGAATGATTTTGTTAGTCTCTAAAGGTTCAGTCAGTGAATTGCCATAGACAAGGCAAGGCAGAAGAATTTCTCGCAGTAGGTTGCCATTTCTTTCTCTAGTGGATTGGTTGCTAACCAAGGCTATAAAACCCACTCTGTCCTGCTATTCAATTCTATTATCCAGATCAGACATTTAATTGCCATACGTGATACCTGCTTGGGTAATTATGTCTTTTTCAATCCATGACTGACAAGGCAGAAGATTTTCCCTCAGTAGGTTGCCATTTCTTTCTCCGGTAAATTGGTTGCTAACCAAGGCTATAAAACCCACTCTGTCCTGCTATTCAATTCTATTATCCAGATCAGACATTTAATTGCCATACGTGATACCTGCTTGGGTAATTATGTCTTTTTCAATCCATGACTGACAAGGCGGAAGATTTTCCCTCAGTAGGTTGCTATTTCTTTCTCAGGTAGAATGGTTGCCAAGCAAGGCTATAGAACCCAATCTGTCCTATTATTCAATTCTTTTATGCAGAACAGACATTCAATGTTCATACGTGATACCCTCTTAAGCAATCATTCTTTTTCGATCCATGGCTAACAAAGCAGATTTTACGCATTAGGTTGCAATTTCTTTCGTCGTTTAATTTAAATAAATGAATTTTTAATTTGAATAAAATTGACTTTAACTTTAATAAAAAATACCATCAATTTGTATATTTAATTTGAATAAAAGTATCTTTAATTTGAATAAATGTATATCTAACTTGAATAAAAGTATTTATATTTGAAAATAAAAATTTTACTTTTTTTTTTACTTCAGTGGTTATTACAGCACAGTTCTACATTTAAACTTGAAAATTTAAAAAGTTGTGAAAATTGGCTAACCACGCGTGGAAATTGAAATTAAAATATGAAAAAACCCTGACATAACGTAGAGTATAGTGAAAACAGCCAAACCTTACAAAGGTGGTAAAATATGTAGACTGTACCAGGAAGAAAAGCTAGCGATTATGTTATTCACAAATAAAAATGGATTACTGAATGCAAGAACAGAAATTATGACTAAATGAAACCATACCAAAAAATATTTATTAGGATCATACAACCAGGGATGAAAACGTTATAACTTCTTCTAATTTTGAAAATTACGCGTTCATAAAAATCCCCGTTACTTAAGCGTTCTTAAAAAAAAAAAATGTAAAATCAGTTATTATAAATTGCCTGAAAACACAAGATGATAGAAACCTGGGTTGCGTAATAACTCCTTTAGAAATGAGAAATATTCAACAATTCTATTATATAACTGTATTGAACACTTTTTAATAAAACTGTGTCCTGGTATAATTTAATTATGATCAAAACTAAGTAATGAAATAATTATATATATAAAAAATATTTTTTTACTGGAGGATAATTTTGTTTTAAAATTCCTCTTAAATTCCTTGGTCGTCTTCTTTGCTCGGCCATTGTCTAGTTGACTCCCGTACCCACCCCGCATACATTCACGTAGTATCCAAAAAGATAAAATAATTCTTCTATCACTGGTTGAGGACGTGTTGTTTTTTTGGGTTGGCAACAACTTTACTAGAAAGTAATGATTTAGCTTTGATTTTATTTGATTTTACTTTTTTGTTGTGGCTAATTTTAAAAGTTTTATAGTTATTTGAATGAGTGCGTTTTTTTTGTATTTTTTTCAAAGAAATTTTTTTTACTGGATTTTAACTAAGTTAAAACTTAGTTAACTCAACGCCCCTACTTTTTATTTTTATTTGTGTATTTATTTATTTATTTATTTTTTCAATTAGAGTAGATAGACTAAACTATCGCCCGGTTCACACTCCACCCACGTCTATTGTACAGGTGTAGAGGCTCATCCCTTGTTCCCTGTTCGGGATGTGGTTTCCGGCTTTCTCTTTTCCAATCTTTTCACTTTTCTTTTTTTTTTCATTTTTTTTTCTCAACTGGAGTAGATAGACTAAACTATCGCCCGGTTCACACTCCACCCACGTCTATTGTACAGGTATAGAGGCTCATCCCTTGTTCCCTGTTCGGGATGTGGTTTCCGGCTTTCTCTTTTCCAATCTTTTCACTTTTCTCTTTTTTTCTTTTGCATTTGTTTTTTCTCAATTGGAGTAGATAGACTAGATTATCGCCCGGTTCTCACTTCACCCACGTCTATTGTACAGGTGTAGAGGCTCATCGCTTGTTCCCTGTTCAGGATGTGGTTTCCGGCTTTCTTTTTTTCCAATCTTTTCACTCTTACGTAGCCCCCTGCACATCAGTGGCGTTACCGCCTTGCTCGGTGTAATATGATTAAAATGTATATATATATATATATATATATATATATATATATATATGTGTGTGTGTGTGTGTGTGTGTGTGTGTGTGTGTGTGTGTGTGTGTGTGCTGCAGATTCCGGGTAAGGCACTACACAAAATAATGAATAAGAAAACAGATATTTGAGATAGAAAAATAATTTATATTAAACGTAAAGATACAAACTGGAACGCAGGTTAGTAATTCAGGAATATGATTAGTAAGAAATATATATATATATATATAAGTCTTTGAAGTGAAGCCGTGATGAAATTCCTATGTCCGTGTAATACTATTCTGGCTGAGTGGAGCTCAGTGCTACTATGACTACTGACGCGGTATTTTCTGTGCAACTTTGGTATCTCTCGGTAACTTACGGACCTCTTACGTTACTCTCCGTATCTCACTATAGCAGGAGCATATATATATATATATACTCAAGTCGAGTCCATTATCATAGAAACAGGGGTATCCCACTAGAGTATGTATGTATGTATGTATAATCTTCCTCTTAAATATGTTGCTATCATTTATGACGGTAGGGTTACACTCGTATGCGAAATTGTAATAATGCATATGAATTGCTGTTTTTTCAGTAGTTTACTAGTAGAAATGAATTTTAGTCAAGCTTGGACATTTTTGTCATAAACTGCTCATTATAAAGATATAAAAAAATTTAACATAATTAATTTTGAGAGTATTATTTCAGTCAGGCTGATTTCGAAGTTTTGTGCAGGCATTCTTACGACGTTTTCACTTCTCAGGGCGATTTTGTTTTTTGAGAAATAAAAAGAAATGACCCTGAAGAGTGAAGACGCGACATTGATGCCTTCACCAAACATCGAAATCAACATGATTGAAATAACGCTGCTCAGCTACAGGAAAACACTTCCACATTCATTACACACATACACACACACACACATACATATATATATATATATATATATATATATATATATATATATATATATCTTTATGTATATATATATAAATATATATATCTAAACTTATTTATAAATGGAACTTTGTGGGTGTTTGTGTCTGTGTGTGTCCATTACTCTGAAACGGCTGAACCAATTTTCTTGTAAATTTACACAGTTGTACTATAAGCGTCTGCGAGTGTTCTTAGCTAGTTTTTGTGTCGAGGAAACCCTGATAAATAAGGAAAATTGATAATCGAAAAAATCAGGTTTTAGACGGAGTGGTCCGATTTTAAGAAAATAGACATAAGAAACGATATTCAGAAATTTCAAGGTTACAGTTCTTACAATAGTGCAGAAAATTTGGTTTCGATACCAGGAAATCGATTATATACCTATATATATAAAAGGCAAGATGTTTGTGTGTGTGTGTGTCTGCTTACCTGTCTGTATGTCCTTTATACAAATCCACAATTTTCATCCGATTCTCACCAAACTTAACACAAATATTGTTTAGGCTGAGTCTGAGCTCCAGGATCATAGATTAGTTTTAAAACTTTCATTACACCCGAGCAACGCCGGGTTATACTGCTAGTATATATATATATGAATAGAATAAGTTGGCAACAGGTAGAAAACAGTGTCTTTAATCTAACATGTTTCGCTTTAGAAGCTTCCTCAGGGATTTTTAAAGACGAATGGTTTTTTAAATATTTTAAATAAATATGTATGTAATTCAGTCAGTTAAGTGCCATACGTGATACACTCTTTGGGCGATCATATCTCGAAAGAGACATGACTGACTGGGCAGAAGATTAACCCGCAGTAGGGTGCCATTGCTTTCTGCGGTAGATTGGTTGCCGGCCAAGGCTATAGAACCCAATCTGTCCTATTATTTAAACGATAAGTAGAGGGAAGAGACGGATTAATACCTTTTCTAAGGGTATTTGTGCGTAACTGAATGCAAGGAATTCAACTGGAATTCGAACTCGGCTTCGCGATTTGTCGTTTCCAATTCATTTAAAATATACATCTATTCCTTCATTACATGTATCTGACCAATGAAATCAAACTTCAATCAACATACTGTCTCTGTCGATTTTAAGATTAAACATTTTTTTTTAAATCATTTGTCTTTAATAAAAGAAAATCTCTTTTCGATTATATATATAACAAAAGGAATTTTTTTCTTTACCGAGACGCTTCGTCCTCTGGTAAACTTTATGACGGCAATTGATTGTCTTTTATATATCTTATTCATACCTTCTGCCCAGTCAGTCATGTTTCTTTCGAGACATGATCCCCCAAGATAATCTTCTGCCCAGTCAGTCATATCTCTTTCGAGACATGATCGCCCAAGAGTGTACCACCTATGGCCTTTAACTGCCTGATTCATATCTGAATTTTTAAACACGCATACACACGCAGACACACACGTATGAAGAAACACACACACGCCACTCATATTCAAAATATGATAAAAATAGTATCGCGGCAGGTGCTATAAAAAGAAAACTACAACACAAATGAATTCGGCACTTAATCACCTTCGAAGTACTCCTCGTCTGTAGTCACACAGTTCATCCAGCTTTGTTTCAGTTGATGAAAGCAAGCCTGGAACTCTTTATTCAAGATATCTAACAGCTGTATCATAAAACTATCTTGACGTGCAGAGGTCTTGTTCCTTTCAAAATGCATTTGATTTTTGCAAAGTGGAGAAAGTCTTTAGGGATAAGAGTTAGGGAACATGGTGGTTGTGAGAAGGGGATTAAATTTGGCCCAAAGTGGTAGCAGGAGCCATAGTCACTGAATGAGTCCTTGTGGTTTGGTGAGATTACCACGCTCTACACACCTTCCTTCCAAGTAAAGATATAAAACAGAAGTGGGCAAGGACGTTAGAACTTTAGGTAATTTCATTTTACCAACGGATACTGAAAATATGATATGTTCTATATATGAAAAAACGAGGTAGTCTTAAAGAAAATAGGTGCTACAAAAGCCTGATGCATATAATATGAAAAAGAAAACTGAATTTTATTAGAAGTAATTCGAGAAATGGTGGTTTGGAGAATTAGACGCTCACAGGACATAATGAAGTCATAAGAATTGGAAAGAAAAAGCAAATAATAAACTTCATGAATTGAATGAGTTTACGAGGTTTGATCAAAAACTATTGAGACTGGCTATATTAAAAAACCTACAAGACATGCCAATTCTACGTTTACTCTTCTTCGAAGTAGTCCTTTTCTGACGCTGTATACTTTTTTCTTGTGTCGTTGCCATTGAGGGAAGTAATTCTGGAAATGCCATTATTGAGATAATGAGCAGCTATCTCTTCGCATTTTATCGCATTTCCTCGATGCCTTGAGAACTTGTTCCGTTCAATTCGTAAGTCTCGAAATCTGGGGAACATGGATATCCTTGGAACTGAAGAATGTTATCTTTGGCTAAAAACTACTTCACATGACATGGTTGCTGATGGAACCTCTGTGGACTTGTGAAACTGCCACACTGTACACATGATCCTTCTAAGGAATTCCATAAAAAAACAGGAGTGAGCAAGAACATTACATTTTTGTGGGGAAGGGTAACAGAATACCAATCGGTTTTACTCTGTGTACTTGAATTCTAACCATAGCGAAAAACACTACACTTTTTGATTACTCCTCGGACACTTCGTAACATTCATATATATATATATATATATATATATATATAAGAAGAAATTAAGGCAGACACGTTATTTCATGGTAAATTGGAAATGTGGGGCCTATTTCAGGTGAAGCATCATCAGTTTCCGCCTTTATTGTACAAAATCTTCTGTACAATAAAGGCGGAAGCTGCTGATGGTTGCATGAAAAAGGCCTATACCTCCGATTTACCATGAAATAACGTGTCTGCCTTAAGTTTTTCTTATATTTGGTCGAAATGTATTTATATACATATATATTTAGAGCTCTCTTAGAGAGTTATCATACCGCTGTATGTAGAGGATAATCTTTTGGATTCTTCTATATCTACACTGCATGCTGATATATATATATATATATATATATATATATATATATATATATATTTCTCTCTCTCTCTCTCTCTCTCTCTCTATATATATATATATATATATATATATATATATATATATATCGTTTCCCCCCAAGCAAGCCGGTACCGGCATTGATGCGCATCGAGCTACATAAGAGAAGAGTGAAGGTTTAATGAGGAGGAGAGTGAAAAAAATACGAACCTATTACAGGAGGTGTCAGAGAAGGGGGCAAAAGAAGGATGAATCCATAATGTGATCAGTCCTCACATAGCAGCTCGACTCCAGCTACTTTCTTACCGGCGTGATGTGGCTTTCCTCTGCCTCGTTCACAAATATTTTCTATATTTTTTGATTAGAATTTGATTACGAAAGGGCGTGAGTCAGAGTAGATTTTAATGTAAAGAAGCTTTGGACCGAGTAGATTTTAAAGTTTAAGAGCTTGATTCCGAGGAGATTTTAAAGTTAACGAGCTTGGCCTCAAGTCCGAAGAGGCGTGTGAACCAGTATATTTTAACCCTCTAGGGCCATTCGTATCATATTTGATACAGTATGAAAACAAGCCTTGAAAGAAATATTTTCCTGAAAAATTTTTTAAGAGAAATATTTTATAAATTTCAAATGAAAGCAGTACTGACTGTCAGTCAATGAATACCAAATGTTTCCTTATAGGGAAATACCAAATGTTTCCTTATAGGGAAATACTGTATCAAATATGATACGAATGGCGCTAGAGGGTTAAGTAGTAATTAGTGGGGGATCTGTTTATTACTTCATAACAATATAGAACTGATCCCCCACTCTATCACAAGTAGAAGCCTTAATCATATATTATTAAGTAGTAATTAGTGGGGGATCTGTTTATTACTTCATAACAATATAGAACTGATCCCCCACTTTATTACAAGTAGAAGCCTTAATCATATTATATTATTAACTCTCTTGGGCCATTCGTATCATATTTGATACAGTATGAAAACAAGTCTTGAAAGAAATATTTTCCTGAAAAATTTTGTAAGAGAAATATTTTATAAATTTCAAATGAAAGCAGTACTGACTGCTCAGTCAATGAATACCAAATGTTTCCTTATAGGGAAATACCAAATGTTTCCTTATAGGGAAATACTGTATCAAATATGATACGAATGGCCCTAGAGGGTTAAAGTTAAGAAGCTTGAGTCCAAGTAGATTTTAAAGGTTAAGGGATTGTGTCCGATTAGATTTTAAACTATTGTATCATCCCCAAACATATTCCCTAATGTATGGACCTTGAGTCCGAGTGGAATTTGAAATTAAGAGGCGTATGACCGAGGTGATTTTAATGTTAAGGAGCTTGGGTCGAAGTAGATTTTAAATGTTAAGTGATTAAAATGGGACAGGCTAGCCTCCCATAGAGTAAAATACTACGCCTCCTTGGCCTTACACTTTCGGCGGACCTCAAATGGAATGACTATATCGAATCCATTGCCAAATCTGCTGCTATGAAAGTCGGTTCTCTGTGCAGGGCCCGGAAGTTTTTCCCACCTGAATCTATTCTGCACATATACAAATATACCATCCGCCCGTGTATTGAATATTGCTGCCATATCTGGTCGGGTGCCCCTGCTGCTCTCCTTGGGCTTCTTGACAAAATACAAAGGAGGATCTGTAACGTGGTTGATACTGACTTGGCAGACCGGCTGCAACCACTCTCTCACCGGCGTGATGTGGCTTCCCTTTGCCTCTTCTACAAGTACTTTCATGGCTTCTGCTCCGATGAGCTTAGATCACTGGTGCCGCCTAAGCACGAATTTACACGAGATACTAGATTAGCAACTAGGTCCCACCCTTTTGCAGTTAAACAAATAAGATGTAACCGTATATTCTACTCCAACAGCTTCTTTTCTCGCGCTTCCCGCCTGTGGAACTCCCTTCCACAAGACTGCTTTCCCGACAGCTACAATCTCCCGGTGTTTAAATGTAGGGTCAATAGACACCTCCTATCACACTAACTCCCAATTATTATCAGAACACTCTCATCTACCCAACCCTCATTCTCGGAATCCTTACCCGCCTATCACCCACCCTCTGACATTTCCTATATTTAATCATCCTTTCTCTACTCTATGTAGCCCCCTGCGCAGTAGTGGCAGTGACATGCCTTGCTCGGGGTGAAACGCTTTAAAAAAAAAAGTTCGATTAGATTTTAATATAAAGAAGCTTGAGTCGGAGCGGATTTTGAAATTAAGAGGCGTGTGAACGAGTAAATTTTAATGTTAAGGAGCTTGGTTCCAAGTATATTTTAAAGTTTAAGAGATTGTGTCCGATTAGATTTTAATGCAAAGGAGCTTGAGTCCAAGTAGATTTTAAAATTAACAGGCGTATGACCGAGTTGATTTCAGAGTTAGTGATCTTGAGTCAGAGTTAATTTTAAAGTTAATGAGTGTGAGTCTGAGTTGATCTTAAAGTTACGAAGTTTGAATCCTAGTTGACTCTAAATTTACGAATAATGAGTAAGAGAAGATTCTAATATTATGGAACTACCACTAAGAGAAGATTAATCCTATTTGATAGATAAAAGTTCATGGGGTGCTCGACTATAATGGAACGCTAGTAGTTTTATTTTGGGCGTATTGGATTTTACAACCACGACGTTCCCCGATAGGGACACCAGGAGAAACCAGCTGCCAAGTTCTGCTCATCCATTTTTTCGGAGGTACACTTATAAACTATTATCATCCCCAAACATATAAAGTACCGGACTATGTTATCATGCAGAACAAGTAATATGTAGAAGAAAGTGGGTAGGACCGAAACATGCCAGCATTGATCTTACGGGATGCCAATGAGTTGCCGTTAACGTAGGTCTTCAGGTACATGCTACTTAGAAAGGACTAGATAATGGAGAAAGCTGTTCCAGTGTTCCTTAGCCAGAGAGATTATGTAGCAGCTTCCAATGAAGTAGCTTTGACGAAATGTGTTTTTAATTCCCAAGCTTTATTTTTTCTTTATGTATTCCCACAAATTTCAGCACTTCTTGAAATTTTCACGTTTTTTTTTCAAAGTTTTCTGAAAATGCACGAATGATGACATACAAATTTTGTCACTTTCCGATTTCTCGCTGTGATGGTTCACAGTGACCTCTTATTTAGATTGCCATGGTCAAATAATAACTATGGAAATAATAAAGGTGGATAGTTTTGTTGATGGTGTTGATGAAAATGAAAACGAGGCAAAATGGAAGTACAGAAGGCGTAACACTAGTGGCAGAATGAATGTGAAAAAGAAACACTTAGACAAACTTACTTAGTGCCGGGGTAACTTTCTTCAAGAATACGTAACAAAATAAAGGGAGAAAAAAATCTCTAACATTAAGAACTAAAAACAAAAAATGCAGCAAATATGAAGCTGGTTTCAGAAAAACAAAAACAAAATAGCGGAAAACAGTTAAGAAATAAAAATATTGGACTATATAGAGAAGTATTTAAAAAGAAAGGGAGAAAATTGAAAATTGGCTGTCCGTTGTTATTAGAAGCTCTACGATTTTGGCCAGGAAACAGTGTTACTTGCCAATTTTCGCAACAATCATTTCATTTGGTGAAATAAATGAATGTTGACTTGAGTAGTGCCGATATCATATCCACGATTTTGTTTGTCTGAAGTTGTTTTAGAATATTCAGAACAAACCCACATATTATCTTTCTATTTATAGGGATTTGTCGAAAAACATCTCTGGCTTTCTAGGTTGGTCTGAAATAGTCAACGCTATTTCTGCCAGCTATTTTTCATACCTCTCTTCCTTCCTTGCTTCCTTCTTTCCTTCCTTCCTATATAGTTCATTCAAAAGTTATCTATCTATCTATCTATCTATCTATCTATCTATCTATCTATCTATCTATCTATCTATCTATCTATCTATCTATCTCAGTCTGTTCACATGTTCATTTATTTAATTTAATCTGCTCTTATCTATCTATCTATCTATCTATCTATCTATCTATCTATCTATCTATCTATCTTTAGAATTTATAACATAAATATGTTATAATATCACTACAGAAATAACTGTTTTGTTACGAGACTACTTGTGTCTTATCAAATAATGGGGCTGATTTCAAAATCAGCACCATCACAAGTAGAGTCGAAACAAAATAGTTATTTTGTAGTAATATTTTAAAATATTTATTCTATAGATACTAAATAAATACTATTAGCTCTACATTGAGCACTTTTTTAAAAATAGTTTTTTAATAGGGAATTTTATTCTATTCATACCTATCCTATACCTGGATATCTATCTATCTATCTATCTATCTATCTATCTATCTATCTATCTATCGATCGATCGAAGTCTCTTATCTATCTATCTATCTATCTATCTATCTATCTATATATATATATATATATATATATATATATATATATATATATATGCAGGTTTCATTAAAAATGAAAGAAATGATGTGATGGTTAATTTCTTTTTATGTAATTTTCCATGTGATTCTATGGTTTTCTTTTTTTGGGGGGTATAAATTATATAAAAATTGCACGAATGTGTTGTTTGTCCAAGTGCTTTCGGCTTGACTTTTAACCATTTTCGAGGATGAATGTTATTTTACGTGGAACAGAAGGTAAGTAATGTAAAATCTAAAGTAGTGGTATGTGTTATGTACAGAACACGGCAAGAATGCTGTTAGTGTGTCCGCAGTTGATGTTATTTAGTGTTGGATTTTTTGTTTTTATTTTTTTAAAATTCATAAAGAGTGAAGGGGCTCAAACTAAGGGCAAGTAGTTATTGCGTTGAGTTCACGAGAATCTTCCAAAGGGTATCAACATTTACACCACAGAACATGGAAATCCTCATGAAGATGTTATTGTTAATATTCCAATTTTATAAAATGCTTTTGAGAATTTAATTTCTGAAAAATATGCATTTCTTCCTGTCCATACTTAAGGGACAGTATATATATATATATATATATATATATATATATATATATATATATATATATTCTAAAGATATGCTGTTAAATATAAGAGACAATGAATGTCTTTTATGTTTAATCATGAGGCGTTCTGAAATTAGGAGAAAATCAATAAATAATTATCCAAATGTTGGAGAAATTTTGTCTTTATTTTCAACTGAAATTAAAGCAAAAATACGACGTTTAAGAACGGCTCACGATTAAACATAATAGACATTCATTGTCTCTTATATTTAACAGCATATGTTTAGAAAATTACTTTCTGCCTAGATACAATATATATATATATATATATATATATATATATATATATATATATATATAGAGAGAGAGAGAGAGAGAGAGATATGTATTATTATTTATATGTATTATGTATATTTTCTAATGAATGGCTGTTATGTTTAATCATGAGCCATATGAGCCGAGAGCTTGGAATCAATTTCGTAGGAAAATATCGAAATGTTGGAGAATTTCTATTTTATTTTCACCTGAAATTAAAGCCAAAATACGATGTTTAGAACGGCTCATGATTAAACATAATAGACATCCATTGTCTCTAATGTTTAACAGCATATATTTAGAAAATTATCTGCTGCCCCGATACACTAAATATACGCTCTCACAGCCTGATTGAGCTCTCTGGAATATTGGTAGATTTGAAAAACAGTAGCTACTCTGGCATCTACGCATCGTTCATTCAGCAATGAATAAGAATACTCTCAGTTATTGGGCATGTATAATGATAATATACACGCTAAAAAATCTGCCTCCTTCTACCGAGTGCCCTTAGCTCAGAGGTAGAATCACCGACTGACGCCAAATCGGATGTCTAAGCTTACTGATGAGCTGTGATACAGTGAAACAGATCTGTCTGTGGATGACTATATATATATATATATATATATATATATATATATATATATATATATAAGTAATTGCTTAGTTAGCTTTTCGTCATAAAGTAGACCAGTGCACAGTTGTATTAAAATGTGTTCCATACGATTATATTGTAGAACATTTGAATATTTTTCATTTGTAAACGCGTTATAATTAAGCAACACGGGTTTCTACCATCTGGTGTCATCAGATAATTTACTTAACTGATTTTACCGTCTTTTTTAAAAACGCTCTCGTAAAAAAGGATTGAGTGCTCATAAAAAATCCCCGCAACGTGAGCGTTCTTAAAACGTCGGTAAAGTGACTTACTATTAATCACCTGAAGACACGAGATGGTAGAAATTGCGTAATGTAACTCGTTTAAAAATGAAATATGTAATATATATATATATATATATATATATATATATAAATGAAAATATATTACATTTATTAACAATAACATCTTCATGATGATATATTATATATATATATATATATATATATATATATATTACAAACGAAATGTGTAGTATATAGATAGATAGATAGATAGATAGATAGATAGATAGGTTGGCAATATAGTCACTATACAGTTACTTCCAATAACAGTTAAGACAAAGCAATTCATCAAAATCCAGAGGGTTCTGGTCATTCTGGTTAATAACAATTAAATGCTGTTCTAAACAGTAGTAAATTAATTAATGATGATGCAAACCTCATGCTTCAGTGCATTCTATGCAACGTGAGAGAAAGTTTCGTCAGATGTCGCGGCACGAATGGATCTGATGGCGTAAGTATGCAAATGTATCTTGAAAAAGACTGATTGAAGACATCGATATTTCTCGTTTTTTTTGTAAAACGGAATCTTTGATAATTTATCATATAATTAAAAGTATAGTGACTTTATTTCTACCTTGTATACACACACACACACATACACACACACACACACACACACACACACACATATATATATATATATATATATATACATATATTGTGTGTATTTTGGCAGCATTTTTTCATTAATGCAGGTTTCATTGAATAATATAGACAAGTTTTGTCTATTAATTTTGTGTAGGATCCGTTCATACCGTCTGATATACTTGATGGTGATGTCGTTGAAAGACAACAAAAAATCACAGTATTTGTTGAATTCTTTATCGGGTCTAAGCTTTCGGCTCACATAAGCCATTATCAAAGAGTAAATATTAACACACAGTAAACATAGAACATTTAAGTTATTAACAATAAAGAGAATTGAATTGAAAAAATAAGTCCATCCCTACCGTGGCGGATGGCCGAAGACAGTGACAAAATATATATATATATACGTTTAGAACAGCTCATGATTAAACATAATAGACATTCATTTTCTGTTATATTTAACAGTACATGTTTAGAAAATTGTCTGCTGCCTCGAAACACTAAATTTAAGTTCTATGATGCTGCAGCATTAAATGATCCCAACATCAAGAAAAAATATCCAGATGTTGGATAATTTTTGTCTTTATTTTCACCTGAAATTAAAAATGAAATATGATATTTAGAACAGATAATGATTAAACATAATAGACATTCATTGTCTGTTATATTTAACAATACAATGTTTAGAAAATTATCTGCTACCTCAGTACACTATATATATATTAGTATTATTATGGACTCTCCCGTCGATTTCGACGCGTGTGTGTATAACGCAGTTAGACCGCTACACAAAGAATTGTTTAGAGTGCTGGAGGCTTAGGTAGCACCATCCACACTTTTTGGAACCGCTAATAACAAACAATCGGTGCAAAAGTTCTCCACAGATCACGTAAACAGCAGACCTCATTTATGTAACCCATAATTGGAGGGAAGGGACGAATTAATACCTTTCCCAAGGGTACCAGTGTGCAAGTGAATGCAGAGTGTTCGACTAAAATTGGAACTCGCTCACCGGTTTCCCTTTCCAAGCCGACATCTACAGCACAACAACGCACATCCGTCCATAAACGCTTACAACATCTGGTATTCTGAAGCGGTCACCCACCTAAGTACTGATCAGGCTCAACGTTGCTTAATTTCGTTGATCGAGCGGGAACCGGTGTATTCGACGTAATATGACCGCAAAAGTATAAATTTTTGTGTAGTGATACTATGAATTTATAAACCATTGTAACAACTATATATATATATATATATATATATATATATATATATATATAAAGCGTAAGTTAAAAAAATGAGAACTAAATATTGGTTTTTGTTTTATGTGCAAAACCGGATTCGTGCTTGGCCAATTTTGCCAATAAACAGGTATGTACAACTGGAAGAAGAGGGACGGGCGTTACGGGAGCTTGCGATGACATTATGACGCAGAAGTGGGTGCATTGTGTCTACAACGTCGCAGGGGTTGGCACCTTGTAGAATACCTGAAATAGTTATGGCATATGATAAGTTAGAAGTTACAAACAAGAGCCCGGTTTTGGTTGAAATATAACTAAGCGATCGCAAAAAGAAATATTCAATTTTTGTCGCATCTTCTGTATCAATTAAAATTCATGTTCCCATATGAAGGCATCAGACGTTCATTTATTAGTGACTAAATTTTGGTTGAGTCTGAGTGAAGCGTCTTAGAGAAATACATAAAATTGCACAAAAGACCACACAAAATTATGCTTGTCGTTGATCTTTTACGAAACCTGTATATTAATTCGAAAAGCTTTTTTGTACATGAAATTTTCGGACTTTGGTCTTCAACTTACCTGATTTTGGTTGAAATCGCATAAGGCGTCTCGGAGAAGAGTTCATAAATTTTAAGCTTTTCAGTGATTTCTGCCGTAACCTATAATTGATTCAAAAGATATTTGTGTACATCGAAGATCCATGTCATGATCGATAAGTGATCTAATTTTGGTTGAAATCAAACAAAGAGTTTCGGATGAGTATGGTTTGCTATAATGGAGACACACAGACAGACAGACATATCCATTTATATATATATATATATATATATATATATATATATATATTCTAAGAAATCCAAAGGACATAGATTAGTCACAAGATAATAAAAACTTACATTCTAACTGCTAATGTTAAATCTGTCTAGAAATCAAAGACTCTCATTAATCAACCATTTTAACAACCCACACCACTTTCTTCAGAATTCCAAGGGTCAATACGCGTGACTTGTTCCCCTATGACTAACCCCCACCAACACCCCAAACACAACTGATCAAATACAAGAAAAGAGGCTTTCCATTCCTATACATACCGCCTGATAAGACATTGAAGTTTCAATGTCGAAAAAAATGTACCATTGTAGTGAATATATATAAAAAATTATGTACAAGTTCTAAAATATAATTTACAATATATATATATATATATATATATATATATAGCCTTTGTCATTTGAAAAAAAATTAGCCAAAAAGCAGTCGAGAAAATTTACTCGCGATAAAACTATTTTACTCGACCGACTCCATTTTCTTATTAGTCGCCTTACGTAAACCTAAAGTGAATCACTAACGGATAACAAAATGAAATTTTAATTAAAATTTTGAACTTGTTAGAAAGGATTTAAAAAATTAAAAAATAATAACAACACAATTTTATCTTTCCTCTTAATAATAGCATAAACATTTTTGTGATAAAACTTTGTTTTTATTAAGTTAGAGCCCTTTTAAAATCATGATATGCTGTTTTTTTTTTGTTGTTTTTTTTACAATTGAGTGGAGGTACCTAAATCATTCGTAATTTCGTTCTTCTGATTGACTAAAACCTCCATCTCATAGTTGATGAAAAAAAACAAAAAAACAAATCTGATCTTTTCAACGATTTTCTATAAAAAAAATTCCTTACTCGTATAATTTGTTTTTCGGTGCGTGGTTGAAAGAAGTATGCGTAATTTTTTTCTTTCTTTCAAATGTTCGATTCTATTTTTCGTAAATATAGATATGAAGTCAAGAAAAATATTTTTCCAAATGAGATTCTACAAATCTCCGAGCGTCAGAGACATTTTGGCTCCACTCTGGAAGCGTTAATTAAACAATTGTTCACACTGACCGCGACGATAAAACTGAGACCAAAGATTCCAATAATATCATTGTAGGTCATTCTAAGTAACTTGTGAATCTTTATTGGCATTCTTTTGGGTTGTAAAAGGAATCAGATTTTCTTTTTCTATATTTGAAGGTACACATTTCATTGCGAGATTTTTAATCAACCGTGGGCAAGTAAAGCAATATACTTGAATCGTTTGTAATCGACTGAGTCTAGCGGACGAGTGAAATCTCAAAGGCTATATATATAAATATATATGTTTGTGTGTAAGCATGCGTGTGTATTCAATGATAATAGGAGGAGGCAACTTGATTTTCTTCATATATATATATATATATATATATATATATGTAGCTACCAATGAATATGCATATGAATATACACGAAAGTACACTGACATATATAATTTTTTCTGGTGTTAAAAAATATATATTTAAATGTAATGTAACATATGTAGTATATATTAATAAATATACATATTATACTACGTCTATAGCACAACTCGGAGTTCCATGCACTATGCAATGGTCATGATCTATCTATCTATCTATCTATCTATCTATCTATATATATATATATATATATATACACGCACACAAATGCGCTCACATACATATATATGTATTTAGGTAGTGATTGGTAGATCTGCGTGCGTCTGTTTGCATATAGTTGATATGATTCTGTTTCCTGAGGAAGTTATTGAAACATCAAATGATCACGTGCACTTCAAACCTGACATTACTGAACTTCCCATTATATAATCAATTAACTCAATAGAAATATATATTTGTGAAGGAGCCTTCAAAAAGTTTCCTAATTAAATCTAAGTAGACCATAATTATTGCAGTGAGCCTAACCCCGATTTTAAATTGATTTCCCCTCGTTGACGAGCGGCTTGTAGCATTGCACCTAATTGGTTATACTTTCTCGAATTGAAGATTTCACTGCTTTAATTAATTAAAGCATTCAGACTTGGTACGTTTAGAATTTACTTGTGGGGTTTTAACAAGTGGTTGAAAAGTTTGTTCTCATTAAGTTTGTTTTGTTTTGTTTTTTTGTTTTTTTCATTTACATTTTATTTGCTTTTCGAGTAGACCAGTAAAAATGATTGGAAAATAGCGATTAATTGGCTGGTGTCATAAAAAGAATTTTATTACTAGCGTAAGTGTAGAGATAGGTAAATTTATGTATATCCGTCCTAGACCTGAGCTAAAATATATTTGAAGTAAGCCTAGCAGAAATAAAATCAATTTTCCAGAACATGCCACATTGATATTCAAGCAGACCTTTCCGAATAGAGACTCTACAATCCTTTTACAGCATGAATTGATCTATTTGCTTTTTTACGGTTTATCAACTGTCTGCAGGTTATTTAAATCCAGAAAATATTCGTAGATTGTAATACATTTTTGAGAGATGATAACGATTTAGTGATACATGTTTTACATATTAGCTCATAGCTGAGGGTGAAGAGGTGGGTTCATGCCTTCCCAATAGTATTTGCTCCTAAGTGACTTGGCTGGCTCTCCAAGTTCTCATACCAAACCATTACATTCCTCGTACATGTAAGTTTAAAGTAGCTGAATTTCTAAATTGAGAACCATTTAAGTAGTGGCCCAACTCAACGTTGCTGAATTTCGCTGTATCGTGCGGGAGCCGTCCTTTCAAATTGATATGGCCGTAACCAGGTTTAATGTGGATTTTTCTGATAAAAAAATTTAAATATATCTGTAGGTATGGAATATATTTTACTTCCCTCACAGTCTTCCCTGCGATATATAGGATGGATCGTTTTTTTTTGTTTCCGAATAGATCCATTGCTATATATCGCATCACTCCAATTTCATTCTTTCACCGAACAAATGCGGCCATTAAACCCAAGCAGAAAGCCAAGCGTACTCTATCTACAAAACATTTCAGACCAGCTTGAATATGGCAACTATTATTTATTCAGATTTTTGGTTGTAGAGAGGGATTGGTTCATTTAAATGTTTTTTTTTCTTGTCTTAAAAAAAACGTAATCACAGATATTGCTATCGAATAATAGCATCACAAAATGGTTTGTAAGATTAAAAGACAATGGATAACCGTAATCAAGAAAGACATTCACAGCCATCCATTCGAACTGTAACCTCGCCTTCGGATACCATTAATATACGTAAGTATATAAATAAATGATGGCTGCGCCTCGATTTCGAGTAGTATCATCGCATGTTTCATTTTCAAATATCAGCAACGCAATGGTTTTAAATTCTTTTGTGGTGAGGTGGCCCTGTTGGGCGCCATTTGTTGCATTGATAGATGAGATCTAAATAGATTTTGTGGTTTCTTTGAAGATCTTTTCAATATCTTCTTAGACAAAAGTGACAACATTCATTACAGGTTTTATCAAAATCTGTACCAACATTATACTGACAATTCACATTGAGATCCTTACGAACATTTCTCATCAGTTTTGCCTTTTAATCACGTAATTAAATTTTTTTGTGGGGGAGGGGAGTGGGATGCAGTGTATGTTTTTTCCGCATGTGTGTGCACATGTGCGTCTGCGTGTGTGTCTTCATATTGGTGTTCTGGGGTCATATTTATTTTTGTAATGTATATTTATTTTGTAAAGACTCGAAGATTAAATAAATAAATATTCAATGTTCAAATCTGCCATAGTATTTTTTAACTTCATTACTTATCAATATAGGAATTAATTCAACTTAAGACGGTCATCCAGTTGAATATTACTGCTTACATATTTTATACACCGCTTTCCTTCAGGATGCACACATATCCATAAACTAAATTAATGTACATATATTCATACGGATGTGCGTTGTGGTGCAGTGAATATCGACTCGAAACGAGAATTTGGAGAGCAGAGTTCAAATTCCAGTTGAGTTCATTGCAATCACTTGCGCGCAAATATCCTTGAGAAAAGTATTAATCCGTCAATTCTCACGCCACTTATGGGTTAAATAGTTGGACAGATTGGATTCTATATCTTTCTTTGGCAACCATTCTGCCGTAGAAAGTAATCTGAAACTATTCTGACTAGTCATTCTTTCGAGACATGATCGCCCAAGCGTGTATCATGTATTTCACTTAAGTGACTGACTTGAAATTAAAAAGAATTTCTGGGATGTGTGTAACGATGCAGTAGATATAATTTCCAAACGAGAATTCGGAGAGCCGAGTTCAAATTCGAGTTAAATTCGTTGCATTCACTTACGCACCAATACGCTTGGTAAAGGTATTAGTACGTCTCTTCTCCCTCCAGCTCTGGCTTTTTATAGCCTTGGTTGGCAACTAGTCTATCACAGAAAATAATAGAAATCTACTAGGGAAAATATTCTGCCAAGTTAATGTCTCTTTTGAGACATGATCGTCCAAGCGTATATCATGTATGGTACTTAGCTGTCTGATATTCATTCACCAAAATCATTTTTAAGCGCAGAAAGCCGAAAGTGTGGGTCATCGAGTGAGAATTAATCTCACTACTCAGCTCTAATAGATGTGCGTTGTGGTGCAGTGGATATCGACTCGAAACGAGGAATCGGGGTGCCGAGTTCGAATTCCAGCTGAATTCCTTGCATTCACTTAAGCGCAAATACCCATAGGAAATGTATTAATCCGTCTCTTACCTCCAGTTATGGGTTAAATAACAGGACAGATTGGATTCTATAGCCTTGGCTGGCAACCAGTCTAGCACAGAAAGCAATGGCAACCTGCTGCGGGATAATCTTCTGCCTAGTCAGTCATGTCTCTTTGGAGACATGATCGCTCAAGCGTGTATCACGTATGGCACTTAACTGACTGACTCAACTCTAATAGTTCTAATGAGATATGGTGGCTCACCATTACATTTTTGTGGGGATTTCTCTATCAGTGATGTCTTAAATGACTCATAAAAGTGACTGGAAGCCATTCCATACTGAGTACAGTCGAGTCTTCTGATAGCAATCTGGTTATCTGGAGGTTGAGTTTCATGGTTCCCAGTGAGTCCATAGCCTCATCTACATACCAGAGAAGATATGGATTCATACCTTTCCTCGGGGTAAAATGCACCCATGTGAATATAGTGAACTCAACCGGTTTTGAAACTCGGCTCTGATTAAAAATTCCGAGCCATTATCCATTACTTAATTCTCATCTTCAAGGTTACAGCACCTGATATTTTCAAACGGTCGCCCGTCTAGATACTTACTTAAGTGATCGTGGAGGAAACTGTGTTTCAACGTAATATGACTGTAAGCGGTAATATTAAACTGGATGACCGTCTTAAGTTGAATTAATTCCTATATTGATAAGTAATGAAGTTAAAAAATACTATGACATGTTTGAACATTGAATATTTATTTATTTAATCTTCGAGTCTTTACAAAATAAATATACATTACAAAAATAAATATGACCCCAGAACACCAATATGAAGACACACACGCAGACGCACATGTGCACACACATGCGGAAAAAACATACACTGCATCCCACTCCCCTCCCCCACAAAAAAAATTTAATTACGTTAAAAATTGTCACTGTGCGAAAAGATCCATTTTGTGCAGAACCCGTGGAAAAAAATCTATAACTCTAACGATTTGTCTTCAATATAATATAACTAAAACAATGATCTGAGGGTAACAGATCAAAGACGTTGGAAGAGATTTGTTTGTACCAATTCGTTCGAAAACAAAATATATGTTAATTAGAGTTTTAATATTACCACTGAATAGAAAGTAGGGTTTCAAATACGTGTCTTCTCACCGGATTTATGCGAGAACTAAAAACTCCGCCAGTATTCATCAGTGGCGACTACAATCTGCCACTCATAAGCATGGACCAAGCAAGTCTCTCTGAAAGCAATGCACCGCGCCTCCTCGCCCTTACCCTATTTTCGGACCTCAAGTGGACTCACTACATTAAATCAATAGCTAAATTCACTGCTAGGAAGGTTGGGTCACTGTGTCGGGCCAGGAACTTTTTTTCCCGCCTGAATCCATTTTGCAGATACATAAATCAATCATTCGACCGTGCATGGAATACTGTTGTCATATCTGGTCAGGTGCCCCTGCTGCTCGTCTCAGTGTTCTCGACAGGCTCTAAATGTGATTGGTCCCGAGCTGACAGCTCGACTCCAGCCACTTTCTCATCGGCGGGATGTGGCTTTCCTATGTCTCTTCTATAAATATTTTCAGGGCTTCTACTCTGACGAACTTAGGTCACTGGCATCCTCTCCACAAGAATTTACTCGAGCAACCAGACTGGTAACAAGGTCTCACTCTTTTAAAATTAGATCAACCAAATGCAGGCGACAATTTTACTCCAATTTTTGTTGCGCTTCCTGCTTGCAGAACTCCCTTCCATATACTTGCTTTCCTGATGGCTAGAACCTCCAGGAATTTAAATGCAAAGTCAATTCCCATCTCTTATTCACTTAACTCCAGCCCTTTCTATATCACCCCGTGTATCTTGTTCTTTTCCTTTCTCTCTACCTTCGCAACAGTTTTCACTCCTGTGTTCACATGCTTCCCTTGCCTTTTCTCTTTCACCCCCTGTAGCTTGTTCGTCTTCCTCTTCACTCTTCTCCTGCCTGAAACTTTAACTCTCTTATGTAACCCCCTACTTATCAATGGCGTTACTGCCTTGTTTGGGTGAAATGATTAAAAAAAATCTAGATGACATAGTGTTATATATCGCCGTATGACGACAAAACAACAAACACGCATATATAAAAATATAAGGTTATATTTTTATTAATGACGACCAACTGTGTGGAATAGAGAACGGGAGGGTGAGGGCGCATATAGAATGGCTGACGGGAGTGTAGTCTGCCTGTGTTGTCTCTCTCTGCTTCCACCGGCCGTTCTCTGCTACTGGCGAATCCGTGTGACGAGGTCTTTATATAGTCCTCTAGAACCGGGACTTTCCTTCCGGTTTTTTGCCTCGCCCACGCACGCCCACGTAATTCTAAGAGGCACCTGATCTGTTTGCCTCTGTAGCCATTTCCGCCGCTGTCGGAAATAAGGTCAAAATGACATCCGCTCCGGCCTCGACAGGATGTATTTCACAAACACCTGTCTTGTCGCTTCGCCGCCCCCTTCACCGACGGAAAACACCATCGCTTGCATCACTTCCTCGGGTGGGGCCAGATTGTTATATTACAATAGTGCTGATAGCAGACACAGAAAGTAAACTGCAAGATCTTCTACACAAGTAAAGTGAGAAGAAATGACTAAATTACAAAAAACCTAAATGTCAGGTCATAAGCAAAAAGATGAGCCCAAAATGAAAATTACAATCTGGGAATACCAAAAAATACAATCTGGGAATACCAAAAAATACAATCTGGGAATACCAAAATCTAGTAGGTAAAGAAATTTAAATACCAGAGAAATGTTCTAATAAAGGATGGAAATTGCAAAACGATATCCGATGTCATACTGGTACGACCAATGATGGCTTCCAGAAGCTGAGTAGATTACTAAGAGACAGGAAAATTTCGTTAGAAACTACGAAAAGTGTACTAGACTGTTACGCGATATATGTTCTTTTATATGACAGCGAATTCAGGACAATCTCTTCAAAAAATGAAAATAGAGTCTCAAAGCAACAGAAAGGTGGTTCTACAGAAGGATACTGAGGACACAATAAGAATGTGAGCAACGTCGAAGTTTTTAAAAATGGTGGAAAAGAAAAGGAAACATGTGAATAACATCAAGAAGTGACAGATGACGTTTAAAAAAGAAAAGAAGCTGATTTGAGTAAAATTGTCGCCTGCGTTTGTTTGATCTAACTGTAAAAGGGTGAGAACTTGTTACCAGTCTGGTTGCCCGAGTAACCAATTTAGTCAGAGCAGAAGCCATGAAAATATTTATAGAATAAATATAGGAAAGCCACATCCCGCCGATGACAGATGACGTTTCTTGGACACATAATGAGAAAGAAAGGCTTGGAAAATTTGATAATCACGAGGCGGATAGAGGGAAAGAGAGAAAGAGAAAAGTGTGTGCCATAATGGATAAAGCAAGTGGCTGACAGACGAGGTTTTGGCAGAAATGCCAAGAGAAATGGTGTCAAGAGCTACAAGGGATAAAATAAGATGTGAAGAGATATTATCACCTACGTCCTGAAAGAAACACGTTACATAAAAGAAAGAATTATTTATGCAATCATTGTGCACTGGGTGTGTGCTTTCATTTTCTGAATTCTAACCAAAAATAAAAAGAAGCGGAATTAGAATATAAAGAAAAATGAATCTTTTGAACCATGAGAATCTGGAGTCCAGCATTTGGGAGTCTTAGAAGTTGTGTACGAGAATTTATGAATTTGAGGTCCAGTATTTTTTGTTTTAGAATTGGGAGTCTCGAAGTTGTGGTCTTGGATTTTTGTGTCTAGCATTTGTGGTCTTTGAATTTGGGATCTAGAATTTTCAGTTTTAGAATTGGGGTCAAGCATTTTTGGTCTTGGAATTTGAAGTACAGCATTTGGGGTTCAACAATTGTAGTATTGGAATTTGGCGTCTAAAATTTCGGTTCTGGGAATTTAGGGTCAACAATTTGTGGTTTTCAAATATTGGGATTAGAATTTCGGGTTTTAGAATTTAAGGTCCAGCATATATGTTCTTGTAAATTGGGGCCTAGCGTTTAGTATCTTAGGATTTTGAGTCCAGCATTTGGGGCTTTTGAATTTGGGGCTTTTGAATTTTGGACCCAGCAGTTTTTGGCTTCGAAAGTCGTTCTAGAATTTGGAGTCTTGGAAGTTAGAGCTCAGTGTTTATGGTCTTAGAATTCGAGGTTAATTGTTGGGGTCTTGGAATTCATTGTTTGGGAATTTGGAGTCTGTAATTTACTGTTTTCGATTTTCGGGTCAATCATATGGGTCTAGGGATGTGGGGTCTAGTATTTGGGGTCTTGGAATGTAGTATCCAGCATATATATATATATATATATAACACAACTATCCTACAGCAACACAATAAAAAAAGCAAACTACAGATTGTCGAGGGAACATAAAAAAAACTTAAGCCATCAATAAATAGAATCGGCTATAAATACTGTAGTAATGTTTTAAAATATTTGTAAACAGAACAGTTTTTTCATGCTTTAACATGAGCATGACCATGACATTACAACCTATAAAAAATTCCATTTTGTATAATTTTCACGTTCTAATGAACGCTAAGCAATTTCTCAACCGTTATATTTGAAGCAAGAAGAAAGTTTACAGTAATCTTTAGCAAAACTTTAGTGTCTTTGTTACCACAACTCACACACCTGAAGATGATCTCAGATAGAAATTGAAAGTATTTGTGAGTATTGAGAAATGTATGATAATAACAACGTTACAGCTCATTTCTGATATCTTTCAATTATAAAACACGAAAGATTATCCGTGAGTATGAACAATTTTTTTTAATAAGCAGACACAATGTTTGCAATTTATTAAATCTGACATGTCTAAAAGAACATTTCTAAATAACACACACACACACACACACACACACACATATATATATATATATATATATTTAAGCTATTAACAATAAAGATAATTGAATTGAAAATATAAGTCCATCCCTACCGTGGCGGATGGCCGAAGACAGTGACAAAATAGTGGTGTTGTGGTCCCTGGTCTGATTACAGACCAGGGACCACAACACCACTATTTTGTCACTGTCTTCGGCCATCCGCCACGGTAGGGATGGACTTATATTTTCAATTCAATTATCTTTATTGTTAATAGCTTAAATGTTCTATGTTTACTGTGTGTTATTATTTACTCTTTGATAATGGCTTATGTGAGCCGAAAGCTTAGACCTGATAAAAAATTCAACAAATACTGTGATTTTTTGTTGTCTTTTAACGACATCACCATCAAGTATATCAGACGGTATGAACGGATCCTACACAAAATTAATAGAAAAAACTTGTCTATATTATTCAATGAAACCTGCATTAATGAAAAAATGCTGCCAAAATACACACAATATATATATATATATATATATATATTTAGTATATCGAGGCAGCAAGTAATTTTCTAGACATATGCTATTAAATATAAGAGACAATGAATGTCTATTATGTTTACTCATGAGCCGTTCTAAACGTCGTATTTTGGCTTTAATTTCAGTTGAAAATAAAGACAAAAATTCTCCAACATTTGGATAATTATTTATTGGTTTTCTTCTAAGCTTTCGGCTCTCATGAGCCATCTTCAGAGATGTAGTTTAAACTGAAATATTATAAAATCCACCATCACCGACGATTTTATTTTGTGTTGACATAAAACTCCGCTTGGCAACGGCAATAGTTACCAAAAATAATAAACGCAGTTCTTAAGTTTGCGATGCGGTTTTATGACGTCACACCGCGGGATAGCGCGAAATGACAACAAAACCATCTAGTCAAATGCAATGTAATATGTTATTTCCTGTTTTAAAGTTGATTTTATTGAGTGTTGGTTGTTTTGATTTGATGTACAGAAAATAAAATCGTCGGTGATGGTGGATTTTAAAATATTTCAGTTTAAACTACCTCTCTGAAGATGGCTCATGTGAGCCGAAAGCTTAGAAGAAAACCAATAAATAATTATCCAAATGTTGGAGAATTTTTGTATTTATTTTCAACTGAAATTAAAGCAAAAATACGACGTTTAGAACGGCTCATGATTAAACATAATAGACATTCATTGTCTCTTATATTTAATAGCATATGTCTAATATATATATATATATATGACAAAGTGGAAAACGTTCATTTCTGACGCGTTTCGTCTACCAGGAATTCATCGGACTAAATTATGTGATACAACTGCATATGCGCTCGAACGAAAGGAGCCAAATTCATTTAGAGATTTTTATTTTTATTTTGATCACTTTTTTTGTACTTTATTGCACTCTTAGATATTAGAAAATCTGTCAGAAATAGTGAAATATAAAAGCCAGGAAGAAAGTTTATTGCGAATGCCCTTACAATAAAAAACACTTTCGTGATATTTACAACGTAATGAATTACGTTCTCTTTTGATCGGAATAACACTTTTTATATGAAATGCTTTCAGCCAAAACGCGAACCCAGCTTTTCCTCTCCAAAGGTAGAGGTTAAATATGAGCAGTTTCGGTCCTGTTTGGCCGATTGTTTCGAAATAAGCACATCAAGTTTTGAATTTAGATGTCTCAAAAAAGAAAATGGAAATATCTGAATCGTAAAAGCAGCCACTATATTGAACAGTTGGAAGATATGAAATAAAAAGACTATGTAGAGTGCCATAAAAATCATGATATGGACAGATATGGTACTTAAAGTGAGGCCATACACACTGTGATTACTGAGATTCCTGTGTAAGTATTAAATAGCTTATATAAACAGTATTTACATTGTTCGGAATAATGTCCTGATCTTTGTCGCCATTTGTACGACGTTTTGGCCGTTGTACACTCCGGCCTTCTTCATGTGCTAGGAATTTCGAACCAAACCCTTTATTACAAACACTGGGATATATGAACTCCATTTCTTGCGTAAAGCCTCGGTTGGAAGTCATGAGTTATCTCCCTCTAACCCTGCAAGTTACTTGTTTACCCCTGCTGTAGCCTAGTCTTGAACTCACAACTCTAAGAATCTAGTTAGGAACTAACCAACGTCTATATCCACTGGGCAATTTATCTGAAACGTCGTACAAATAGCAACAAAAATGAGGACAATAATCCGAATAATGTAAGTACTGAAAATACTACCTCATCTCAGAAATATAGACAAATAGCTTTTATAGACTAAACTTGAGTTAACATCATCATTAATCTGTTAACTGCTTCAATCACCGAGGAGCCTAAGAGCTGGAGAAACAGACGACCAGCAATTATTAGATCTTGAATTTGGAATTGGAGTTGGTCTTTTATAACTTTTTCTAATCCGGGTGCGGTGATATGTGTGCAGAATTGTGGATAATCAACCTTGAGTGGAATCATCGGTAGCTGTTGACATCTATGGTGTTTTGTTAATACAGTCATAAACAACATCAGTCTCTTGACTTCTTCTATCGTCAGGGGAACCTAAAGGCAAAAGAAACTGATAACCACCTCCAGGAGGATCTATTGTTGATGGCTCTTGTTAGTTCCGGCATTGTCATCTCAATGTAGTCTTTCATGTTTTCTGACCAACTCCTGTGCTGCCGTCCCACAAGATATCACACAACAACTCTAGCATCACTTCTTAATGTCCTGAAGTCGTAGAGTACATAGAAAAAGAAGAACATATTTTTGGATGATGACTTTCTGGATAGCTGTTTAAATGTGTTTACCTGAAGAAGGCTCGGGTTAAACAGTTGGAACATACAATCAATCATGTCAATCCATCATACAAACATCATTAACAACCAAGGTGAGAAGGAGAGTGCGATTGAATCAATGTATAGTTGTTTATCCTACTCAGTCACTTCACATATTCAGTCGTCGGGGTGAGGGAACTAAATGCGGAAGAAACAAACGACCTCATTCAGGATGATCTGTTGGCAGTACTTCTCATGAGTTTAGGCATTTTCTTTTCCGTCCACTTATGCTTCCATCCCTGCTTGTGTAGAGTTTGAACAGTGCCTTTTATCATGGTTTTGCAGAGGTTGTTATGCCTTGTGACATTGCTGAACCATTACATTTTTCGACGCTTAACAGTGGCTAGAAGAGATTCCGGTCTTCTCACAATGACTTTGGATCTCGATCTGTCAGTCAGTTAGTTAAATGCCACTACGTGATACACACTTGGGCTATCATGTCTAGAAAGATACATGACTGACTGGACAGTAGATTATCCCTCAATAGCTTGACATTGATTCCTGCGGTTGACTGGTTGCCAGATAAAGCTATAGAACTTAATCTGTCCTATTATTTAACCCATAAGTGGAGGAAAAAGACGGATTAATACTTTACCCAAGGATATTTGCGCGTAAATGAAATCAAGGAATTCAACTGGAATTCGAACTCGGCATCCTGATTTGTGGTTCTGAGTCGATATCCACTGCATCACAACTCACATTCATAGTCATTAATCTAGCATTGAGTTTTAGTTTTGTTTAAGGGCATATCAAACTCTGTAGGTTATTTAATGCCAAAAAGATAGGATTTTAATGTATTTTTTTAATGTTCGGTTATAGTGAGAAGGTTGATTTAATAAGATTTTAATGAAAATGTTTGGTTTTTATTCTTTTTTTATAAACTGAAAATGTCTTCTAGTTTTGTATTCAAAAATGTGCTGAGAATATCTTTCCTTCAAAAATTTATATTTTTCTATAAAAGAAATATAAAATTTTTATGTATATATTTGTATAAAAGTCTATTTTTATACTTTCATAATATTTTGACCCCAGTTTGGGGGTTAAATATTTGCCCATAGTTGGGACCCTAACAGGTGCTACTACTCCAAGTCAGGGTGGAACTTGGAACAACAGCAATTAAAAGGTGGTTCCATGCTCCTCACAACCTCCTAATCAGAGGCCTTGCTGCCGGATTCAGTTTACCATCATGGCCAGGACCAATCTTGCATTCCCAGTGGGAATCATGGATGGACTTTCTAAGGCATTTTTTTCTCCAACACTTGGATTCTTCTCCTGCTTCACACTAGAGTGTCCAAGTCTCACATCTTTAGTGAAGGTTAGATACGACTAGCGATTTTCAGAGCTTGAATTTGGAATGGGAGCTGATGGGATTTTCTACACCGGGGGTCAGTCTATCACACAAATATCTCTAACAAGGTGAAACGAAAAATGTAATTAAATCAATGTACAATTCTTCATGCTGATGAGTCCTTTGACTCTTTTAATCTTCGATGTGGGGAGGTAAGCGAAGAAGAAACAGACAACTTATTCCAGGATGATTTGTTGGCGGTGACTCTCAGGACTTTTGGCATTATCATGTTCGACCATCTTTTTATATTGTTTTTGCGTTGCTGTTCCTGTCTACGTCCACCTTCAAAAGTTCATTGCAGTTTGTTCGTGAAGATATCATGATATCTTCTGAGAAGAGATTACTGTCGGCCAACGAGACTTTTCACCTTGTTCTATACATAGTCATGGTCTTATGCTTCCAGTGTGAGAAACGAATAGGCTTGAAGAAACTTATCTACATCTTTGCATCTCCTACTCCGAAATTCCTACGTACACTTAACTCAACACAACCTTGTCGGACTCTCTGCCTCCAGATGAAGAGGAACCCAAATAAGGCTAGGCCAAAGGGAGGAGGAGTCTCGCCTGCGGATAAGTAGACAAGATCCCGAACCTGACTTATGCAAGGTTTACGGGAAATTTTTTCCAGAGTTTAAGGGCTCGGAATTCCTACATTAAATAGTCGGCTTTGTGCCACATCCGGCATCAAATGGGTGGGAAGTTACTGATAAACACCCAGTTATTTATACTCTTTTCAGCGCTGAGGAGTCATCTTGAGTATGAGTACATTTTCGTTCATAACTTATTTGACATTTGTTCGGAAATGTACCAACAATTAACGATGAAGAGTGATCAAAACTACGAATGAGAAAAAAATACCGATGTCAAAGTGTCAGTAATTTGGGTTTGGGGTCGTCGTAAGAAAATTCTTAGCTTATCACTGGCAAGTCTTTTAAAAAATAATTACTGCAAAACCGAAAGAGAAAAACAAAGAGCATTTTTAGTCTATTTTTCTCTGGTCCACGCTCTTAAGTTACTTGAGCAGAATTCGCAGTATATCAGATCTTATTGTGAATTTGGCAGCAGCTTTCATATCGAAAATCTACGGCGTACGTAATGTTTGTCAATAAACGTGAAGAAAGGTGGTGAAGAATATTACATTAATGTTTATGAAAACAAGCATACAGAAATAATAACAAAAGCAAAGTTCCATTTAAGCTGAAACATGCATAAACCCGCGTGCCCGCACATACACACACACGCATATATATATATATATATATATATATATATATATATATATTGTAATAGTTGTTACAATGGTTTATAAATTCATAGTATCACTACACAAAACATTTTCGCGTTTCGAAGCTTCCTTTTTAGGTGCTTCTCATCGGGTGACGAAGTTGGAAAAAAATTTTTTTTTTTTCAACTTCGTCACTCGATAAGAAGCACCTAAAAAGGTAGCTTCGAAACGCGAAAATGTTTGTGTAGTGATACTATGAATTTATAAACCATTGTAACAACTGTTACAATCTAACGCTCTACGTTTCTATCGAGCACTCTTTATAAAAGTAAATGCATGAACAGCAGGTTAAAAAGCCTACGAGTTCCACAACTTTGCTACAATATATATATACATATATCATCCACATACAAGCCTTTTACTCTGTATCACAGCTCATCAGTGTGGCTAGACGCATCCACTTGCTTCTGGCCGGGATCGAAACTCGACCGATTTGGTGTCAGTCGGAGTCGCTACTCCCTAAGCCATAGGCGCATGAATTCAGAGAAGGGAAATTTTAATGTGTTGTATATAAGCAGTGTATACACACCCCAGTCACCGAAAAAATCAATTCATTTCAGAAAAGTCACGCTTATAACAGAATTGGAAACTGTTTTTAAATTTTCTTTTCCATATATATATATATATATATATATATATATATATATTACTATTTAGCAATGACTAGAGTTCTTTCGGTGACTGGTGTGTGTATAGACTGCTTATATACAACACGTTAATATTTCCCTTCTCTGATGCTCCTATGTTGCAAAATCACATTCTCGTGCGTAGTGAACAAAACAAGTTCTACATAAAAAATAAAATGTTAAACACTGACTCATTGATTCTGTCAGAAATATATTAATTTTCTCGAATTTACAAAACCTTTGCTTAGCACATAAAAACTCGCAAAATTTCACACCTCGATGTGAAATATTTTTTGGCTAACATAAACTAGAAATCATCTAAAAACAAAATAGAATGGCCAGAATCATATCCGGGAGTGAATTCCCAAATGACCTCCACAAGCAAAATAAAAGACGGCGCAAGCGCGACCGTCATCAGAGAGTTAAGATGACGAGCGTATTTAACACGTACCCTTGACAAACGTCAAGCGATCGTCATTATTGTCGCTATCTTTCGCTCTCACCTTTCACCTCTCACATTCTTCCTTTTCACTATTCACTCTGAGCGATAACTTCAAAGACAATCCTGCCCGACAATAAAACTCATACATACATACATACGTTCCTGGCTATATACACATGAATTCACTCTTGCAAGGACTACTACGAACTCTTGATACCTTTAACTTTTTAATACTGTTCCTCATGTACGTTTAACTTCTTCCAATTCATGTTATTCTGTTCTATCAATAAATTTTTATTTAAACATACAAAAGATATACTTTTATTCTTCCACACATTCCAACTTGTTGATAAACTTTTGATAATTCTGGATAAAACCTGTAAGTTTTAGGAAGTTTGGTTATGCTTGACACAGGGCCAATAAACGTTAACCATCTTCCTTCTTCTTTACGTGTTTCTGCTCGTATAGCTGCGATTGTTTTTCTTCTTTAATGCTCGGCTCAAACGTACCAGTTGCAGTCGATAGCGATTTCCCGTGATAGTTTTGGTTATTTTGAGCAGCTCTTAAACTACATCCAGTTTATCCCACCAAACGCAGAGCAGAAGATTCGAACCATTGATATTCGGCTTCACTACCGATGTTAATGCATCATCGGACTTACCCTACGAGTTTCTTTTTCTGAGACTTAACAGCTGTTCACAAGTGACAAGACATCGTTGATGTCTCTCGGCTTCAACTTGTACGACACCCAATGTCCTTGCTTTTGAATTTTATCTTTTGCTTTTAAACTCTTTTGTGATCAACTCCTAATGATTCTTTAAGATTGCGCTTGACATAAGTCTTCATCAAGTAATGCCTCCAATTCTTCGTTTTCAAAATATTTTCGGTTTGCCAAAGCGTTCTTTATCTTCATACTATGAATCATTGTAATTGAAGCGCCTAAACCAATCAATGCATGTTGCTTTCGACAGAGCATGGTGGCCCTTATGTCTCAACAAGAATTCTGTGTGCCTCAGCTGCTGATTACTTTCGAATAAGATAGTGCAGTAAAATTCCCTGCAAATACATTTTATTTGGCATGAAATCAAACCTGTTTAACTCTATTAAAACAAAGTTGTTTACACTTTGGCGAAAAAACATACAAACAATTTGAAACTTGATTATAGTATTTTCTTTATAGATGGGTTGCCATCTGAAACTACATGCAATTATGAGAACGCCTTATTTTTAAAAACAGCGAGTATTGACTTTTTTCTCTTAATAGTACTTCCATTAGCTTTAGTCTTTTTACCGTGTGAATGAGGCCATTATAATTGTATAATTGACGAGTGTCTTACAGAGTTTGGTATATCTCCATGATTGTTTCAGTGCCACCTAATTATGCTATGATCAGACAGATGTAGCGAGAGTTTCTTGTTAAACATGTAGCAGAATATCCAATGTAATTATTAACTTATTTGAATTTATTCAAGAGGATTATTAACTGTTTTCTCACAAGTTATTCCCCCTGTTCTGTGTTACTGTTAAGCGAATGTTAATGCTTTATATAACCTGGAGGATTTATGAGTAAATTTGGCCATGCATTTCTAAAATCATTTCAAATATAAATTCAGTTTTTTACTGAAATAACATAAATTCTGTTTTAAAATTATTGGAGAAATTCTAAAACAAAATTCTGCTAACTTACAAATGTTAATAATTGTGCTTTCAGAATTGTGAATGAACTAAACTAAAAGTGTTACTCTGGGATAAACTTCAGAACTATGACAGCAAAATAATCGAGAGGATTATTAGTTTTTTCCTCGCAGGTTATCCCACACCGAACGTGACAGGATATATATATATATATATATATATATATGTGTGTGTGTGTGTGTGTGTGTGTGTGTGTGTGTGTGTGTATGTGTTCGTAGGTTATCCCACACCTAAGGTGACAGGAGGGATATATATATATGTGGGTGGGGGTGCGCATGTGTGTTTGTGTCTACAACAATCTTTATTATATTGAAGATGATAGTCTTAAAGAAATTATTCAAACTATCATATGTTCAGAAATACCATAACCATTCAACTTGTGAAGAAGGCCAGTATAACAAGTCCAGCAACACTGATGAGCTGTGATACAGCGAAACTGGCTTGTATGTGTATGACTAATATATTATGCTCTCATTACGATTCAGCTCTCTAGTGATGAAAATTTTTAAAAAGTTTCCACTTCTGCGATATATGCATGACTCTCAAGAAATGAATTGAGTTTTTTTCGGTGACTGGCGCGTGTATACACTGCTTATATACAGTCAGTCAGTTAAGTGCCATACGTGAAACACGCTTGGGCGATCATGTTACGAAAGAGACATGACTGACAGGGCAGAAGATTATCCCGCAGTAGGTTGCCATTGCTTTCTGCGGTAGACTGGTTGCCGACCAAGGCTATAGAACCCAATCTGTCCTGTTATTTAACCCACAACTGGAAGGAAGAGCCGGATTAATACCTTTCCCAAGGGGATTTGCGTGTAAGTGAATGCAATGAATTCAACTGGAATTCGAACTCGGCTCCCCGATTTCTCGTTCCGAGCCGATATCCACTGTACCACAATGTACATCCTGCTTATATACACAACGCTTATATACAACACGTTAAAATTTCCATTCTTCTTAGCCAGTAGCGACTCTGACTGGCATCAAATCGGTCGAGTTTCGATCCCGGCCTGAAGCAAGTCGTTGTCTAGCCACACTGATGATACAGCAAAACAGGCTTGTATGTGGATGACTAATATATATATATATATATATATATATATAAAAAGATTCAAGAAGGTTGAGTTTCTCAGAGGATTGCTCGATTATAGAACATTTAAAAAGACAGGGAGACATAACAAGATCCGTCCTTTTCACACTTGTGTAAAATACGATCATAATAGCCGTGTTCACATGGACAAACGTTATGTATATATTAATTGTACTTTGTTTTAGGTGTTTTTGCAATATGTGTTTTTACATGACTGAAACTAAAAATATTTTCATAGTGGAATTGTTTCTTGAAAAGGTTTTTATATAAAATGATCTTCGTGTACATAAGATTATCTGAAGATGTTATGGTGAAAATTATTTTGATTTCAAGGTTTTTTTTTTTCAAAACAAATTAAGAAGGTAGAGAGACAGACACAAACACACATACGTATATATGCGTGTGTTTGCTCATCTTTGTGTGTGTGCGTTATATGAAATAAAAAAATATGAAATAAAAAAATTATAAAGTTTAGTCGACAATAATAAAACCTAGAAGTGATTAAATCCTCAAAAATAGGATTAATGTTGTTTACAATTTGTCTTGCTCTATTACAGATTTTATATAATGATAGCAATATTAATATTATATAATGATTGATAGTAATATTAATATTATATAATGATAGTAATATTAATATTATATAATGATTGATAGTAATATTAATATTATATAATGATAGTAATATTAATATTATATAATGATTGATAGTAATATTAATATTATATAATGATAGTAATATTAATATTATATAATGATTGATAGTAATATTAATATTATATAATGATAGTAATATTAATATTATATAATGATTGATAGTAATATTAATATTATATAATGATAGTAATATTAATATTATATAATGATTGATAGTAATATTAATATTATATAATGATAGTAATATTAATATTATATAATGATAGTAATATTAATATTATATAATGATAGTAATATTAATATTATATAATGATAGTAATATTAATATTATATAATGATAGTAATATTAATATTATATAATGATAGTAATATTAATATTATATAATGATAGTAATATTAATATTATATAATGATAGTAATATTAATATTATATAATGATAGTAATATTAATATTATATAATGATAGTAATATTAATATTATATAATGATAGTAATATTAATATCTTACAAAATATACAAAACGATTGTCCTCTCCTGAAGAATCACTTGTCATATTCTTCTTCTTCTATTTGCATTATATTTTCAGGACGTAGGCGATCATAGTCTTCCACATCTCCCTATCTCTGATGGCTCTTAGTATGCTTTCTCCTGTAACATCTCGCAACCCCCGTTCTGTCATCCACCTTCTCGGGCCCTTCAAGTATATTATCCATTGCTTTCCTCTGTCTTTTTTTCCTCTATCTGGTCTGTTAGTATCAGGTTCTCCAAGCCCTCCTTCCTCATTGCATATCCCAATAAATTCAGATGTCTCTTCTTGATGCTCAATATTAATTTCCTTTTCGTTTCCATTCTTTCCAACAACCCAACATTGCTCACATGCACGAACCATGATATCCGAAGCATCCTTCTGTAGGACCACATTTCAGTTGCTTCAAGTTTTTCCTTCATCTTTGATGGTATTGTCCAGCATTCACTACCATATTGAAGAACTGACATCACATAGCAATCCAGTACTCTTTTCTTGGTTTCTAGAGAAAGTTTCCTGTCTCTTTACTCAGCTTCTGGAACGCGTCCTTCGCCATGCCAATTTGCCTTTGAATCTCTGTATTGCACTTTCCTTCTTCTGTTAGAACACTTCCCAGAAATTTAAATTTTTGTACCTGCTTGTATCCCCTCAGTTTATTTGGCATTTTGGGCTAATCTTTTTGCTGATGACCATGCATTCAATTTTCTTGCAGTTTATTTGTAGTTCTTTTTTGTCACTCTCTTCGGCTACCTTCTGTAGGAGGTCTTGTTGTTTACTTTTCGTGTCTGCACGAAAAGTAAACTACAAGACCTCAAGTAAAATACAAGTCTACAGAGAGCGCCCTCTACCCGAAGACAGAGAACTGACAGTGTCGTAGAGTCGTCAGTCTAGTGACTCTCTACGACTGTATTTACTAGCCTTCCCACGCAAGGCTGGATGTGACACATGGTCATTTTATTGTGGGTATTCCCGGCCATATAGCCGGGCACTGTATCATCTGCGTATCTAATGTTGTTCATATTGTGGCCCCGATAACAAATTCTGGCATAGCATCTAGGGACCTCAAAATAGTCTCACCGGTGCAAATTACAACATGGCAACAAATGATACCGAAGCCCAAAGATTAAATTAAATTAAATGTTACTTTGCCAAACAAGATGCAAGATAATATTACAAATTTTGAAGATTTTTTTAATTTTAAACCAACAATAATTAACAAAACCACTTATAATATAGGACAATACAATTTAAAATATATTTAAATGCATGGAACGCATAAATCAAATTATACTATTGACATCAAATGTTAAAAATTACTACTAATAAATTTCTAATTAAATTATTAATCAGCAGCCAATTTGATCTTATCATACGGGTCACACTTACTATTAAAACAGGGGTAAGTAGTTGTATCATCAACAACGATTCCGAGTTGAGAACGGGTGACATCGTTGATGAAAATAAGGAAGACCATAGCTCTAAGGATAAAACGCTAGTGATCGCCTGTTATAATGCAAAAAGATTTAGAAGAGTGGTCGCTAAAGGCGACTTTCATCACGCAATTCTATAAGAATGAATGAATCAGTTTAAAACATTTGTTCAGAAATGCCATAACCATTCAACTTGTGAAGAAGGCCAGTATAACAAATCCAGTCAAATGCCTTCGAGATATCCAAAGCAACAACCCGGTTTTCGCTATTCTTGTCTAAAGCTTGACATACTTTTTCAGCAACATTAATCATTAATTATTCAGCTCATCCAAGGAAGCATCTGCAATGAAATCGGTCCTGACGCTGCACCTCGACTTCTGTTACTCTCTCATGATGTGGATTCCCTCTGTTTTTTCTACAAATATATTCATGGCAACTGCTTTGAAAAGCTTTTTTCTCTGGTACTCCATCCACGTGAATTTAAACGTGCTACTCGACTGGCATATAGGTCTCACTATTTTATCGTGGAAATAGTTAAATTTCACCGATTCTATTACTATACCAATTTCGTTTTTTGCTATTCCCGTCTGTAGAACTCAATTACATTTACTTGCTTCCCTGACAACTGCACCAAACATTTAAATGAAACGTCAATTGCCATCGTCTATCTTCTTAAATGCCGTTTATCTCTTATTTTTTCCTTAATGCACCATTGTACACAGTCCTTTTCGCTAACTGTAACCTCCTGCGCACTAATGGCGGTCTCGCTTTGTTTGGGGTAAAATGATAAAAAAGTTAACAGATAAACAGTTGACCTAGAGAAGCGACAGTTATATTGCACATACAGTCTTAAATAAAGTAATGTGGACAGTAACGAATTCTTTCATAGTATTAGTTATGATATACAGAGATCAGGTAATTAAAGAGTAATATGTTAAAACAGTAAGGTAAGGTTTATTTATTGATGAAAGATATTAGAATAATGTAGAATTTGTGCTTGGAGACAATCACCCACTTATGGATATAAAACTAATTCAGTATTTTCTTTTTTTTATAATCGTGTCGCCCCAAGCAAGGTATTTGCTACCACTGTTGTGCAGGAGGTTACATAAGAGGAATGTTATGAGAAGGAGTGAGAGGTTGCAGGGGGTGCCATGAAGAGAGTAGGAGAAGGAAGAGAATACTGATGAGATTTGGGTGGACAAAGAAAAAAGCACAAGAGAGAGCATGTAAGTTAGTGAGACAGGAGTTGACTATTGACTTTACATTTAAATTCTTGGAGGTTATAGCTGTCGGGAAAGCAAGTATGCGGAAGGGAATTCCAAAGGCGGGAAGTGCGAGAAAAGAAGCTGGTGGAGTAAAATTTGCGTTGAGAATTTATTGGTTTCACAGTAAAATGGTGGGAACCTATTTCCTAATCTGGTGGCTCGAGGAAAATCATATATATGGGGTAACAGTGAGCTAAGTTTAACAAAGCAGAAGCCGCGAAATTATTTGTAGAAGAGACACAGGGAAGCCACACTGCGTAGGTGAGAAAGCGACTTTAATCTAGCTGCCAAGTCGCGATAGATCACAATACAGATTCTCCGCTGATTTGGTCAAGGATACCTAAGTGGATAGCAGGAACACCCGACTCAAAAATAGATAGTGGCATTAGGCAAGGATGTGTCCTCTTAACCCAAGTTATTCATCCTTGGTAGTGAAAAGTTAATATCCCACTTGAATTCGTCATTGATAGCCACAATTTTAACAACATAAGATATGGAGAAGGCACATTGTTCATAGGAAACGAAAAAAGAAATATCATGAACCAAACAGAAGGTAGTTAAAAAAACTGAGAATAAGGATTTAAATACAAAATTGTAAGAAGACAGTTGGTGTTTAAATGTGCCGTTGTTGTTCAGTTTGGATGTGCGTTGTGGTGCAGCGCTTACCGACTCGGCATGAGAAATCGGGAAGCCGAGTTTGAATTCCAATTCAATTCCTTGCTTTCACTTATGCACAAATACCCTTGGGAAAAGTATTAATCCGTCTCTTCTCTTCAGTTATCCGTTAAATAACAGGACAGATTGGGTTTTATAGCCTTGGTTGGAAACCAGTCTACCGCAGAAAGTAATGGCAAACTACAACGGGATAATCTTTTGCTCAGTCACTCATGACATGATTGGCCCAAGTGTGTATCACTTATGGCACTTAACTGGTTGACTGTAAGAAAACAAACTCTATGGTTGTAAGCAAAAGAAAGCGTCTAACATCACTACAAATTGGAGACATCGATCTCAAGAAGTTATTGAAATTAAATACCCTGGAAAAGTTTTAACAGAGGACAAGAAATACTACACCGTTATAAATTTGGTAAGGATTCTGCGACATCAGCTTGCGCCTGACATAAGTTTTCAAGAAGTAATGCCTCCAATTTTTTTGTCTTTAAACATTTTTGGTGGGCTACTGTGTTCTGAACATGAACATTCTTATTTTTGGAGCGTCTAAACCAACCCCTAAATATTGTTTCCGACAGAGCACGGTCACCATAAGTCTTAACAAGAAGTATGTGTGCTTCAGCTGTAGATTTCTTTTGATTAAAGTAGTGCAGTAAAATTCCCTGTAAATACACTTTCCTTGGCACGAAATCTGTCATGTTTAATGCTATGAAAAAAAAAAAAGAAGCAAAATGGCATACATTGAATTCGAATCTTACTTATAGTGCTTCCTTACAGATTCGTTACCATCTGAAATTACACACACGCAGTTCTCACAAGGAGGCTTTTGGAAAACAGCAAAATCTTATTCAATGTCCTAATATATATATATGTATATATATACAAGTATTGTATATTGTATTATTCCTTGTCCAAAGAAACACTATTTTTAAAAAGTGCTCAATACAAAAGTAGAGCTGATAATATTATTTATTCATAAATTATAACATGGATATGTTACAACATTACTACAAAAGTAGCCATTTTGTTTCGACACCTTTGTGTCTTGTCAGGTCATGTGATAGTTCTTAAATGAATCCTTGATCACTGATCACACATCACTTGACAAGACACAAAAGTGTCGAAACAAAATGGCTACTTTTGTAGTGATATTGTAACATATCCATGTTATAATTTATGAATAAATAATAATAATAATAATAACAACAATAATATATATATATATATATATATATATATATATGTATGTATGTATATACATTATTCTATCTGTCATGGTCAGTGGTGATAATCCTTGAGGAAACGCCTAATAATCCTCTCAAATATTTTGTTGTTATTTCTGACGACGGCGGTATACTCATTTTTATATAATTTCTGTTCTGAAAAGAAAATTTATTGTGAACACGTAAAAAAATTTTTTATAAATGCTAACAATAATATCTTATCTGTCATTTTTAATGAAACCTGAATATATATATATATATATATATATATGTGTGTGTGTGTGTGTGTGTGTGAGTGTGTGCGTTTTGAAAGGCGTTTTGTTCTAGATTAATGACATGCACCACTGTTATATTTCTATCTTCAGAAAATCTGTTATTACTTAAGTATAGGTCATAAAGTAAGATTTTAAAGATTAAACAAGCACAGACTAACAAACTGGCACCAATTTTAAGCGTTTTTAATAGTTACATTTGCTGTGCCTTTTTCGTTCTTCTGGGTAGAAAGCTGCTGTGTCTGATTTTTTTTTCTGTTTTTCATAATTCTTTGTGATTCTGTGCTGCAATTCCACACGAATCAATAAAGGCCCTCATTAAAGCACACATGCTTCATTTGCTCAAAACCATTAATGTAAGAGAGCGATTGCATATAGCTGAACTTTGAGAAATATTTGGACGTGTTTGAGCCCTGCATGGTAATCATGTGAACACCTTGGCCGGCACAGGCTATTTGAGAAGCATGGCTTTTATTTATAGTTTAACGTTTTTGTTTTGGAGCAAGATGGTGAAGAAGTCAAAGAATTTCCGGAAAAATCGTTCATCATATTCGGAAAAAAATCTCATCAATATTCATCTTTGTTGCTTTTATCATCAAGCTTCGGACGTTACGCCTTCTGGCTTTCATCAGGTGTATATTAGTTTCGGCAAGTTTCAAGAAAAAACATTGAAATATTTTATTTAATTTACGAGAGTAGACTTCTCATGTGCAGGGATATTGTTGAGTTTTTGTTTTTTATTTAAAACTCCTCAGTTATTGACCACATGAAGTCAATAGTTGTTGTATCAACAAGGTGGGTACGATGCACATAAAAAGTGTGCTACGGTATTATTTATTACAATAACCGGTGCTAAACGTATGTACACAGAACAGTACAACAAGTACAATGACAGACAAAACAGAACTTGCAACACATAGAGGAGGGATTCGGATCTCAATAGTCGCTGAAGTAATCAGTCCGAATATTACTCGAATGAGACTCGACTATTACATCTCGAATGCTTCTATTCCTTACTATTTTTTTACTTAAATTTACTTAAATAGACTATTTCGACCATTAGTCATTCCATCATAAGGAGTGCTGCAGGGGTATCAGCCACTCTACAGCAATAGCTTGGATATCCCAGAAATTCAAATAGAAAAAAATTAATATATATATATCAATCTTATGATGGCCTTTGCCTGAACTTTACCAAATTAAAACTTATAGATTAATATATTAAGAAAAATTGACATCGTCATTTACCACCAGCTACGTAGTTTTCATTGTATTCTAGGATATGATGAATAAAATTCCGGAAGATAATTGTTTGAACAAGAAAATCTAGTAATAATTGGTACAGAGGAAAGGATTTTGCGTTTATCAAATATGTTCTGATATTAACTTGTTTCCTTAAAAGACGTGAGAGTCCCCTAAACAAGATATTATGAATATGTTTTTTTTTATTAAAGCAGTATTGACAACAACTTTCAGTATGGTTCACGCTAATCTCCCTGAAAGCAACATATTGCGCCTCCTCCATCTTACTCTCTTAGTCGACCTAAAGTGGAACTACTGCATCGAATATATAGCTGCATCTACCGCTAAGAACCTCTAAGAACGTCGGTTCACTATGTCGGACCAGGAAGATTTTCTGTTCAGAATCCATCCTGCACATTTATAAATCTACTGTTCAACCATGAATTCAATACTGTTGCCGTATTTGGTTGAGTGCTCTTAGTATTCATCTCGGAGTTCTCGACAAAATCAAAAAAAGGATCTACAATGTAATCAATCCTGATATGGAGGCTAGACTTCAAACACTTATTCCCCGACTGGATGTGCCTTCCCTTTGTCTTTTATAAAAATATTTTCACGGCTTCTGCTTTGACAAGATTCTTGCCCTGGTGCCTCGACAACATGTTATTATACGTGTTACTGGATTTGCAACTAGGTCCCACCCTTTTACCGTCAAAATGCCAGTACTACCATGCTTTAGGTGAAAAGATTGTAAAAGAAAAATATTTTAAATAAAAGAAAATATAATTCAAACAACATATTTTTAAATAAAAGAAAATATAATTCAAATAACATATTTTTAAATAAAAGAAAATATAATTCAAATCGCATATTTTTAAATAAAAGAAAATATAATTCAAATAACATATATTTTTGCAATGAAAGAAAATATAATTCAACAATATATTTTTAAATAAAAGAAAAATATAATCTAAATAACATATTTTTAAATGAAAGAAAATATAATTCAAATAACAATATATTTTTAAATAAAAAAGAAAATATAATTCAAATAACATATTTTTAAATAAAGAAAATATAATTCAAATAACATATTTTTAAATAAAAGAAAATATAATTCAAATAGCATATTTTTAAATAAAAGAAAATATAATTCAAATAATATATTTTTAAATAAAAGAAAATATAATTCAAATAACATATTTTTAAATAAAAGAAAATATAATTCAAATAACATATTTTTAAATAAAAGAAAATATAATTCAAATAATATATTTTTAAATAAAAGAAAATATAATCTGTACAACATATATTTTAAAGAAAATAGAAAATAACAAATAATATTTTTAAATTTTTAAAAAGAAAACAAATAATAATTCTATAAAATATAATAATTTTTAAATTTTTAAAAGAAAATGTAATTCAAATAATATATTTTTAAATAAAAGAAAATATAATTCAAATAACATATTTTTTAAATAAAAGAAAATATAATTCAAATAACATATTTTTAAATAAAAGAAAATATAATTCAAATAACATATTCCTCATATATATATCCTAAAAAATTAACCAAAAATAAAATTTTATGGTTAATATCTATTTTCTTGTGAATGAAGGCTGGCTAATAAAATCGTAGATCGATAACATCAGGCTATGTGAAAAGGCTGATAGACAGATATGGAAAGAAAGAAAGAAAGAAAGAAAGAAAGAAA
>JBBBDQ010001259.1:500000-620000 GCA_037127315.1 Ascarosepion bandense | reverse complement strand
AAACATCTTCGAACATAAAAAAGCAATGCAAAACATTAACCTGGTATTTAAAAAAATAAATTAAAAAATAAAATAAATTAGATGATGAACTAAAGAAGAGTTAAAACAAAGAATGTAATAACGGTTATCCTAAATAATAGTAGTACAAATGGAGGGAATCGATAGTTGTTAGATAATGAAAGACGTATAAGAAGAAAAGGAAGAGAAAGAAAAATAAATGCTGGAGAATATAGAAATATATATAGCTATCGAAAATGATGCCAAGAGCTGTCGTGCATATAAAAATGAGATTTATATAAATAAGGTGATCTAAAAAGTACGTAGGCGGTGTATGAAGGATTCATGCGAGAGCATTGAAATCTTGCATGCAATAATTTCAACGCTTTTTATTAATAACTGTATTGTTTCTTTCGGTATACGGGGGTGGGCTTAAAAGTTAATAGGCTGAGTATGAGGGAGTAACGCTAAACTTGTGAAATATTGCATGATTTAATTTCAACTCTTCTTATTAATGTCTGCATTGTTACTTTCTGGTACAAGGTGAGGCTGAAAGGTTTATCGTCTGATTATGAAAGAATCATGATAGATCTGGGAAATCTTGCATGGTTTAATTTCAACTCTTCTTATTAAAAACTGCATTGTCTCTTTCCGGGTAAGAGTATGGGCTGAAGGTTTAAAGGCTGCCTATAAAGGAGTCAAGTTAAAGCTGCTTAAATTTCAATCTTTCTAGGAACGAAGTTAGCCTGAAACGTTATTAGGCTATGTAGATGTCATAATTAAATATGTGAAATACTGCATGGTTTAAATTAAACTTTTCTTATTAATAACTGCATTATTTCCAAGTACGAACGTGGGTTTTTGGAGATTCATAGGCTGACTGTAAAATAGTAATGCTAAATTTATGAAATATTTCCCATATTAATTTCTAAGCTTCTTATTAATAACTGCATTGTTTCTCTCCCAGTACAAAGGTTGAGCTGAAAGACTTATAAGCTGATTATAAAGTAGTCATGCTAGAGTTGTGAAATTTTTTACGTATTAATTTCAACACTTATTATTATTAAATGCATTGTTTCTTTCCAAGTACGAAAGTGGGCTGAAAGATTTATAGGCTGACTATAAGTCATGCTAGAGTTGTGAAATATTTCACATATTGATTTTAACGCCTTTTATTAATAACTGCATTGTTTCTTTCCAAGTACGAAGGTGGGCTGAAAGGTTTATAGGCCGACTATAAATTAGTCATGCTAGAGTTTCTTTCCAAGTACGAAAGTGGGCTGAAAGATTTATAGGCTGACTATAAGTCATGCTAGAGTTGTGAAATATTTCACATATTGATTTTAACGCTTTTTATTAATAACTGCATTGTTTCTTTCCAAGTACGAAGGTGGGCTGAAAGGTTTATAGGCCGACTATAAATTAGTCATGCTAGAGTTGTGAAATATTTCACTTATTAATTTCAACGCTTCTTGTTAATAACTGCATTTTTTCTTTTCTAGTACGAAGTTTGCTGAAAGATTTAAAATGAAATATAAAGTGTGTGAACTTCAATTCGGACAATGTTAAAAAATAAACCTCACTTGGGACCATTCCGTGAGAATATCTAGGTCAGCCTAGGAAGATTTTGGCGGACTTTCATTTGCTGATAATGGATTAAAGAAAAATATTTGATAAAAATACGTATGTGTTAGCGTGATAGGAATATTGAAAAGGTTGATGATTCAATTATTAAGTAATAGAAGAAGCTTTAAATGATGAAAGAAAGAAATAAAATGATAAGAAATCCAAAATTGGATTTGAGACAAGATAAAAATAAATGAACCAAAATAAATAACTGAAAGAAGGGTAAAAAATGGCAGAAAGGAAAACGGATAAGGTATGGCATTAACTAAATATTATGAGAAAAATAAGGTTTTACCCCGATTCATATCCTACTATTTAACCGATGGCAGGGAGTGGAAATGCATTCTTATCTCTCTAAGTTTAATCGCATGATGTAAATGTCTCGAACACGACCAAGGAATGAAAATGGTATAAAAACCTTTCAAATTACAGAAAATCATTTAAGAAAAAATTAGTTAATAATATCGGGAAAAAACAGATTATGAAGAGAAGTTGAAAATTCAAGAAGAAATAAACAAAGAGAGAGAGAAAATACGATAGGAAGAAATGGCGGTTGTGAAATTTGCCCGATGATTTAGAAAGACATCAAAACGAAAAGGAAGAAAAATCGTATTGTACAAGAAAAACATGAACAATAACTTGTGAAGAATTTTAAAGAAAGGAACATATTTTAATTTCCATCTCGGTGAGGAGAGAATGTTGTGGACCAATGCGAATGAAATTACAAACTGAAGAATATTTTCAAATAGAAAAAAAAAGAAATTGAAGAAGAGGAGGAAAAGAAGAAAATGAGAGGAAAAAGAAATGAGAGAATGTTGTGGACCACTGCGAATGAAATTACAAACTGAAGAATCTTTTCAAAAAGAAAAAAAAAAGAAATTGAAGAAGAGGAGGAAAAGAAGAAAAAGGAGAGGAAAAAGAAATGAAAGAATGTTGTGGACCACTGCGAATGAAATTACAAACTGAAGAATGTTTTCAAAAAGAAAAAAAAAGAAATTGAAGAAGAGGAGGAAAAGAAAAAAAACGAGTAGGAAGAAAAAGAAGAAGAAGAAGAGGAAGAAGATGTCGAATAAGAAAAAAGAAAGAAGGAAAAAAACAAGAAGAGTTTGAGAAGAAAAAGAAGAAGGAGGTGGAGAAGAAGAAGGAGCCGAAGAAGAAGAAAATGGTGAAGAAGTTTTAATAATAGAGAGAGTGCTGCACTGACTAAATATATGAAAAGCGAAATGTAGTATGAAGAGAGAAAGAGACGGGGAGGAGAGAAGAGGAATTGCTTAAAAATAAACATAAACGCAGATGTGTACGCTTTGTGCAAAATAAAAATATCTTTGCTTAAATTCCAGTGAAAAGGTGATTCAAAATAACAAAGGCAAAATTTAAAATACTGAGGTCAAAAATTATTTAACTAGTTCGCAATATTTTCAGTTTTACCTAAATAATCGATGTTCTTATTACCAGCAATTTATCCAAATATGTACCATATATATATATATATATATATATATATATATATATATATATATATATATATAGGAAAAACTACTAAAAACTTGTATGTTTAAAAAATGTATTCTTTTGACAGTATTTATTTATTTATTTTATTATATTTGACATTTCAGACCGTCCTCGGCCTTTCATCAGAAACAAATGTTTTTAAAATTCAAATTAGAAACGTTTTCCCCCATAGCAGTACACTTCAATCAACCGGGACACACATTAGAAAACTGCAAATGTTTACTAATAGATTCTGATTTTAGTTCTACATACTCACACAAAAGAAAGAAAAATACTGGATTTTAAAATTAAATATATACAGGCTAGGGTTAAATAGGGACTTAGGGGTTTTGAATCTTTATAAATATTTCAATAGTTAAACATCTTTTAGATGTACTTAAAGCATTTTTCTTTAAAACAACATTTCTAAATATTATTAAAGATATGTTTACGTTTAAAAATATTTTTAAAAAATCTGTCGCTTTCTGCGTCACGTGATGTAAACAATCTCTCGGACGAACGCTCATCGCGAAAACGTTTCTAATTTAAATTTTAAAATCATTTGTTTCTGATGAAAGGCCGAGGACGGTTCTGAAATATCAAATATAATAATAGAAATAAATAAATACTGTCAAAAAAATACATTTTTAAACTTCCAACTTTTTAGTAGTTTTTCCTATACATTAAGACTGGATCATCACTATATATATATATATATATATATATATATATATATATATACGCATTCATACGCATAGATACAGTATTTCCCATATAATATAAACCAGCAAATTAAATAAATATTTTGATTTAAAAAATAGACGTTTTGCGTTTTTCAGTATAATTAGTTTTTTTCTGCGAAATTCCTATAAATAAAAAGACAAATTTCACCCCAGAAAGAGACTTTGGACCATCAAAAGCGAAATATGTCAAAAAAACAAAAACATTCATCATAAATGAAAACGATATAACTTTTTCTAATTTTTGAAAATTTTGCGTTCATGAAAAAAGAATCCCCGTTACGTGAGTATTCTTAAAAAACAAACAGTAAAATCAGTTATTGAAAATCACCTGAAGACTCCACATGGAAGAAACCTAGATCGTGTAATAACACGTTTACAAATGAAATAAATATTCCCAGCTCTACAACATCAATGTATTGAACGCTAAACAATTTGTCAAACGTTACATTTGAAGCAAAAAAAAAACAAAAAAAAACAAAAAACTTTACAGTAATGTTTAGCAACACGGGTTTACGGTTATTTTTGTTACCAGAACTCATACCCCTAAAGATGTGCTCGGAAGGAGACTGAAAGTACTTAGGGACATTCAGAAATGAATGATAATAATATCTGGAAATCGTTACAGCTCATTTCTAACATCTTTCAGTTATAATACGCGAAACAAAATCCTTGAGTATGAAAGTATTTTATTAAAAATAAGCAGACACAATAATTGCAATTTTTTAAATTTCACACACACACACACACACACACACACACACACACACACACACACACTATATATATATATATATATATATATATATATATTCAGCAATGAATTAGAACACTCTCAGCTATTGGGCTTGTATAATGATAAGCATACACGCTAAAAAGTCTGCCTCCTTCTACCGAGTGCCCGTAGTTCAGAGATAGAATCGCCGACTGACGCCAATTCGGTCGGGTTTCCATCCTGGGTAAAAAACAATCGTCTGCTCTCACAACCTGATTGAGCATTTTGGAAGAATGGTAGACTTTGAAAAACAGTAGCTACTTTAGCATCTACCCATCGCTCATTCAGTAATGACTTAGAGCACTCTGGCTATTGGCGTACGATACATCATACGCTAAAAGGCTGCCTCCTTCTACCAAGCGCCCGTAACTCAGAGGTAGAATCGCCGACTGACACAAATTTGGTCGGGTTTCAATCCTTAGTAAAAAACAATTGGCTGTCTAACCGTACTGATGAGCTGTGATACAGTGAAACAGATCTGTCTGCGGATGAATATATATATACATATATATAAGACGTCCCACAAAAATATCTTAAGTGATATAAATCTGGATATTTGATTCAGGTTAAGTTAATCAAGAATAATGAACATGACAACATACAAGGTTTTTAATAATTTCAAAATGTCCTCCATATATGCTCGACATATTGACGACATTTTAATTTTAACGGAAAAACTAGACAAAATATGAAATATTAAAGAAACTTTTGGGCATAACTCTGACCTACACTTTAAATCAATTTTGAATCGATAATGTTTGCTTGATGTTCAAGGTTATGTTAACTGAGAATTTTGTGCTTCACGATTAAGAAGTACACAAACAAAAATGTATGCCGTCATAATTATGTAAGCGAATGTATGCACAGACATAAAATAATTTTAGAAGTTATTTTCTCTTCGAACGCATCGCTATAGAGCAAATTAGGCAACATAAAATCAGCAGTAATTTCCAAATCGATGTTATTGATAACGAAATAAATTAGGGCTTTAAAAAAATCAGTATCCTGACATGTGACATCGTATTCGAAAGAAAGGAAAAATATAAAAACAATAAACAGACATCATGTTATTTGAATTTAACATGTCTGGAATTTTTTATTGCTACCTAACAAAAATTATCAGAAATGAATTGAGTTCTTTCGGTGACTGGCGTGTGTATACGCCGCTTCTATAAAACACGTTAAATTTTCCCTTCTCTGATTCCATGCATCGATGGCTTAGGGAGTAGCAACTCCAACTGACACCAAATCGGTCGAGTTTCGATCTCGGCCAGAAGCAGATGGATGTGTCTAGCCACACTGATGAGCTGTGATACAGCGGAACAGGCTTGTATGTAGATGACTAATATATATATATATTATTCTTCAGAAATGAATTGAGATCTTTCGGTGCCTGGCTTGTGTGAATACACGTTAAAATTCAATGCGCCTATGGCTTACAGGGTAGCGACTCCGACTGACGGTCGAATTTCGATCCCGGTTAGAAACAAATGGATGTGTCTAGCCACACTGATGAGCTGGGTGATTCAGCGAAACAACGTTGTATATGGATGGCTTATATATATATATAAATATTATAAATTAAATTTTAGAACATGTACAATTTTTTTAATAGATATCCACTACAAACTGTACATTTTGTTTCGACATTGGACTTACAATGTCTCATCAGGTGGTGTGGAAAGGAATGGAAGGCCTCTTTTCTTATATTTGGCAAGTTGTGTGCGGGATGTTAGTGAGATTAGCGATATATAATATAGTTTATTTATAATAAAAAATATGTACACGTTCTTAAATATAATTTATAATAAATATTCACAGTTCTATATTATATATCCAGCACTGTTTTAAATTAATGTTTTGGACGTTCCTTATTCACTCGGATATATATATATATATATATATATATATATAAAAGCATAGGGATATATTATATTCCAAAATGGTGAGCATATTTTACCCTTCTTCATAGCTGGTTTTATTGAGTGCTAGATGTTTCTTTTTTATTAATAATCTTCCTATTATTTTTAGCCGTTTTTAGATGTGCATGATGCTATTACAGGATTACAGGATACAAATCCTATATCATCTAACAGTTAACTAAAACACACCAAGTAAAATTGCACACCCGTAAAATCGGATTCAAACGACTAAAAACATTTTTGAAAAACCTAACTATGGAAAATTTCACAAGTTAGTGTGAAAAGCAAAATTCTAGATCCTAACTGGATAAAAAATAGAAATTCATACTACAACGTCAGTCAAACGTTTTTTCCACACCTAAAGAAGAAGGTGCCTCTCGGAGTCGGTTACATTGCTGAAATCCACTACTTAACCACGTCCGTGACCAGTCAACACTCAGAAAGTCGCAAAGATCAGAGAACCGGCAGACAGGTTCGTCGCCGACCCAATCAATGCAAAAGTGAAGAAGGAAAGGAAAACAGCAACAACAAGATATCTTCAATTGCCGATAAACCAGAAAGGAGAATGGAACACAGACTTTATTAGTTAAGTAGACTGATTAATCGTTTTACACACACGCATTCTGCTACTTACTACTATCTGTATTTTACCCTTTTCCTTCTCTACGGTTATTTCTTACACACACTTATTTTCACCTTAAATTGAAACCATTTCTTTTTACATCTACTTACCGCCGGACACATAAAAAGAAAGAAACATACATTGTTTTACTACTCTATTGAATTACAAACAGCAAGACATAGACACTTTTTGTTCAACCAACATTCGCTTAAATCTAAAAGACATTTTTTCTATAAAACAAAATATACAAAAGAAATATACAAATTGTTTGTTCTGTATATATGTTGTTAAATATACTATTTTCTAATTTTTTACTGCATTGTCTTTTCTTGAAATTTGTGTTGTATTTTGTCGATAGGATATCCCGTATTAAATTCTCCCTTTTAATGCGGGTGTTCTTAAATACACACTATGATGTTTGTATTATTGGTAAGTATATTACGGAATAGGGATGTGCGTTTTAGTGCATTTGGTATCGGCTCGGAACGAGAAATCGGGGAGCCGAGTTCGAATTCCAGCCGAGTTCGAATTCCAGCCGAGTTCGAATTCCAGCCGAATTCATTGCATTCACTTATGAGCAAATACCCTTGGGAAAGGTATTAATCCGTCTATTCCTTCCAGTTATGGGTTAAATAACAGGAGAGATTGGGTTCTATAGCCTTGGTCGGCAACCAGTCTACCGCAGAAAGCAATGGCAACCTACTGCGGGATAATCTTCTGCCCAGTCAGTCATGTCTCTTTCGAGACATGATCGCCCAAACGTGTGTCACGTATGGCAAATAAACTGACTGATATTACGGAAACAAGTTTGTTAGGTCTACATGTTAATTTAAATGTAATTTAATACAGCTACTTAAAATGCCTTCGTTTAAATAAAGCATTCCTATGTCTGTCAGGAGATACATATTTTCCTAACAAGATTTCTCGAATATTCAGGCCGGTGTAACTGCTTAATTATTAACAGTGTACCCACTTCCCGTTTCTCCCTACACTAATTAGCCTTTAGAATGCATCCTTGGCCATGTCAATACGCCATTCGATATCATTATCGCCCGGTCCATCTCCTGTTAGAACTCTTCCAAGTCATTTAAATTTTTCTATCACGTATTTTTCTATAGTTATTAACACTTGTCCGACTTTTATTTTAGTTCCCGTCCGACAAAAAAAATCAGACATTTGATTTCGTCAAATTTGATTTCAATTGAAAATTTCTCACGGCTCAAAAGAACTTGTTCACGAATATTGATTTTAGGAAGAATTAGAAAGATCATGTTAAAGAGAGGAAAAAATCAATTGTCATTGGAAAAACATGTATGAAAATATTTTCTTATAGGTAAGATCGATTGGTTGCCTGGCTCTAAAGAACATTTTCAGGGAAAGAGACTTAAAAGAAAGAAAGAAACGGTAAAATATGTTAATGTATAGAATGTCTCTAAAGTTTAGACACAAAAGAAATCTTACTAAGCCTATTTTTCTTACCTTAACAGATTAAACATAGTTTTGCTGAAAGAAGAAAGAACTGATTACTTTTACTGTGACACGCTGAAAATCACAGATGATACACATTTGTCAGTCAGTTAATTGCCATACATCATACACACATGGCACATGGCTGACTTGGCACAAAATTTTCCCGCTGTAGGTTGCCATTAATTTCGGCGGTAGACTGGTTGCCAACCAAGGTTATAGAACCCAATCTGTTCTGCTATTCAATCCTTTTATCCAGATCAGTCAGTTAATTGCAGTACGTAATACACGTCTGAGCTGTCTAACTAAGCAGGATATTTTCCTGCTGTGAGTTGCCTTTACTTTCTGCAGTAGAACTACAATCTGTCCTACTATACAACCCATAAACGGAGGGAGAATTGATGATACCTTTCCCAAGAGTATTTGTGCGTAAGTAAATGGAGCGAATTTTACTGGAATTCGAATTTGGCTCTAAAAAGTTTCCGAGCCGATGTGCATTACGACATAAAAGTTGGAATGAAACAAGAAAGAAAAGAGAGGTAAAGAATTAAAAGGGGAGGAAAATAAACAGAAAGTGAGAAAGAATGAAAAGGGAGGAGAAGTGAGAAAAAGAGGTAAATAAAAAAGAAAAAAGAAAAGAGAAGGAAAAAATAAAAACGAGTGAAAGGAAAGAAAAAGTGCGAAAGAAAAAAGAGGGAAAGAAATAAAGAGAGAAAAAGGAAAAAGAGAGTGAAAAACATAAAAAAGAAGGAAACAGTAAAAGAGGGAAGGAAAGATAAAGGGAAAAAAGAAAGAGAGTCAAAGAAATAAAAAGAGGGGAAAAACGGGAAAGAAAGAAAAACAGAAAAAGAAAAAAGTGAGTCCAAGAAAGAAAAAGAGGGAAAGAAATAAAAAGAAAAAAAAATGAAAAAATTACTGCTTGTGCTGTACTTCGTTGTTTTCTTTTTCAAAACCACGGAAATTTCGATTCTCTGTTTCTTTCGTTCTTTTCCTTTCTTTTTTTCTTTTTTCTCCTCTTTTCTCTGTCCTTTTCTCTCTCTTTCCCTTTTTTCTTCATTTCGTTATTTCTTTCATTCATTTATTTATTCTTTTTCTTTTTTTCTGATTCTATTCTTAATATTCTTCTTTCTCTATTTTTCTTTCTTTTTCTTTCTCCTCCGTTCTGGCATTTTGGGCTCCTCTTTTTACTGGTCACGACGTATTCAGTTTTCTTGTAATGTTTAGTTTGTAGTGAACAAAACAAGATCTAGATTTAAAATTCAAATGCTAATCACTGACTCATTGATTTTGATAGAAATTAAAAAAAAATAAATTTACAAACTTTGCTTAGCACACACGCAAAAGCGAATCCGAAACAAAACTCATGAAATTTCACACCTCGATGCGAAATGTTTTTCGGATAACTGAAAACTAGGAAACAGCTAAAAACAAAATTCAAATAATCTTCAATTCTCAGAAACAAATTCTTTTACGGAACTTTTCGCTAGACGACGTGGTGTTTGTTTGTCGTCCAATGGAAAGGCCGGAATCATATCCGTGATTGAATTCTCAAATGACGACCTTTTTCAAGCTCCACAAACAAAATAAAAGACGATCAAGCTTGCCTGTCACCAGAGAGAAGAAGACGAGCGTATTAACACGTCACTTGACAAACGTTAAACGATTGTTATTATCTCTATCTTTCTCTCTTACCTCTTTCCTTTTCACAGTTCACCTGTCTGCCTCTTTTTATACTTGATAAACGAACTGAACCCAAAGCGATTACTTCAAAGACATTCCTATCCAACGATAACGTTCATACATACATACCTACATACATACATACACACATACGTTCCTGCCTACGTACACATAAACTCATTATTGCAAGGACTACTACGATCATTTTAACGACCTTGCATCAAAGAAAATACATTAATTTTATTTGTAAAAACCCTAATTGATTTATGTATATAAATTTGCTGTTTTAATTTACAATTTTAAATTTTCTTGTTTTATATCCCTCTTATGGTGGACTATCTAACTCACAAGACCAAATCAAACTAATCTGTTTCAACACACATACACTTCACTATAACTGATAACAACCTATAAGTTCTTTCTTTTCGCTTTCTTTAGCAACTTTCTTTAGAAGGTTCTATAGTTTCTTTTCCGTGTCTGCTATTAGCACTGTATCTTCTGTTCAGGGCACCTTGGCGTGGTGTAATGGTTAGCAAGACTGTCTCGCTGTAACCAGTTAGGACTGAGTAATGAGTTCGATCTTCACTGGGTGTCCAATAATTTCGACTTTGTGTCACATCTAAGCAGCGCTGAGTAATCAACTGTATCATCTGCGTATCTTATATTGTTCAGATATTAGCAGTCAATGAGAAATCCTAGCAGAGGTTCAAGTTTTCTTTCTTTTCCTGAAAATGTTTCAATTTGTATATTGTTTTATCATCTTTTTTCCTTATTAGGTTGTCCCAAAAGTTCATAAATACTTGCAAAAAATTGAAATTTTACTCGCCAAGTAATCAAAGGTTACCAAAAAACACTTGCAAAAAATTGTAATTTTACTCACAACAAAAATTATTGCTCATATTAAAGACCATAATTTTCAAAAACTTTCTGCCATAGATCTGCAAGCGTTCGGATCTGCTCAAAATACCATTCAGCCGGCTTTGACACGCTTCCTCGACTTCATCAAACGAGTCGAATCGGCCGCCCTTCAGAAAGTGTTGCATTGAGCGGAAAAGGTCGTAATCTGATGGAGCACAGTCAGGACTGTAGGCTGGATGTACCAGAACCTGAATGCCATCCAGCTCTTCAAACATGTCTTTGATCTTCCTGGCGGTGTGTGGCTTGGCATTGTCCTGCTGCATCAAAGCGCGCTGTTGGTTGATCAGAGCCGGGTACTTTTGCTTCAACTTTTCGTAAACCCGCTCAAGTTGCTGACAGTAAAGTTCGGCACTGATGGCACATCCATTCGGAACCAACTCAAATTGCATGATTCCTTCAAAGTTCCACCAAACACACAACATGACTTTCTTGCTGAATCGATCTTGTTTTGGAACCGACGGTGTGTCTTGCCCTTTCTGAACCCATCGCTTGTACTGGACCAGATAGACCCATTTCGCAAGTGTTTATGAACTTTTGGGACAACCTAATGTTTAGTTCTCTCTTTCCTCTTTCATTCTGTTATCATCCTTCTTTTAGAACTAGGAGACAAAGAAGGAAAAAGTGGGTATTTTTTTTTTTTTAATCATTTCACCCCGGGCAAGGCGCTAAATCGTACAAATGGTGGATATAGTGGAGATCGTAAATGGTGGATATAGTGGAGATCGTAAAAATGGTGGATATAGTGGAGATCGTACAAATGGTGGATATAGTGGAGATCGTACAAATGGTGGATATAGTGAAGATCGTAAAAATGGTGGATATAGTGGAGATCGTAAAAATGGTGGATATAGTGGATATCGTAAAAATGGTGAATATAGTGGATATCGTAAAAATGGTGAATATAGTGGATATCGTACAAATGGTGGATATAGTGGAGATCGTAAAAATGGTGAATATAGTGGATATCGTACAAATGGTGGATATAGTGGAGATCGTAAAAATGGTGGATATAGTGGATATCGTACAAATGGTGGATATAGTGGAGATCGTAAAAATGGTGGATATAGTGGAGATCGTAAAAATGGTGGATATAGTGGATATCGTAAAAATGGTGGATATAGTGTATATCGTACAAATGGTGGATATAGTGGATATCGTAAAAATGGTGAATATAGTGGATATCGTACAAATGGTGGATATAGTGGAGATCGTAAAAATGGTGGATATAGTGGATATCGTACAAATGGTGGATATAGTGGAGATCGTAAAAATGGTGGATATAGTGGAGATCGTACAAATGGTGGATATAGTGGAGATCGTAAATGGTGGATATAGTGGAAATCGTAAAAATGGTGGATATAGTGGATATCGTACAAATGGTGGATATAGTGGATATCGTAAAAATGGTGGATATAGTGGAAATCGTAAAAATGGTGGATATAGTGGAGATCGTACAAATGGTGGATATAGTGGATATCGTAAAAATGGTGGATATAGTGGATATCGTAAAAATGGTGAATATAGTGGATATCGTACAAATGGTGGATATAGTGGAGATCGTAAAAATGGTGAATATAGTGGATATCGTACAAATGGTGGATATAGTGGAGATCGTAAAAATGGTGGATATAGTGGATATCCTACAAATGGTGGATATAGTGGAGATCGTAAAAATGGTGGATATAGTGGAGATCGTAAAAATGGTGGATATAGTGGATATCGTAAAAATGGTGGATATAGTGTATATCGTACAAATGGTGGATATAGTGGATATCGTAAAAATGGTGAATATAGTGGATATCGTACAAATGGTGGATATAGTGGAGATCGTAAAAATGGTGGATATAGTGGATATCGTACAAATGGTGGATATAGTGGAGATCGTAAAAATGGTGGATATAGTGGAGATCGTACAAATGGTGGATATAGTGGAGATCGTAAATGGTGGATATAGTGGAAATCGTAAAAATGGTGGATATAGTGGATATCGTACAAATGGTGGATATAGTGGAGATCGTAAAAATGGTGGATATAGTGGAGATCGTAAAAATGGTGGATATAGTGGAGGTCGTAAAAATGGTGGATATAGTGGATATCGTAAAAATGGTGGATATAGTGGATATCGTAAAAATGGTGGATATAGTGGAGATCGTAAAAATGGTGGATATAGTGGAGATCGTAAAAATGGTGGATATAGTGGATATCGTACAAATGGTGGATATAGTGGAGATCGTAAAAATGGTGGATATAGTGGAGATCGTACAAATGGTGGATATAGTGGATATCGTAAAAATGGTGGATATAGTGGATATCGTAAAAATGGTGGATATAGTGGAGATCGTACAAATGGTGGATATAGTGGAGATCGTAAAAATGGTGGATATAGTGGATATCGTAAAAATGGTGGATATAGTGGATATCGTACAAATGGTGGATATAGTGGATATCGTACAAATGGTGGATATAGTGGAGATCGTACAAATGGTGGATATAGTGGAGATCGTACAAATGGTGGATATAGTGGATATCGTACAAATGGTGGATATAGTGGAGATCGTACAAATGGTGGATATAGTGGAGATCGTACAAATGGTGGATATAGTGGATATCGTACAAATGGTGGATATAGTGGATATCGTATACAAATGGTGGATATAGTGGAGATCGTAAAAATGGTGAATATAGTGGAGATCGTACAAATGGTGGATATAGTGGATATCGTACAAATGGTGGATATAGTGGATATCGTACAAATGGTGGATATAGTGGAGATCGTACAAATGGTGGATATAGTGGAGATCGTACAAATGGTGGATATAGTGGAGATCGTACAAATGGTGGATATAGTGGAGATCGTACAAATGGTGGATATAGTGGATATCGTACAAATGGTGGATATAGTGGAGATCGTACAAATGGTGGATATAGTGGATATCGTACAAATGGTGGATATAGTGGATATCGTACAAATGGTGGATATAGTGGAGATCGTACAAATGGTGGATATAGTGGATATCGTACAAATGGTGGATATAGTGGATATCGTATACAAATGGTGGATATAGTGGAGATCGTAAAAATGGTGAATATAGTGGAGATCGTACAAATGGTGGGTATAGTGGATATCGTACAAATGGTGAATATAGTGGATATCTTACAAATGGTGGATATAGTGGAGATCGTACAAATGGCAACAAACATGAGGACGATAGACCGAATAATGTAAATACTACATCATCTCAGAAATATAGACAAATACAAAAAGATCGGTACGGACCTGATACATCAAAAATATGGAGACAAATAGAAAAGTTCTATACAAAGCTGGCACGAATATCAAACCACCTGACATTCCTACACCGATGCAGGGAAATACGACTCATTCCTACAGGCTTGACACCGAGACTTACCGTCTGAAACGCCGTACAAAGATCAACAATGACAAGTACAATAGTCCGAATAATGTAAATACTGTAAATACTAACTCATCTCAGAAGTATAGAGAAATAGAATGATCTATTATTAAACGTCGTACAAATGGCAACAAAACTGAGGACAATAGTCCGAATAATATAAATACTGTAAATACTACCTTATCTCAGAAATATAAACAAATAGAATGATCTATTATTAAACGTCGTACAAATGGCAACAAAGCTGAGGACAATCGTCCGAATAATGTAAATACTGTAAATATTACTTCATCTAAGAAATATAGACAAATAGAATGATCTGTTATTAATTGCTGTACAAATGGCAACAAAGAAAAGGACAATAGTCCGAATTAATGTAAATACTGTAAATACTAACTTATCTCAGAAGTATAGACAAATAGAATGATCTATTATTAAAGTCGTACTATATGGCAACAAAGCTGAGGACAATAGTCCGAATAATGTAAATACTGTAAATATTATTTCATCTCAGAAATATAGACAAATAGAATGATCTATTATTAACCGTCGTACAAATGGCAACAAAACTGAGGACAATAGTCCGAATAATATAAATACTGTAAATACTACCTTATCTCAGAAATATAGACAAATATTAAAAGATCGGTACGGACCTGATACACCAAAAATATGGAGACAAATAGAAAAGTTCTATACAAAGCTGACACGAATATCAAACCACCTGACATTCCTACACTGATGCAGGGAACTACCACTCATTCCTACAGGCTTGAGACCGAGGCTTGCTGTATGAAACGTCGTACAAATGGCAACAAAGATGAGAACAATAGTCCGAATAAGGTAAATACTGTAAATACTACCTCATCTCAGAAATATATACAAATAGAATGATCTATTATTAATTGTTGTACAAATGGCAACAAAGATGAGCACAATAGTCCGAATAATGTAAATACTCTAAATACTACCTAATTTCAGAAATATAGCCAAATAATCTTTTCTTTGTTTTCTATTTTCATCTTTTATTCTTTTTCATTTAATTACACATGCTTTTTTCTGGTCTCTTATTATTAATAAGTTTTTTTTCTTTCTGTTTTTGATCATAATTATTTTGCATTATATTTTTTCTTCCTGTTTATAATATCAACCTGGAATCGGAGATATTGTATTCTTTTGCGATTGTCTCTTTCTTTGTCAGGAAATTTCAAGAACCGCTGGATAGATTCGATTAAATTTTCCGGGATAATTGACCTTATGACTGGTACGAATTCATCAGATATTGGGTTTGACCCGGCTCAAAAATGTGGAGGGCCATGATTGCTTAAGTTCTACTGCACATACAGTATTTATGCGCGCTTTAATATGATTTTGGATTTTACTTTATTTTACCTTGCATTCATATTGACTCCACAATTCCATTAATGTTTCTAAATATCTCTAACATGTCTTTTCCCCCTGAGAGAGAGAGAGAGAGAGAGAGAGAGAGAGAGAGAGAGAGTACTTAGCCCCTTTTTGATTTCCTGGCTAAAGTTGCCATTGCCCAATCACTACATCAATCCATTTTCCTGTCGCTTTGCTTCATTTAACTACACACACTTTCCCCATAAACACCCAGTCTCCAACTCAGACAGTAAAGCAAGCCCCTTTATGTTTCTGTGTTATTTTCTGGTTTTATTAATAAAATTTAATTTTTGCCTTTCAGATGCCAAATACTGAATTATATCTCTAGATCATTTTAATCAACTTGTTTCATTTTAATGGTGCAATTAATTTTCAGAGCGGTCGAGTTCATATTTTATATTGTCATTCTTAAGAGAGCTCAATGCAATTATTCTTTCTCGTATTAATAATCATCTCCTGCTAAGCGCTGAGGTCGGTATTGCTTTGGCGGGGGTTTGTGGTCTTTCACTGCTCTTTCTAGTTTTTGTTTTTTTAATTTCATTTTAGTAGTTTCCATATCATTCTTTGTGTTTCTTTCTTTCTATGCTTTCTCGTTTTCTTTATCTTTTCTATTTCCGTTTTTCTCTTTTTAATCTTTCTTTTGTTCTTCCCATTTTAATTTTTTTTAACTTTTTTCCTTCCTTTTGGTAAGTTTCCTTTTTTGTTTACTTGTTTTCCTTTTCATAACGTCTGTTTTCTTGCTTTCTAATCCTTTATTTTTTCTACTTAACACCAACAAAGAAGCATTTTCCTAAAAAACGAGAACCAGTCAGAATATGATGGGGTACTGAAAAGATTTCGCAACGATCTACTTCCCTTAAATCTGTACAATTGACGAAAGATCGTTTTTTTAAGCTTCCCTGTCCGGCTCAGGAATTTTCATGACTGCTCTACAATGTATCACTACTTAAATAAACAGGAAAAAATGTTTGTTCCGCTTTAAAGAAAATAATTATTTTTCATTTATTTCAATTATTCATTTAACATTTCTGTCGCCCCCTCGTTATCTGCCATTTTGGGCCACGTCTCATTTTGAAAATAATCCCTCTAAGTATTAAAGCCATTCAAAAACAGCTGGGCGTTTCTATCCACCCATTCATGTTCGTCTGATACCACACAATTTAAACAAAGCTGTTGAAACAAAATAAGATGTAAGCAATGGGGGTTTAATTAAAAAGAAAAAAATGGCGATAACATATAACTGAGAAACGGAAGTGGCTTGTATTCGAAAGGAAAAAGCGGGACGGACAATGTTTAATGGCGGCACAAAAATCGAAGATCTGCAAATCGGATACGACGGAAAAAAACGACAATAAGAATGCGATAAAGGAGTTTGTTTTATCGAATGAATAGGAAACTGAGTGTTTAGTGGGGGGGGGAGGTGTGTGCGATTAGATGAAGCAAAGCGGCAAGAAAATGAATCGTCGAACTGCTTGAGCAGTTGGTGATTTTAGCCAGGAAATCGACAAGTGGTTCTTTTTAAGTGGAAAAAAAGAGATGTTAGAGAGATTTGGAAACAGTAAAAGGAATGGAAGAATAAAAGAGATATCATGTTTACCCTTTTGGAAATTGATTGAAACAATAGAAATGATATCTTCCTAAGATCTTTCACACTTTTCCTGATCACGTATACGTAGTCATCTGGCGTTGTTTTTCTCTTCCAACCACATTTTCTTTTACGATTTGGAATGTAATAGATAGATAGATAGATAGATAGATAGATAGATAGATAGATAGATAGATATAATATGAAAAGGATGACACAGATATAGATAGATAGATAGATAGATAGATAGATATGTATATACTGAGATAGATAGATAGATAGATAGATAGATAGATAGATAGATAGATAACTGTGAGAGATAGATATGGTAAGACTCAGAGAGATAGATATCAAAAGAAAAAAAGATAGATAGATAGATAGATAGATAGATAGATAGATAGATAGATATGTATATACTGAGATAGATAGATAGATAGATAGATAGATAGATAGATAGATAGATAGATAGATAGATAGATAGATGACTGTGAGATATAGATATGGTAAGACTCAGAGAGATAGATATCAAAAGAAAAAAGATAGATAGATAGATATGTATATACTGAGATAGATAGATAGATAGATAGATAGATAGAATATGAAAAGGATGACACAGATATATATATATATATATATATATATATATATATATATATATATAGATAGATGACTGTGAGAGATAGATATGGTAATACTCAGAGAGATAGATATCAAAAGAAAAAAAGAAAGATAGATAGATAGATAGATAGATAGATAGATAGATAGATAGATAGATTCTTGTGCAAATTAATTGAAACAAAACGAATAATATTTTTCTCGGATCTTTCACACTTTCCTTGATCACGTATACATCGTCGCTTGACTGTGTTTTTATCTTCCGACTGCATTTTCCTTTACGTTTTGGACTGATGGATCCATTTTGTTTCTTCGCCTTGATGGCACGGCTGACAACTGAAAGGCTGGCACCTACAATATTCAAGATCTCTGTAAGGCTTGCCAGTGTGTTTGTGCAGCGTTACAGTTTTCGTACGCCTACTTGGAGTAACGCAGAAAATGACCGCAGGACAACTAATCGACATTCTAGAAAATAGTGTCTGGGCGTGATAAAAATCTGCCGTATGAAACAATATTTTTCAAGTCCAAACAAATTTCATCATACACCTCGAAAATAGATTCATATTTCTGCACACCTCTGCAAATGATCTAATCCAAGGAAAAAATAAAAGTAGATTACACCCTATTACTCTAGTGGGTCTAAAACTGACCAAGTGGTGAAAGAAAGGAAACTAAAGCACTTTTTTTAATCATTTATCCCAAACAAGACGGATCTGCCACTCGTTCGCAGGGGGTTACAGAAGATATGAGTGATGAGAAAAAATAAGTTACAGGGGAGTCAGAGAATAAATAAGAAAAGGATGAGAATACAGGTGTGAAGTGGGTTGCATGAGAGTGGAATGGAAAGGAAGAAAAACATTATACATCCTTTCCAGGACAATACTACGCCTCCTTGGCCTTACACTCTCGGCGGACGTCAAATGGAATGACTATATTGAATCCATTGCCAAATCTGCTGCTATGAAAGTCGGCTCCCTGTGCAGGGCCCGGAAATTTTTCCCACCTGAAACTATTCTGCACATATACAAATCTACCATCCGCCCGTGTATTGAATATTGCTGCCATATCTGGTCGGGTGCCCCTGCTGCTCTCCTTGGGCTTCTTGACAAAATACAAAGGAGGATCTGTAACGTGGTTGATACTGACTTGGCAGACCGGCTGCAGCCGCTCTCACACCGGCGTGATGTAGCTTCCCTGTGCCTCTTCTACAAGTACTTTCATGGCTTCTGCTCCGATGAGCTTAGATCACTGGTGCCGCCTAAGCACGAATTTACACGAGATACTAGATTAGCAACTAGGTCCCACCCTTTTACAGTTAAACAAATAAGATGTAACCGTAAATTCTACTCCAACAGCTTCTTTTCTCGCGCTTCCCGCCTGTGGAACTCCCTTCCACAATCTGCTTTCCCGACAGTTACAATCTCCAGGTGTTTAAATGTAGGGTCAATAGACACCTCCTATCACACTAACTCCCAATTATTCCCACAACACTCTCATCTACCCAACCCTCATTCTCGGTATCCTCACCCGCCTATCACCCACCTTCTGTTATTTCCTATATTTAATCAGCCTTTCTCCACTCTACGTAGCCCCCTGCACAGTAGTGGCAGTGACATGCCTTGCTCGGGGTGAAACGCTTATAAAAAAAATAAAAAAAATAAAAAAAAACCTCGTGAGTCAAGAACATGACAGTTGACTGTGCATTTAAATTCTTAGAGATTGTAGCGTTCAAGGAAGCAAATATATGGAAGGGAATTGCACAGGCGAGAAGTGCGAGCAAAGGTTTCACTGTAAAAGGGTGGGACGTAGTTCATGCAGTTGGGGTAACAGAGAGCAGAATCCGTAAAAGTAGCAGACAGAGGAAAGCCACATTACGTCTGTGAGAAAGTGACTGTAGTTGAGTTACCTGGTCTGGATCAATTACATAATTATTTCAGTTTATTTTGTGTAATGGTTGAAATGAAGCAGAAACGAAAATATTAAAGTGCGCATGAATACTTTATGGACAGTGGCACTTCAGCAGTCATTGCTCTTCAAATATTTCTTATCTTTTCGATTTTATGGCAACAACTTTTTCTTACTTTCCTTTTTCATTCAACGGCCTGCCATTCATTTTCGTAAATCTTAATCGGTAAGTTTCTCTCTTTCATTCTTGCCATCTATATTTCTTGTGTGTTTGAAATTCTTAAAGCTCACTTTCCTCATTATACGCCCCAGAAAGTTCGACAGCTGCCTTCCAAAAGCTGAGCTAGGTTTAAGAAACGGGAAATATTAACCGAAAACAACACTAAGAATTATTCAGTATTATAATATGAATTCTCCGCTAGGGCAGTGAGTGGTGAATAATTCTCTCCTAGTTGAAGTTAGGCAACCGAGATGTCATCAACAGAGATGTCCTGAAGAAGGATGATTAGAATAAAGTAGTCGGAGCATCGGCAAAGTTTTAAAGAAAACGAAAACAGAAATGATACTTCTTAATTTATGTGCTTGACATTCCACATCTTGTCCCTTCTCGGTTTAATATATGTTGTTCTTTTATTTCTCCTAAAACCCTGCCCTGCTATTAATTTGATTAAACCCATCAGTTATGTCACTCGCTGTTTTACTCTGACTCTCTATTCCTCTATTTGCTCTGTGAGTATCAGATTCTCCAAGCCCTTCTTCCTTATTACGTTTTCCAGAATTTTCAACTGTCTCTTCCTGATATTAAGTACTAGCAGTATAGCCCGGCGTTGCTCGGGTGTCATGAAAGCTTTATAACTAATCAATGGTCCTGGAGCTCAGACACATTGGACGTTGGCACGAAAGACTAAAAAGCAATAGTTGTTTCCAGTTAAAGCGAAACTGTAGAGCCAAACCCGAAGCAAAAAGCAAACATACTTTCTTAAGTCTTTGTCTATGAGTGTATCAAATTTGATTAAAATCGGACAACTCCTTCTACAACCCGATTTTTTCGATTATCGATTTTTGATATTTATCGGGAGTACCTCGACACAAACCTAACTAAAAATACTCGCAGACGCTTATAGTATAACTGTGTAAATTTTCAAGAAAATTGGTTCAGCCGTTTCGGAGTCTATAGGTAACGGATATACACACAGACAGACAGACACACACACACACACACACACACACAAAGTTCCATTTATAAATAAGTTTAGATAAGTTCCCATTTTGCTTTCATTCTTCCTAAAAACCTCGTCGCTGCTTTCAGATTTGATGCATGGTATCCTCAGTATCTTCCTGCAGAACAACATTTATGTTAGTACGAGTCATTCCTTCATCTTTGAGGAGATTGTTTAACATTCACTCTCATATAGGACAGCAGATATCACGTAACCGTTAAGTAATCAGTTCGTTGTTTCTAACAAAATTTAACTATATCTCAATGGCCAGCTTAACTTTTGGAATGCCTCCTTAGACTTCACAATACGTCTTCAGATCTCAGTGTCGCACTTTCAGTTCTCTGTTAGAACACTTCCTAGGTATTTAAATTTCTGTACCTACTTGATTTTACTGTCCCCGGTCTGTAATTGGCATGTTTGTCTCCTGTTTTTGCTGATGATCATGCATTTATTTTTCTTCTATTTTATGGTTAATCCCACCTTATTGTTTTCCTTCAATATCTTCTACAGAAGGTCTTTAGTATCCATTCCGTGTCCGCTATCAGCACTAAATCATTTGTATATTTTATATTGTTAAGTTTGTGGACGCCAGTAACGAATCTCAGCAGGACTTTAATTTCTGTAAGGATAGCTTCGCTGTATAGGTTAAATAAATCCGGTGAGTAGACACCTCATTGTCTTACGCCTTTTTCTATTTCTGTATATCTGGCCAAGTCGTTAAAACGTTCTTTCTGAACATAAAGCCCGAGTTCGAATCTCACCATGGTCGGTTTAAAAAAGGTGAGTTCTTGATGTTATCGGTGTGGAGGAGTTGATTCCAGCGTGCGGCACTTTCGGAAAGTGCATGGAAAACCATACCAAAACTTATGATTAAAATTGGGTAGACGACTTCCTTTGATGGCCCGTCAATGGTTTTGCTAGTACAATGTCACAAGTCATCGTGACCAAGAATTTGAGCGTTCTGAGTTTGTTCAAACTGTTCATCATGCTAGCTGACGCTCTCTCTCTCTCTCTCTCTCTCTCTCTCTCTCTCTCTCTCTCTCTCAGAAACTGTTACTGAGATCCGCTCAGCATAGTCGCAGTATAAGCCATAGGTAGGTTCCCTGGGTGTTGAACGAACACATGTGTATCTGCACAAGCGTCTGCAATGGGAATTAGCTAGCCCCCTCCAGCAAATGGGTATCCACGAGTACGAGTGGCAAGCCATTATATCTGCTGAACAGATTCCTGTCCGTATCTAGGCGGTGACAGTATAGGTTCTTGATTAGTTAAGGGTGCTTACACTTAGATTTAGAAAGAAATAATTGTGATTTGAGGGACGCAAAATGAGAAAAAAGGGATTAGATATTATAACACTCAAAGGATATAGTTGAGCAATGATAAACAAACCTAAGGAGGTTTTTTTTTTAATAGAGGGCAGTACAGTCAGTTAAGTGCCATACGTAATACACGCTTTGGATGATCATATCTTGAAAGAGACCATGACTTACTGGGCCGAATATTATCCCGAAGTAGGTTGCTATTGGTTTCTGCGGTAGACTGGTTGCTCACCAAGTATATAGAACCCAATCTATCCTATTATTCAACCCATAACTGGAGGGAAGAGACGGATTAGTACCTTTTCAAGGGTATTTGTGTGTAAATGAATGCAAGGAATTCATTTGGAATTTGAACTCGGCACCTCGATTTGTCGGTCAGAGAGAATAAACAAATATAAAAATTGCTAAATTATAAGAAGGACCAGAAATTGTGGTCCTTCACATCCATAAGGAACGCGACAAATAATATTCAAAATAATAATAATAATAATAATAATAATAATAATAATAATGAAGAAGAAGAAGAAGAAGCAGTAGCAGCAGCAGCAGCAGCAGTGGTGGTGGTCACCAATACTAAAGATAATTGATATCCACTGGGCCATGACGTTGGTTAGTTCTAGTGACTTGACCCAAAGGGTTATGAGTTCAATATCAGGCTACAGCAGTATGGAACAAGTAACATACAGCGTTAGAGGGAGATAACTCATGACTACCAAAAGAGGCTCTACGCAAGGAATAAAATGATTGTAATAAAGGGTTTGGTTCGAAATTCCTATCAGATGGCCGAAACGTTTGGCAGCAAAGATGAGGACAATCATCTGAATAATATAAATACGATAATTGATGACTATGGTAATGGTGATAATTGTGAGATGCTGGCTATGTAGAAAAAAATGAAACAAGCGTAGTGAAGTTGCAAAAAAAAAAACAATACGGTATTTTTTTATAATTTTTTTTGAAAAAACAATACGGTATTTTTTTATAATTTAAAATATCAAAAATATGAATTTAATAGTAGAAGGTGATAATGAAGCCGTAAGGAGATGGTTAATTTTTCTTTAATACAGCCTTGTGTCATACTTAACCGAATTCAGCTTACAAGTTTTATGCAGAATGATCATCATCAGAATTATCAGAAAGTTTTCATCAGTGGTGTTGGCTGTCGACAGGTTCGAATGTGTGGAGTAGTGTAAGGATAAAATATATATTTTTCATGTTAAAATAGAAATTTATTTAAAGGAAAGAAATTTATTTAAAGGAAAAAATAACATAAGTTGTAGGAGTTAATGTGTAATTAGAAACATTATTAAGAAGTTAAGGGTAGATTTCGTGTTAAATGAGAAAGTTAAAGGTCTCAATAGTTGAATAAATTGTTCGTAGTAGTAATTGTTGAGAGAGTATATGCGTACGTAAGTATGTATGTATGTATTTAATAGGAGAAGAAGAAGTAAAAAGAATCAGCATGCGAGAAGGAAAGAGAAAGAGAAGAAGGTGCGACTTGACCTTATTTCCGGGTCAGTAAGACGTTGAAGTTACATTTTAGTTGTTTTGTCTCGCGGCTCCCATATGACTGACTTGACTGACGTTGATCAATTCTTTTTATTGTAATCAAGATTTTTCGCACTGGCTCGCGAAGTCCTCAAGTCTTGCAAGTCGCTCCCATTGGTCAAAAATCAATTTAACACCTACTTACGAAAACTGGTCAATCCTTTTTCTACTTGAGAAAAACCAGGATTTCACAGGTCATTGTGAATTTGTATAAAAAGTGAAGAAAAAGGTTGATTTTAATTCTTAATTTCTTATCCTGCTACAATAATAGCTAAAACATATGATAATCCTTACATTTATTTTGTTAAAAAATCGACAAGAATAAAGATAAAATTTAATTTTTGAAAGATGATAATATCTAAAAAATATGATAATGCTGATATACGGAAAAGAGTGCGACAAGGATGAAGATAAATAGCTATTAAGAAGAGATTGATTAGTCTCTTTGATTTGTATTTTATGGTTAATCAACATTTGTGCATTATTTAAAGCCAAAATATTCTTAAGCTTATAGGAGATCGCTTGCAGTATCCAGTGTTCCCTAGTGCCCATCCCATCTAAAGATTACTGGGTTCTACGCTGCTTAACTTCGATGATAGAGTTTTTTTTATCTCGTTTTGACCGTAGCTAAGTAAGAAAAAGAAAACATGACGGAAAATTCTGAAGGAAAGATAATGAATAAAGAACAAAGAATAAAGAAAGAGGTAGTTTTTTTTAACTGTTATTCATTATAACTAATGTAAATTTTACCTAAATTAAGCATAGTTTATTTCTACTAGTAATATTAACTCTATTTTTATTGCTCTATGCAAACAAGTTTTATAAAATACGACGCAAAGAACTGTTTGTAGCGTTTGGTAAGCTTTATTTATTTGGAGAGGATATTAGAATAATCCAAAATTTATATTGGTAGAAACCTTTTGCGTATGGACAGAAAATAAATTCAGTAAATTTAAAAAAATTGTAAAGGGGTGCAAGAGAAAGCAGCAGACTTATTCAATGAGATCATGATGGGAGAATTTGAAATCGCACCAGGATTTGTTATTAGTGTTTAAGATCTTAACAACGGAAGATATGCAGATGGGAGTGATGACAACACATACAGAAAGAAAACTACAGGCAATCCTGCAGAAGGTAATCAATAAAAATGAGAAAAAAGCACTAAATAATAACTGTAAGAGACATCTAGTATCGTTGTCTATATATATATATATATATAGCGAAATATGCAAACAACAACCTGGCGACATCAAAATCTAGTAAGGATTAAAAAAAATTAAATGCCCGTGAAGTATTTTAACCGAGAAAAAAATCAGTGCCAAAATCCGAAAATTTTTTGAAACGAAGATAGATGCCTTCCAAAAGGTCAGCAATGTATTAAGAAACGTGAAATATTTCGAAAAAAAAAGAAAAAAGTACTGAATTGTTATGTAATATTGGTTTTTCTATATGAGAGTAAATGCTGTAAAATTTCATCGTAGACGAGAAAGAGTCATAAGGCAACAAAAATCTGAATTCAACAGAAGGATGCTGAGAATCACATAGACTAAACATGTGAGTGAAAAAATGGTGAAAATGGAATTCATAAATACACATACTTAAGATTAATAAGCGGTAGTTGAAATTTCTGGCGCGCATAATATGGAACGATGGCATAGAGAATTTGACACTCGCAGGACATGAAAGATGGTGGAAATCGGGGAAGAGGTTACATAACAATTTTGTGTATTTGATTGGCACAACAGGGATTAGGAGAGATAGCAAAAAAGACAAGAATTACCGAAAATTAGAAAATACATGAAGCTTAGGAGATTCGGAGTTGCCAACGTCCAAAGAAGATGTCATATCACTGAATGTTGGTCAGTTTCCAATATGTCCGTGAGAGCTTACTAATTTCCTTACAAATACATGAAAAGATACCACAAGAAGCCGAAAATTGGTTCTATTTCCGAAAATGGAGAATACGTTCAAAACACGAGAATAATTCCTTTCAATGTCACGTTCATTATAGTCTACTGGTAGTTTCCTTTTGTAATATTTCCCCCAAAATAAGGAAAAATCGTCACTAGTGCGTAGGGCATTACAGTGATAGAAATACCTGGGTACGGTGGGTATTGACGGAAGGATAAAATATAAATGGGATTAAAGAAGATAGAAGATGGCAACTGAGGTTGCATTTAAATTTATTCAGATTGTAGCTATCAGGGAAGCAAGTAGATGGAATAGGTTTCCACAGGCGGGAGGTGCGACAAAAGAAACTGTTCGAGTAGAAATAACGGTTACATTTAAGTATTTCAACAGTAAATGGACTGAACCTAATGTTATGTAAAGGGTAACATGGGATGAATGAGCGGAGGAAAAAGAATTAATGAAAAATTGAGAAGAGAAAAGAGTAGACTTTCGGTTCGGGAGAAATCTAGACTTTCTTAGAAGATTCTGGACAATTCTAGAGACATTTATAGCCGGAAGCAGAAGTGTTCCCCGACAAAAAAAAAAAAAAAGAAAAAGAAAAAAAAAAAACAAATGAGATAAAAGAAAAAGATTTTGGGGAGCGAACAGGGGAGAAGGGACCGAGAGAGTTACGTGTAATAATTGGACTCATTTTTTACTCTCATTTTTGTTTTATCTCCCCTCATCCATGAAAAATAATAAAAAAAAAGAAAGAAAGCACATACATATAGATCCACGAGCCGTCTGCTCGGACCGTTAAAAAAACAGACGATGAATATTGGCTCTGCCATTCTCAAACTCTTTCTCTCTTCCGCACTCTCTCTCTCTTCCCCCCTCTTTCTCCCCTTTACTTTATTCCTTCCTCAAAAATTTGGAGTAGATAGGCTAAACTATAGCTTGGTTCACACTCCACCCACTCACACCTATTGAGCAGGTGAAGAGGCTCATCCCTTGTTTCCTGTTTAGGATGCGGTTTCCGGTTTTCTCTTTTCCAATCTTTTCACTCCTTTTTCTTTTCTTTTTTTTTCTTTTCAATTGGAGTAGATAGACTAAACTATCGCCCGCTTCCCACTCCACCCACGTCTATTTAACAGGTGAAGAGGCTCATCCCTTGTTTCTTGTTTAGGATGCGGTTTCCGGTTTTCTCTTTTCCAATCTTCTCACTCCTATGTAGCCCCCTGCGCATCAGTGGCGTTACCGCCTTGCTCGGGGTGATATGATTAAAAAAATATACATATATATATATATATATATATATATATATATTTGATGGATAGACAAATTTGCTACAGTAAATTCGAAATCCTCTGTTTCATCTTTCACCCATTAAGTTGTGTCTTGAATTAAACTCTCTTGCATTAATCACGGTTTATTTATATTGGCAAACTGATCCCATAAAATGTCACCTCGTTCAGAATACTACCAACGACAAACCAAGGAACCCTTACCATTTGTCGAACTTTCCTAGCATCTCATTTTGTATCTCTATGTAGCCCCCTGCACATCAGTGGCGTTACCGCCTTGCTTGGGGTGATATGATTAAAAAAACACTGAAAGCAGAAAAAGAAGGGAACAAAGACTCAACTCACGGATTTTTACTACTATTCAAGTCTACACATAGAAAAAAACAAAAAACAATTAAACATTTTTTTTTAAATTTAAGAAACTAATGTCTTAGCAAATATTGCTATAGAGCAAAACCTTCTGATGGCTACATAAATTGATGTAACAAGTTAATTAATAAGTATCATCGTTATTATTTCAAAAAGAGGTGAGATTTATATTTTAATTGTTGTTCAACTTTATGAACTTTCAAACGTATGGAGTTTGTTTATTTCTGGCCTCGCTACACTAGATGACATCTTAGTCAGTCAGTCAGTTAAGTGCCATACGTGATACACGCTTGGGCGATCATGTCTCGAAAGACATGACTGACTGGGCAGAACATTATTCCGCAGTAGGTTGCCATTGCTTTCTGCGGTAGACTGGTTGCCGACCAAGGCTATAGAACCCAATCTGTCCTGCTATTTAACCCATAACTGGAAGGAAGAGATGGATTAATACCTTTCCCAAGGGTATTTGCGCGTAAGTGAATACAATGGATTCAACTGAAATTCGAACTCGGCTCCCCGGTTTCACGTTCCGAGCCGATATCCACTGTACCACAACGCACATCCGACATCTTAGTAGCGCGCTTAAATTCATGGGGTGGAGAACGAGAGCAAAAGATTGTCAGAGCAGTTATCAAAATATCTGTAGAAAAGACAGGAGAAAACCACATCACGTTGGTGAGAAAGTGACAGAAATCGAGATGCCATGTCAGGATCGATTACATCGCAGATTCTTCTTTGGATATTGTCAAGAACTTTGAGATAAATGCCAGGAACACCAAGGCAGATATGGCAACAGTAATGAATGCACAGACAAATAGCAGATTTATAAATTCGCAAGATCGAATTGACGAGAAAAATGTTCTACCCCAGCACAGTGACCCAACCTTACTAGCAGTAAATGCGATTATAAATTAAAAAAATAGTCGTTCCACTTCAGGTGGGTTGAAAAAATGAGGTCAATGAAGCGCAAATGTATTGCTCTCTAGGATATTAGCACCATCTGCACTGATAGCGTGATGAAAGTTTTCTATAGTGTCTCAATGAGAGCAATTTTGCTTCGGCGGTATTGAAATTTGCAAGCGATTTCTTGCACTAGTTAACCACTGATTGTAGGTCCGTTTTCAGAACAGTTGCCAGGTTTACTTTGTCAGCCTTGGCAGATTTCCTACTGAGACGAAAGTAAATGTTAGTATCCTCTGCATAGAATCCTACTTGGGAACTGTTATAATTGATGAGGTTCAGAAACAGCGATCGACCTAGAATAATATTATTAGTAGTAATATTTTCTGATTAGATGAAGCATTGTCAAGTATTTTTCATTTTTGACTAGAATATCTTTCATCTTCATTTCAAATGCTTTATTTACACTAGTAGTATTAGTCGTAGTAATATTATCTTGAATTCTGATTAAATTAAGCATTGTCAAGTATTATTTATTTTTAACTAGGATTTCTTTTATCTTCATTTCAATTGCTCTATTTCCATTAGTAGCATTAGTAGTGGTGATATTATCTGGAATTTTGATTACATGAAGCATTATCCATTTTCTGACTAGGATTTCTTTCATCTTCATTTCAATTGCTTTATTTTCACTAGTAGCTAAATGTAGTAGTAATATTATCGGGAGTTTTTATTAGATGAAACATTGTCAAGCATTATTCATTTTTGACTACGACTTCTTTCATCTTCATTTCAATTGCTTTATTTTCACTAGTAGCTAAATGTAGTAGTAATATTATCGGGAGTTTTTATTAGATGAAACATTGTCAAGCATTATTCATTTTTGACTACGACTCTCTTTCATCTTCATTTCAATTGCTTTATTTTCACTAGTAGCTAAATGTAGTAGTAATATTATCGGGAGTTTTTATTAGATGAAACATTGTCAAGCATTATTCATTTTTGACTACGACTTCTTTCATCTTCATTTCAATTGCTTTATTTTCACTAGTAGCTAAATGTAGTAGTAATATTATCGGGAGTTTTTATTAGATGAAACATTGTCAAGCATTATTCATTTTTGACTACGACTTCTTTCATCTTCATTTCAATTGCTTTATTTTCACTAGTAGCTAAATGTAGTAGTAATATTATCGGGAGTTTTTATTAGATGAAACATTGTCAAGCATTATTCATTTTTGACTACGACTTCTTTCATCTTCATTTCAATTGCTTTATTTTCACTAGTAGCTAAATGTAGTAGTAATATTATCGTGGAGTTTTTATTAGATGAAACATTGTCAAGCATTATTCATTTTTGACTACGACTTCTTTCATCTTCATTTCAATTGCTTTATTTTCACTAGTAGCTAAATGTAGTAGTAATATTATCGGGAGTTTTATTACTTAAAACATTGGCCGGGCATTATTCATTTTTGACTACGACTTCTTTCATCTTCATTTCAATTGCTTCATTTTCACTAGTAGCTAAATGTAGTAGTAATATTATTTGGGAGTTTTTATTAGATGAAACATTGTCAAGCATTATTCATTTTTGACTACGACTTCTTTCATCTTCATTTCAATTGCTTTATTTTCACTAGTAGCTAAATGTGTAGTACTATTATCGGGAGTTTTTATTAGATGAAACATTGTCAAGCATTATTCATTTTTGACTACGACTTCTTCATCTTCATTTCAATTGCTTTATTTTCACTAGTAGCTAAATGTGGTTGTAATATTATCGGGAGTTTTTATTAGATGAAACATTGTCAAGCATTATTCATTTTTACCATGACTTCTTTCATCTTCATTTCAATTGCTTCATTTTCACTAGTAGCTAAATGTAGTAGTATATTATCGAGTTTATTAGATGAAACATTGTCAAGCATTATTCATTTTTGACTACGACTTCTTTTCATCTTCATTTCAATTGCTTTATTTTCACTAGTAGCTAAATGTAGTAGTAATATTATCGAGTTTTTATTAGATGAAATATTGTCAAGCATTATTCATTTTTGACTACGACTTCTTTCATCTTCATTTCCCAATTTGCTTTATTTTCACTAGTAGCTAAATGTAGTAGTAATATTATCGGGAGTTTTTATTAGATGAAACATTGTCAAGCATTATTCATTTTTGACTACGACTTCTTTCATCTTCATTTCAATTGCTTTATTTTCACTATAGCTAAATGTAGTAGTAATATTATCGGGAGTTTTTATTAGATGAAACATTGCCAAGCATTATTCATTTTTGACTACGACTTCTTTCATCTTTATTTCAATTGCTTTTATTGCTACACGTAGTATAGTAGTAACATTATCCGGAATTCTGATTAGATAAAGCAATTTTCACTATTCTGTTATTATTCTTTCATTTTAATTCATATTTCATCCGAACTACCGTTACCAAGATGAAATGTATAGTGACTGAATTATATTCATTCTTCACATTATTTGCTTTATGTTAAAGTGGCTCGTTTATCGTTACCAATGTACTCATATATCAAGTCCATATATGTGCAAGCTTTTGTGTTCCATCCGTTTCATTCTCCCAGTAATCATTTTCACGTTTATTTGTTTATTTCGGCCTGGCATCTTGCTTTTGTTTGGCTCGAAAATAAATAAAAGAAAAGTTTCGTTGATAGTATTTTTTTTATTGTTTTGCTTATCAATTTCAAACATCAGCAGTATGGCTGGCTTTGGAAGGTTGTAAAATGTCGGAAGGAATCCTGACAGAATGAGTCTAAAAAATTCCAGCCATAACTTCCATCATTTTTCATCATTCGTTTCCAAACAAAAGAACGCTTGGAAATTTATGTTTATCTCGAACAACAAGGTGTGAGAATTTAATGCGCAGAAAAAATCAAGCAACACTTATTAAAACAGAAAAAAATATCCATACATAAAACAACAATAAAGAATACAAAACAACACAATAGACACACACACACACACACACACACACACACACACACACACACACATATATATATATATATATATATATATATATATATATATATATATATATATATATATATATACGAGAGTCATTCAATAAATAAGGTGTGTATATAGTGTTGACTTATTACAATGTTTGGCGCCAAGATTATTGGTTTTTTTCGGTAATTTTATTGATAAAAGGTATTTTGGCAAGCAGCTTTTTATTGCAAAGTGCTCGATATCGCGGTGGAGATATAGAGTTGATAGATTTAGGGCAAAGAAGTTGTCATTTTAATAAAACGGGGTCATGCCAATTTCGAAGTTTCTTTAAGGCACCGTTATGATACTCTCTTATATCGGGGATGAGTGTCTTGCTTTTTTATCAGCCTCGATGAATTGTATCATAAAGGTGACTTAAGAAATATAAGTATATATATATATATATATATATATATATATATATATATGCATGTATGTGTATGATGGGCTCTTCTTCTGTTTCGACATATAAAGTTCTAAATCATTTGGTGCACAAATCATCAAATTTTGTGTTTGTGACTTATGTGCCCTATTAATCCTGGGTTGGATTTGCATAACAGAGGGAGCATTTGAAACTTTCCCTATGTGAATGAGAATCCTACGATGTTAACGAGAGAGAGATCTGGGTGTTAATGGCGAATGTGATCCTTAGATCCTAGATTTGCAGAACAAATGACAAAATGGCCACTTGAACATCGTCTCAGATAAAGAAATTGGCATGGAAGATCGAGTTTTAGTTCCCAAACGGAATTCATCAAGATGTTGAGGTGATTCTGTTCAAATCTTGCAATGCAACGAATTACAAGTTGACCTCCACTCCATTCGATCTAAAGCTTACAATTCGTAAAACTTAAATGGTATATTAGCTGCTTCCAGATTGTACTTGCAACCTTTCGATCATCATCACTGGCTGTACCTTAGAATTTTCTTTATTCTTCTATTCTAACAAAATGGTCAAACCATCTTAACTGTGACTGAATCAAAAGGATTCAATTTCGCTTATGCCAGTTTTTGTGAAAAGATCTTTGCTGGAAATATGATCTTCGAAAGTGTAACTGCAGATTGTACGGAGGTAGCGCTTGTGAAAGACATCAAGTTTCTCAATATGCGCTCTGTATAGCGTCGGGAATTCGGATCCATAAAAAAGATTGAGAACAACAGCTCTGTACACATTTACCTTTGTCTTTATTGGTATGTCCCATTTATTCTATAGAGGATGACAAAGTTTGTCAAGACTATTCTTTGCTTTGGAGATTCTGTTGACAATTTCGTCATCAAGATATGCACTACAATTTATCCTACTGCCCAGATAGACCAATGACATAACATACTTGAGGTTTTTACTTCCCTTCTGCAATTCTGGGATCAGTTGGAAATTCCAACTTGCCATGTTGATGTTCTTCGCTATTAGTCTGCTTACGAGTTTTGGCTTATAAACAACTTCAGTTTTCTTAATACATATAGCCAATTTAAACCTCTTGCTTGACAGAGAGAAGCGATTAATGTGGGCTTCCGCTTTTTGCAATGATGCTGCAACAAGTGCCGAATCATGAGCAAACAACAGGTTTAATATCAAAGCTATCCTAGTTTTTTGTTTGTGAATAAAATCGATGATGATTATGTAAACCAATAGTTGTCCGTAACTGAAACTGAACCCCTTTTCGAAAACACCATGAGTTTATATTAAGATAAGTGAACAATACACGGCAAAGAGAACTGGTGCCACCACGCAACTATGTTTTGTACCAATTTTTACATCAAAGGGAACCGATGACTGACTGTCAGAAAAGACAGAAGCTTTCATTCTTTGATGACACGAAATGATGTTGTTTGGGATAGCAAGATTCTTTAGAACCACACAAAAGACATTCTTATTGAGAGTATTAAAAGCCTTGGCGAGATTAACAAACACCATATATAGCTCTTGATTTTTTTCACTAATTTTATCTGCGAATTGTCAACATTTGTACGACCATCGCAATATATATATATATATATATATATATATATATATATATATATATAGATATATAATTTATGTTCAGGAATGTGTATGTGCGTATATAACTGTATGTGTGTAGGCTTTGTACGCGTGCGGTTGGGTGTGGGTGTGTATGGGTGTAGTGTGTTTTTTGTATATACATTTATATATGTGAATATATGTATGTATATGTATACGTATATATATATATATATATATATATATATATATATATATATATGTGTGTGTACACTTATTGAATTGATATACTCATTAAGTTAATTTTATTATATTATTTTATTTAAAATTTTATTTTATTAATTTTTATTAATTTTCTATTAATTTTTATTTTTTTAATTTAAATCTAGTTTCATATTTAAATTTAAGTTTAAATCTAGCTTTATATTTAAATTTAAATTTAGTTTTATATTTAAATTTGGGTTTCCCAAAATTTTTTTTTCTATAACCTTCATCACATGTATTTAAACCAAAAACCGCTATGATTTATTTTTCAACACGATTGTTAATAGTTTCTATGGAGATTAATTTTTCCTTTTTCTTTTCTTTTCTTTTCTTTTCTTAGTTTATTTCCCTGTCAACCACCCCTTCCCCCACTTTTACTTTCACTTTTTATTCTTCTCCCTACTATTTCTTTGAGCCAGACAAGACTAACTTTCAACTTTCAACTCTCGACTCAGTTGATGGTTTTCAAAAAATCTAAAAATAAAAATAGACATAGATTTCTGTCTGCTTTCTTATTAATCCCACCCCTTTTATTTTCCGAGATGAATATTTTTTTTAACTTCCGCCGGTAAAATATCTTTGTTCGTTTTGTAATTTTGCTTTTTGTAATAAAAATTTGTTTGCTGATGATACTCGAAATTTCTCTTAGAAATTTCTCGTAGAAATGGCCATACAACGAATTTGAACATCGGAATTTGTTTTATTTTATAATTGGCTCTGTAATGTTGAATATAAATTGCATTTAGCGCTCCACCTTGATCAGTTTTAATTTTAATGTAATTAATATTAATTAGGATCGGGTTTTCAGGATTTACCTACCTACTTTTCTTTTTGGATTAAAGATATATATATATATAGTCGTCTGCAGACTATTCTGTGCGGTTAAACATCCGATTGCTTCCTGCCAGAATTAGAACCCGATCGATTTGACATCAGTCGGAGATCCTGCCTGTAAGCTATCGACGCACGGTGGAGGGAGGCGAATTTTAGCGTGTTATATGCACAATGTATACAAACGCCAGTAGCGAAGAGTGTTCCGTCTATTGCTGGAGAACGATTCATAAATAGAGCTAAGTAATTACTGTTTTTAAAGGTTACCATTTTCACATAGTGCTCAATCGACGGGCGTGAGTATATATATATATATATATATATATATATATATATATATATATATATATATTGATGCATGTTTTATTAAATAATAGAGATTTTGATTTATTTTATGTAATTTTTCTCATATCGTTTGATAAGTTTAATAGCATTATTGTTGAAAGAAGAAAGAAAATCACAATATTGATACATGTTTTATTTAATCCTTTCTGAGCTTTCGGCTTTTCCACGGCCATATCGTGTTGAAAACACCAATTCTCATCCGATCACCGAAGTTAAGCAACATCGAGCCTAATCAGTACTTAGATGGGTGACCGTTTGGGAATTTTAGGTGTTGTAAACTTAAGGACCAAGGATGGCCCACCGGTCCTCCAGGTTTGAATGTTGGGCGCAGGGCTAACAACTCTGCCCGTAAAAAAAAAACTGTTTGTTAAGGAAACAGTAACAAAACGTTACTGCCCTTTACACCATTAAGTGTAAAAAGGTGAGATGACGATGAACTTTCGGCTTACATCAGCCATTATCAAATATGAAAATAGTGTTGGTTGTAACTGGCAGTGCCGGGACGAACGATAGTATTAGTCGTCTCTTTTGTATGTGTGGAGGATTGGCAAACACGTGCGTGCATGCTGGAAGAGAAAATCGCACTACAGCTTTTTTCGTCTCAGATGACCACATGAGAGTGGGAGCGAGAAGGATTAAGTATGGAAAGCCATTGGGATAACCAATCGCTTCTGTTATCTGTTATAGGCATTTGAGAATGTGTGAGGAGATTTCATAGTTAATTTTGTTCAGGTTAGGTTTCAACTTTTTTATGTATATGGCTTCGAGTATTTTTAATTTTTGTTTATTGTTTTCGTGTTTAAGTATGGTTGTGTTTTCGGCAAGGATTGCACGGAATTGTGTATGTGGCCTGGCATGTTGTTTTAGATGTTGTAATTGTCGTTTAAATGTAGTGTCAAGCGTCGTGAGAGCGAATTTGTAGTGAGACCAACATAAATATTGTTTAATCTATTGGAGATACAATCTCCCAAAGGCATTTGAATTTGTAGACTACGTTGTTTTTTTAGTTTTTTTCAAATCGCCTAACCGGGGGAGAAGAGTCGTTGCGAATGAGTGTGTTGGATATACTGGATTTAGAGTAGTATATGATTAACTTGATTTTTTTGCTAGGATCTGTTGTTGTATTTATTGTTATAAATACTGTTATTGGTATTTATTATTTTTTTAAGAATATTTTCATCTTGTTTATAATTAGTATGCATTTGATTGCGATTTCAGAGTTTTATATGTTTAAGATTAGTTGAGGCCGTCTTCACTTGCTTGGTATTGAGACTTCTAAGAGGGCATCTTATTCGTTCGTCAACTATATAATTTGGGAAGCGATTGTTAATAAGTGTTTGTTTTATACTTTTAGTTCACTGTAGAAAATCTGTTTTGTGGATGAATTAGTTTCTGCACGGTGTATTAGGTTTTTATAATTGCTATTTTGTAGTAGTATGAGCATTCGCTCTTGTAATAATGGGTATAATGATAATAATGGCTGATGTAAGCCGAAAGCTCAGAAAGGATTAAATAAAATATGTATCAATATTGTGATTTTCTTTCCTATTTCAACGATAATGGTATTAACCTTATCAGACGATATGAAACAATTACATAAAATAAATCGACAAAAATTGTCTATAGTATTTAATGAAACATGCATCAATGAAAACACAAACGCACAATATATATATATATATATATATATATATATATATATATATATTAATTCAGATACTTCAATCCAAGGGAAAAAAGCAGGAAGGTAAATTCCAAAAAACCCGATCCTAATTAATATTAAAAGTTTATTTTAATATTAAAAAATAATACAGGAAGAGAGCTCCATGTAATAAAATATTACAGAGCAAATATATATTTTTCTTTAGTTTCTTTCTTTTTCCCTCCCTTCCTTCTTTTATCTCTCTTACCACCATTTTTCCGTGTTTCTTTAAGTGACGTCGATTTAACACGGCTGTCTGTTAATTTTTAGTTACATTCTCCCCTTTTTTTGCGAACCCAGACGATGTCAATTTTTTCTTTTCTTATTTATTTGATTTTATTCTATCTTTTTCTTTTTCTTTTTCCTTTTCTTTTTCTTTCCCTTTATTTTTATTTTTATTTTATTTTATTATTTTTATTTATTATTTATTTTTTAATTTCTTTGCAATCTATTTAAAAAGGAAAAGTAGACTAATTTTTCTCCAGTTTCTGAAAGGTTTTTTTCTGTTGCTGAGGTGATGTGTCGTTCCCCGTGGGGATCTTCATATCGAAATGGCCATTCAACATCTTTGAATTAATCCTTTTTATTTATATATATATATATATATATATATATATATATATATATATATATATATATATATATATATATATATATATATATATATATATATATATATATATATATATATATATATATATATATATATATATATATATATATTTTGTGGTGTAATTGATATCGACCCGGAATGAGAACTCAGAGAACCGAGTTCGAATTCCAGTTAAATTTGTTTCATTCACTCATGCGCAAATAACTTTGACAAAGATATGAGTCCATCTTTTCTCACTTCAGCTATGGTTTGAATAACAGGAGAGATTAGGTTCTATAGCCTTGGGTGCGGGAAATCTTCTACCTAGTGAAGAACCGAAAGTGATATGGAAAGGACCTAGTGAAGGACCGAAAGAGATATGGTAACGAAAGCGTTTACCATGTTTGCTATTTGACTGATCTTCATTCAAACATGTTTAATTGGATAATATAAACCTATTATGCATATTTTATGATAATCCTTTTCAGTTCACTAATTATTTTTTTTATTTTAATTTGAACTTCATCAATGATAGCGCCGTAATTTTTTAACCCAAGTACTTTCGACTTCCTCCTAGCTCATCCTCAGGAGTGAATTATGCAGACAAACCTTATGTAACTAATCGTTTTGATGGTGACTTTTGCAAAACAATCGAACACGCTCTGCTATAATGCTTTAAAATTAACCATTGTGGTTAACTTAAACGCATTTTCAAAGATTACTACTATAGTTGCAATTAATTTTGTTCTGTGTTGGTTAATTTAATTTTGATATAGAGAGCCTCTGAAGATTTTGTTTATTATTTTTATGGTGGAGTATATTGTGTTGTCAACAAGTACTTATTGTGAAGTTGGCCAGGAACGTGACTTTAAATGTTCTGCGTTAGAAATTATATCCGATAAATGGAGTGTAAGATAATGTTAAAGTCGTCAAGCCAAGATATGTACTTACATTTTCCTCAGAGATATAATCTCCCAAAGGACATTTAAACTGATACAGAACGTTGGTCTTTTCCAAAACATTACTTAACGGAGAAGTGTTATTGCGTAGGATTAATTTCCTCTTTAGATCGAGATAATTAGGAACTAAAAAGATAATATCTATATAGGTAATATGTCTATATTATTAAATGAAACACACACACACAAACGTACACACACGAGTTAAATGTAACCGCCTCTTTTGCTCTGTTTATTTTCTCGTGCTTCCCTCTTAAGGAACGCCCTTCCGTTTGCTTACTTCTCTGATAGCTTCAATCTCCGAAAGCTTTAATGCAACTCCAGCAGCAGACTTTTTTCTACTAGATTCCAATTCATCTCTTATCCTTTCTTTGACATGCCTTGTACCTTGTTTTATTCTCACTGTGGCCCCACTTCGCATCAGTGGTAGTTCTGTCTTGCACAGTTACAAAAAACAAAAAATAAATGTCCTCAAATTTATTAATGTCCTCAGATTTTATAATTTTTTCTTTTTAAAACTTAAATTATATAAAATTTATATATATATATATACTAGCAGTATAGCCCGGCGTTGCTCGGGTGTAATGAAAGCTTTAAAATTAATCCATTAAGCTCAGACTTTTTGGATGTTGCCCCCTCTGCATGAATTTACTCGAGCTACTAGACTGGCAACTAGGTCTCACTTTTTTATAGTGAAACCAATCAAATGTAACTGCACCTCCTACTCTCTTGCTTTCACTTTCCGCCTGTGGAATTCCCTTCCCTATACTTACGTCAACTTGCTTCCGAGAATTTAAATATAAAATCAATTGTCATCTCTTATCTTCCTGACTCATTGTGGCACAGTGGATATCGGCTTGGAACGAGAAATCGGGGAGCCGAGTTCGAATTTCAGTTGAATTCCTTGCATTCACTTACGCGCAAATACCCCTGGGAATGGTATTAATCCATCTCTTCCCTCCAGTTATGGGTTAAATAATAGGATAGACTGGGTTCTATAGCCTTGGTCGGCAACCAGTCTACCACAGAAAGCAATGGCAACCTACTGCGGGATAATGTTCTGCCTAGTCAGTCATGTCTCTTTCTAGACATGATCGCCCAAGCGTGTATCACGTATGGCACTTAACTGACTGACTATCATCCATCCCTCTTCACACATGTATTCTAATCCTGTTCTTACTCAATCTCTGACCCCCCCCTGTATCTTGCTCCTCTTTCTCATCACTCCCATTTATGTAACGCCATCCGCACCAGTGGCAGTTCTGGCTTGCTTGGGGTTTTAAAAATATATATGTATTAATGTCTACCAGAGCATTAACATTACTTTTAAATATATGGCAGACTAGGAAAAATTAATTTCTTATTTACTTTTTCTCGTTTTCTTTCATTATTTTTGTTTGTTAGAAGTAAAAATTATCAAAATGAAAAGAACCCTTCAGAAAAAATTTTGGTCTAGAACACTAAAACTCTATATAAATCATATGACCGGAAAGATCTCACTATAAGAGACGTCCTTTATATTTAACATCTTTTTTCCATTATCAACATAATCTTATTTAATATTAGAAAGGGTGCTGAAAATTTTTAAAAAAGCATGATGTTCACTCGAATTTAAGCTGCACCCAACACGAAAATGCCTAGAATATGCACTATGAATACTACTAAAAAACGCAAAAATGAAATATATATTAAACATTTAAAAAATAAAGAGAAATGAATTAATATACATCGAAACAACCCTTCTTGAAAATGGTTAAAGAAGTGGCCGAAAGTGCTTGGGCAAATGATCAATATTGACAATTTTTTCACTACCTTAACACTACCAAAATGAAAAATATAATAACACTCTAAATACTAAAAAATAACTAACTAAATATTTCTAGTTTGTCATAGTTATATATATATAGAGATAGATAGATAGATAGATAGATAGATAGATAGATAGATAGATAGATAGATAGATAGATGTGTGTGCGTGCGTGTGTGCGTGCGTGCGTGTATGTTTGTGTGCGTGTATAAATTTCTGCGACATAGTTTTCTGGAACACAATGAAGAAAATGTTTTGGTAAAGTAGGCACTCACAGGAAGAAAACAAACTGTATGGCGGGAGATAACGGGCCACTCACAAGACGAGCCTCCGGGAATCGATGTCAGAACCTGAGATATAAAGGATGGTAAAGAGACGAAAAGCTGTATTAGATGGAGGTAGTGGAGAGCCATCATTATCCGCGTCGTGAAGGGACAACGTATACAAAAGATGAAGCAGAAGAAGAATAGGAAGAAGAAGAAATAAAAGAGGAAGAAGAAGAGGAAGAAGAAAAAAGGATGAAGAGGAAGAAGACTACAAGGAAGCAGAAGAGGAAGAGGAAGAAGAGGGGGAGAAAAAGAAAAAGAATCCAAGGAAGAAGAAAATAAGAAGAAGAATGCGCAAGAAGAAGTGCAAGAAAAGGAAGCAATAGAGAAAGAAGAAAAAGAGGACGAGAACGTAGAAGAAGAAGAAGAAGAAGAAGAAGAAGAAGAAGACGTGGGATAAGTAAGAGAAAGCAGAAAAGAAGAAGGCCTTTCAACATTTTAAACATTCAATTTTATACAAGTTGCTCAAAACGATAAAACCTTTGTAACAAGGCGTAGATGTCGTTTAAAAATCTATTGCTTGAGTGATTTCTGTCGTTTACGACATGGCAGGAATGCGTTTCAGAAACACAACTGCAGTAGGAGAAAGGATTTAAAAAATGTTTAATCGTCCACGTCTTTTTTGCCATCTAGCCTAAAGGCAAATCGATGGACACTGTGAAACCAGTAGAAAGACGGAAATAATTATGGAGAACTGTGAAAGCGAGGCTCAGTCTCCTTTTGCTGACAGATACATTCTGTTCGAGAAGAAAGAAGACACAAATACATTTACAAAGTTAATCTATCCACAGCCACATTTGTCTGGTTGCGTTTTTTTCATTTAAGTACATCTTCCAGGGGTAAAGAGAGGGAGTAAAAAAATTCAAGAATGTTAAGGAAGAAAAAATGTTAAGATGAATAATTGAACAGACAAGGAAATAAAAAAAAAAAAGTAAAAATATTAAAAACAAAAAAAAGAAATAAAGGAGTGAAAATATAAAAAAAAAAAATTTAATTTAAATAAAGAAGAGAAAGAGGAAAATAAAATAATGAATAGAATAAAAATTGAAAAAGTGGAGAAATATCTGAATAAGTAATACAATGTGCGAAAAAGGAGTGAAAAACCTTTTTTTTTAAAAAAGTGAGTAACAAAAATATATGAAAAATAATTTAAATAAATGAGTGTTAAGAAAAAACTTAATTTAAGATTAACATGAGAAAAATAAGTGATAAACTTTAAAAAATAAAAAGAAAAAGAACTGAAAAAAATTAAATAAAGAGAACGTAATGTAAAGAGATGTAAAACTGAATCATAAATAAATATGAATAAGTAAAAAAATAGAATCTATACAAAGAAGTGAAAAAGTAAAAAATTAAATTTATACAAAGTGAAAAAGAAATGAAAAAAATATAAATGGATTTTATATAAAGAAAGAAAAAAGAAATTAAAAAGGAAAAAAATAGGATTTATTCAAAATGAAAAAGAAATGAAAAAGTAAAAAAAAAAGAATTTAAATACAGAATTAAAGAGATACGAAAAAGAGGTGTATAACTAAAGAAAAAAATGAAATTCATTAAAAGTCTGAAACATTAATACCATATGTATGAAAACAATGAGAAAATGGAGTTTAAAAAGTGAAAAAAGTTAAAAACCGAAAGTAAGGAATAAGACGGAAAAACGAATTATAAATGATTATAAATGCAAAGCATTTAAAATTGAAAAAATATCAAAGTTAAGAAAAGAAAAAAGCTTGGAAAAAATAAAGAAACGCTGAGGAGGAAAATTAGGTGAGAAAGCAGTCTTTCCATCAGCATGTACCAAGTGAGTTTCCCTGAAAATACACTGCGTCTCATCGGCCTCACCCTCTCTTCCGACCTCAAGTGGAACATTTACAATGAATCAATAGCTAAATCGGCTGCTGGAAGTGTTGGGTCACTCATCTGAGTCCTTCTTGCACATATACAAATCAACCAACAACCGTGCATTGAATACTGTTGTCATATCTGGTCGAGTGCACTTGCTATTCATCTCTACAGACCCCATAGAAGAATCTGTAATGTGAGTGGTCCTGACTTGACAGCTCGACTCCAGCCACTTTCACACCCGCAGGATGTGGCTTCCCTCTGTCTATTCTACAAATATTTTTATGGCTTCTGCTCCAACGACCTTAGCTCACTGATGCCCTCTCCACAAGGATTTGTTCGAGTAACCAGACTAGCAAAAAGGTCCTACCATTTTACAGTTAAATCAACCAAATGCAGCAGCCACTTCTACTCAATCACCTTCCTTTCCCGCACTTCCCACTTGTGGAACTCTCTTCCGTATACTTGCTTTCTTGACGGCTACAACCTCCAATAATTTAAATGCAATGTAAATTCCAATCTCTTGTCCACTTGACTTCAGTTCTCTCGTCCTCTCCCCATCACCTTGTTCTTTTACTTTCTCACTCTACCCTCGGAACTGTCTTCACACCTGTATTCCCATCCTGCTCTTGCCCTTTTTTCGACACCCCTTGTAACAGGCTCGTCCTTCTGTTCGCTCTCCCACTTCTTAAAGTTTCACTCTTCTCTTATGTAACCCTCTACGCATCAGTGGCGGTGCCGCCTTGTTTAGGGTGAAACGCTAAAAATGAAAAGTGAGGGACAAAAGACAAAATGAAGAAAAGTATGAAGTAAAATTAAAATATGTAGTTAAGAAATGAAAGAAAAGTGAAGAAAAAATGTGAAGAAAAAACAATGAAGAAAAAAGTGAAGAAAAAACAATGAAGAAAAAAGTGAAGAAAAAACAATGAAGAGAAACTGAAGAAAAAACAATGGAGAAAAAGTAGAAAAAAACAATGAAGAATATAGTGAAGAAAAACAATGAAAAAAAGTGAGGAAAAACAATGAAGACAAAGTGAAAAATAAACAATGAAGAAAAAGTGAAGAAAAACATTGAAGAAAAAAGCGAAGAAAAACAATGAAGAAAAGGGAAGAAAAAACAATGAAGAAAAAAGTAAAGAAAAAACAATGAAGAAAAAATTGAAGAAAAAACAATGAAGAAAAAAGTGAAGAAAAAACAATGAAGAGAAACTGAAGAAAAAACAATGGAGAAAAAGTAGAAAAAACAATGAAGAATATAGTGAAGAAAAACAATGAAAAAAAGTGAGGAAAAACAATGAAGACAAAGTGAAAAATAAACAATGAAGAAAAAGTGAAGAAAAACATTGAAGAAAAAAGTGAAGAAAAACAATGAAGAAAAGGGAAGAAAAAACAATGAAGAAAAAAGTAAAGAAAAAACAATGAAGAAAAAATTGAAGAAAAAACAATGAAGAAAAAAGTGAAGAAAAAACAATGAAGAGAAAATGAAGAAAAACAATGGAGAAAAAGTAGAAAAAACAATGAAGAATATAGTGAAGAAAAACAATGAAAAAAAGTGAGGAAAAACAATGAAGACAAAGTGAAAAATAAACAATGAAGAAAAAGTGAAGAAAAACATTGAAGAAAAAAGTGAAGAAAAACAATTGAAGAAAAAAGGGAAGAAAAAACAATGAAGAAAAAAGAAAAGAAAAAACAATGAAGAAAAAATTGAAGAAAAAACAATGAAATTATTACAGGAAAAGAAAAATGATGAACAAAGGTATATTTTTATAATATATAATCATTTCACACTAAGCAAGGAAGTTTCACTGCCACTGTTGCGCAAGGGGTTGCATAGGTAAAAATGATGAGAAAGAAGGGTTAGTTCTAGGGGACGTTATGAGGAGGGTAGTAGACGGATGAGAACATCGGTGTAATGGAGGTGGAGTGGATGGAAAAAGAGCTTGAGAGAAATGATGCGAGTTAGTGAGATAGGAGATGTCTACTGACCGTACATTTAAATTCCTAGAGATTGTAGCAGTTGGGGAAGCAAATACATGGAAGAAAGTTCCACAGGCGGGAAATGCGAGAAAAGAAGCTGTTAGAGTAGATATAGAGATTATATTTTACCGGTTTCACTGATGAGGCCGCTTCGCTACTCTAGTAGCTGGTGTAAATTTATACCTAGAGGGCACCAGTGAGCTAAGTTCATTGGAGCAGAAGTCGTGAAAGTATTTGTAGAAGAGGCACATGAAAGCTACGTCAAGCTGGTGAGAGAGCGACTGCAACCGAGCTGACAAGTTGGTATCTATCACATTACAGATTCTCCGTTGGATTTGTCACGACCACGAGGTGAATAGCAGGGGCACCCGACCTGATGTGGCAGCAGTATCCAATACATGGGCGGATGGTAGATTTATGCAAAAGAAAGGAAACAAGAAAAACTGGCGTAAACATAAAGAATGCCTGAAAGGAATAAAGAAAAATGAATAGCAGAACGACTACGTAAAGGCAGGAAAGTAAAAATCAAAGGATAAGAAATCCTTATAGAAAATAAAAAGGAAAATAAAGAATTTAGAAAGAAAAATAAAGAATGTAGGAAAAAAAACTAATGAAGGAAGTAAAACAAAAGTAGGAGGAAAAAGAATAAAGAAAATAGAAAGGAAAATATAGCAAAAACGAAGGAAAATAAAAAATAGTTGGAAAGATAAATAAAGAAAGTAAGAAAGAAAATAAAGAATGAAAGAAGTAAAACAAAAGAAAGAGGAAGAAAAATAAAGAAAATAAAAAATAAAATATAAAAAATACGAAGGAAAATAAAGAAAGTAAGAAAGAAAATAAAGAATGAAGGAAGTAAAACAAAAGAAAGAGGAAGAAAAATAAAGAAAATAAAAAATAAAATATAAAAAATACGAAGGAAAATAAAGAAAGTAAGAAAGAAAATAAAGAATGAAGGAAGTAAAACAAAAGAAAGAGGAAGAAAAATAAAGAAAATAAAAAATAAAAAATACGAAGGAAAATAAAGAAAGTAAGAAAGAAAATATAGAATGAAGGAAGTAAAACAAAAGAAAGAGGAAGAAAAATAAAGAAAATAAAAAATAAAATATAAAAAATACGAAGGAAAATAAAGAAAGTAAGAAAGAAAATAAAGAATGAAAGAAGTAAAACAAAAGTAAGAGGAAGGAAAATGAATAAAATAGAAAGAAAAATAAAGAAAGAGGAAGGAGAATAAAGAAAGTATGAAAAAAAATAAAGAAATTAGGAGGAAAATAAAAGAAAGAGGAAGGAGAATAAAAAAGATAAGAAGCAAAATAAATAATGTAGAATGTAATGAATTTAGAAAACAAAATAAAGAAATTATGTAGGAAAATAAAAAAGAGGAAGGAAAATGAAGAATTTAGCAAGGAAAATGAAGAAATTAAAATGAAATTAAAAGAAAGAGAAAGGAGAATAAAGAAAATAAGAAAGAAAATAAAGAAAGTAGGAGAGAGAATGAAGAATTCAGGAAGGAAGATGAAGAAATTATGAAGAGAAATAAAGAAAGCAGTATGAAAAATAAAGAATGTCGGAAGAAATTTAAACAAATTACGAAGGAAAATGAAGAAAATTGTGAAGGAAAATAAAAAAATTACAAAGGAAAATGAAAAATAAGAAAAAAAAATAAAACAATTGCGAAGGTGAGTAAAGAAATAAGAAAGCAAAATAAAGAAAGTAGGAAGGAAAATAAAAAAAAAAATACGAAAGAAAAGAAAGAAAATGGGAAGGAAAATAAAGTTATTACAAAGAGAAATAAAGAAATCACGAAGGAAATATAGAAAGTAGCAAGACCCACAGTATGGATTGTAAGATAGAAAAGAAAATGTGAGAAAAGAATAAAAAAAATCAAAGAGAATCGGGAGAAAGGCTTAAAGAAAAAAAAATAAGAGTAAAAGAGCCATTGGTAAACATGAAAAAGAATGATATAAAGAAGTAACCTAGGTGTAGAAAAAAAGAACGATAAAACTGAATTAGGAAAGAAATAAAAACGATGTATAAACGGAATAAAATGAAATGACAGAAACGTGGTGGAAATAGAATTAAAAAATAAAACAGAAGTCAGAAAGTAAAAAGGTAGAGAAAAAGGAACAAACAAACAAAAAATGAACAGCAAAAATATTTCAGAAATAAAGACAGAACACAAATCGATAAAATGAAATTAGTTCGAGGAGACTCGGAAGTGTGAAGAGATAAAAGAGACGATATATATAAGACAAGAAAATTGAGATAAAAAGGGAAGACGATAAAGAATAATTAGCCAATAAATAAATGAATAAAAAAGTAGCATCCATGACATAAAAAAAACGTAAAGAAAAGAAAAATGAGGCAAAATAAAGAAAAATTTAAATAAGCAACATTTTTATTGTGTCTGTTGCTTTCATTCCCTACTTCGAAAACACGTTTTCTTTCTTTCTCGCTCTCTCTTGGTCTTACATCTCGCTAGTCCAAAGATTAAACGATGTGACCTATTTGCCAATGTAATCAGTCAGTTAGTTGCCATCATATGATACACACTTAGGCGATCATGCCTCTTTCGATCCTTTACTGATTAGGCAGAAGATTTTCCAGCAGTAGGTTGCCATTTCTTTCTTCGGTAGACTGGTTGTCAACCAAGGCTAAAAGTAATCTGTTGCGTTCATCACCCCATAGGTAGGGCGAAGATATGGGTTAATTCCGTTCCAAAGGTTATTTCTGCTTAAATGAATGAAACGAATTCGACTGGATTTCGAACTCGGCTCTCCAAATTCTCTTTCCTTCCGATATCCATTACACCACAACGCACATCCAATCTAAGCGCTCCCTTAAATTTATGCAGTCGAGGTGCCAAAAAGAGAAGCTAATTACAATAACTGCCATGAGAATATTAAGAAAAAAATAACAGAATGTACCCACGTCATAGCAGTTGAAAAGTGACTGATATCGAGAGGACTGATAAAATTGCAAACTTTTCTTATGAATTTTCGACGATATCAAGGTATGTAGAAGGACCAGCGCCTATACTGCAAAAAAAAAAAAAAAAAAATTTGAAAAGTGTCGAGACACCAAACTTCTTTCTTAGCTAATTTGAGGGCGCTGAATCTTGAAGAATAAAGAAAAAGGGAGGAATTCTTAAGGAAAGAAAAAAGATGACATGGTTAAAGAAAAAGAAAGAAAAAACGAAAAAAAAGAAGAATTAACAAAAAAGAGAAACAAAGAATAAAGAAACAAAGAAACAAAAATAAATGTAAATAAAGATCAATAGATTAGAAGATACTTCATCCTTGTGCAAATTAATTGAAACAACTACGTCGCTTTCCCTTCGTTCACCATATGGTCAGTTTTAGAGCCACTAAAGTGACAGGGTGTAATCGATCTCTATTTTCTTCTCAGATTATGTCATTTGCGGTGGTGTGCAGTAATATAAATCTATTTTCAGGGTGTATAATGAAATTTTATGGCCTTGAAAAATTCTACATCTTTTGTAATTGCATCAGATTTTTATCACACCCAGACACTATTGTCTCGACTGTCAATTACTTGACCTACGGCCATTGTCTGCGATGAACATTACTCCAAGGAAGCGTGCGAAAATTGTAATGCTGCACGAACACACTGGCAAGCCTTACAGAGAGATCGCGGATATTGTTGGTGTCAGCCTTTCAACTGTCAGTCGGGTCATCAAGGAAAAGAAACAAACAGGATCCATCAATCCAAAACGTAAAGCAAAATGAGGTCGAAAGAGAAAAAACAATGCCAAAAGACAACGTATACGTAATCAGGGAAAATGTGAAAGATCCTAGAGATACAATATCTGTTTTGTTCCCATTAGTGCTCACAAGGTAGTAAAATGAAACAAGTGCAAAAATTTAAATACCTGCACAATTTTTTGACTTAGAATGAAAAGTCCGACGCTGATAAATGAAGGCGTATTGGGATGATCAAGGACACATTTTAAAGGCTTATCAGAGTATTGAGGGACAGGAAGATTTCGTTGAGAACAACAAAAACTGGACTGTTATATGACAACTGTCCTTCTATATGGCCACCATTGTTGGACAATTTCCTCAAAGATGGAGATACTCAAAGCAAACAGAAAACTGGCTCTACAGAGGACACCATGAGCCGATCATGTGAGAAATTACAAGATTTTAGAGATGATGCAAATGAAAAGAGAACTTATACTTAGGAATTGGAAGAGATAACTAAGATTTTTGGGACGCATTGTGGTGTAGTAGATATCAGCTCGGAACGAGAAATCGGGGAGCCGAGTTCAAACTCCAGTTGAATTCCTTGCATTCACTTACGCGCAAATACTCTTGAGAAAGATATTAATGTCTCTTCCATCTAGTTATGGGTTAAATACAGGAGAGATTGGGTTTTTAGTCAGAGAAATTAATGGCAAACTACTGCGGGATAATCTTCTGCCCAATCAGTCATGTCACTAAGGAGACATGATCGCCCAAGTGTGTATCTCGTATGGAACTTGACTGGCTGAATGAAGAAGGGCTTGAAGAATATGATACTCACAGGACGGATATAAGGAACGAGAGACAGGAGAAATCAGCATGGCGAAAGATGTACCAAAAAGAGAAAATGTTAATAGCGACAATGGACAATGACAAGTGGAATTTCATGATCGTCAACGTCCTGAAAAGACACGGTATATAGAGAAAAAGAAGAAGAAGGAACAGAAAAAAAGGAGAGAAATCTAGAGATAGAAAGAAAGACAAAGAAAGTAAATAAAAAGAATGAAAAAGGAAGGAAAATGGCGAAAGAAAATGTAAGAAAGAAAAAGTGGAAAATAATGAATGAAAAATTAAGAGCGAAAGGCACAATTAATGAAAAATAAATAAATGAAAGTAACATTAACGGAAGGAAGTATTAAATAACGTAAAAGAGAAGTAAAGAAATTAAAGAAAAAAAAAAGGTAAGAGAAACATGAAAACCACATGTCTGTCATGAATGTTACTCCAAGGAAGCGTAAAAAAAATTTAGCACTGTACGGACACACTGGCAAACCATACAGAGATTGCGGATATTGTTGGCATAAGCTTTTCAATTGTCAGTCAAGTCATCAAGACGAAGAAACAAACTGGATCCATCAGACTAAATCTTAAAAGATAAGGCAGCCGGTAAAAAAAAAAAACAACGTCAAGAGACGACGGATATGTAATCAGGAAAATGTGAAAGATCTTAAGAAAATGTTATTATATGGAAGAAATAAAGTAAGAATTAACGAAAGAAAACAATCTAAACATTGACAAATGAACAGAACATGATTGTTGAGTGAAGGAATGAATGAAATCAAATTAAAAATAGGAACAATTTTATGAAAAGCAAGAAAAGAATTAAAAATAAAAAACACCAAAGAAAAACTTAGTAAGCAAACAATAATTAAAATTCAGTAAAAGAAGAATGACAACTGATTAAAATGAAAGAAAAGAAATTAAAAAATAGGAAGAATTTTATGAAAAGCAAGAAAAGAATTAAAAATAAAAAACACCAAAGAAAAACTTAGTAAGCAAAAAATAATTAAAATTCAGTAAAAGAAGAATGACAACTAATTAAAATGAAAGAAAAGAAATTAAAAAATAGGAACAATTTTATGAAAAGCAAGAAAAGAATTAAAAATAAAAAACACCAAAGAAAAACTTAGTAAGCAAACAATAATTAAAATTCAGTAAAAGAAGAATGACAACTGATTAAAATGAAAGAAAAGAAATTAAAAAATAAGAACATTTTTCTGAAAAGCAAGAAAAGAATTAAAAATAAAAAACACCAAAGAAATACTTAGTAAGCAAACAATAATTAAAATTCAGTAAAAGAAGAATGACAACTGATTAAAATGAAAGAAAAGAAATTAAAAAATAGGAAGAATTTTATGAAAAGCAAGAAAAGAATTAAAAATAAAAAACACCAAAGAAAAACTTAGTAAGCAAACAATAATAAAATTCAGTAAAAGGAGAATGACAAAAAAAAAAAAAATAAATAAAAATAAAAGAAATCAACGAAATAACAGAAAATAGTGTTTTTTCTACGAAAGAAATGACAGAAAGAAATCCCGAAAGAAAGAATTAAAAAAATATCAATATAATAAAAAGAAACATGAAAGATTGGAACATTGACGTAAAAAAGAACGAAGGAAAAATAGGATAAAAGAGCACAATTAAAAAGAAAGAAAATTTGAAAGAAGGAAAAAAATATAACGATTCAATAAATTGTCCCTGATTATGAGTGGTGCTTGACGCTATCTGCCCGCCATTCGCTTACTGACAGCCGGCGGACGTTTTAAATGAGATTTGTTTGTTAATAGAATATGGCTAGAAGACATAACCAGAGACATGAAAATAAGAAGTAAGTGGGCGGTTTGCATCAGAAGATTTGTTGTGTGACGAACCAGTGTATAATTCTTAACCATAAACTTTTATTTACCGCCTATTTGGGTCTAGTGATTAAATATGTCGCCAAAGAGAATCTGCAGTAGATTCGATCCTGACTTGAACGCCCGCCTTCAATCACTTTCTCACCGACGTGATGTGGCTTCTCTCTGTCTTTTCTACAAGTATTTCCATGTCAACTGCTTTGACAAGCTTTTTTCCTGGTACCCCCCACTGCATGTATATAACCGAGCTAGTAGTTTGGCATTAAGGTCACACAATTTTACCGTCGAAATAATTAAATAATTAAATTCTTCTCTAATTCTTTCCTTTCACGCATTTCCCGTTTGTGGAACTCACTTTCATTTGCATGTTTCTCTGATAGCTACGATCTCCAAAAGTTGAAATTCAATGTCAATTGGGATCTTTTATCTAGATTCTCATCCATATCTTATCATTTCTTCGACATCCCCTGTACATTTTTATTCTCTCACAGCACCCCCTGCTCATCCGTGACATTTCTGCCTTGCCTATATATATCAGGACAGATTGGGTTCTATAGCCTTGGCCGGCAACCAGTCTACCGCAGAAAGCAATGGCAACCTACTGCGGGATAATCTTCTGCCCAGTCAGTCATGTCGAGAGAGAGACATGATCGCTCAAGCGTGTATCACGTATGGCACTTAACTGACTGACTATATATATATATATATATATATATATATATATATTATTTAAAAATATAAAATATATATTTACATTGTGTATATAACACGCTAAAAACTGCCTTTCTCCTCCATATGCCGACAATTACAGTGACAGAAAAAAACAGGGTATAGTGAGTATTAAAGAAAGAAAAAAAGATGAAGGAATTCAAGAAGATAGCAATTGATGTTGCATTAAATTTTTAGAGATTGAAGTTATCAGGGAAACAAGTAAACGGAAGGAAGTTGCTTTATATAGTCGAAGCAGCAGGAAAGAAAGCTCATCAAAACAGTAGCCGTGGATATATTTGTAAAAAGACAGAAAAAAATGACGTTATATCGGTGACAAAGTGAATGAAGTTTAGATATTAGAGCAGGACTGACTGCATTGCAGCTACTTCTTTTGATGTTGTCGAGAACCTCGAGATATACAGCAGGAGCGCCTAACAAGATATGGTGATGTATTCAATACACAGACGAATGGTACATCTATAAAAGTGCAAGTGTATTCTGACGAAACTTTCTTGATCTACACAGAGACCCAAACATTCTATCAGTAGAAGCAATTATTAATTTGATGTAGAATACAATGATATCTGGTAAAGGTCGGAATTTTAATGGAGACAAACATCTGTTAGATCGATTCCAAAATCGTGGAAAAGCAATCCAGATCCTGAGGATTTTGAAAAGTATGAAATGAATAGTTTCACTTGACAGAAATGGCGAAGATCTGAACCGTCTACGCAAATCATAAGAATCTCACAAACAAGATTTGGCTGAATGAAATCTTCTTCTTCTCTGTGCCCTGTCCCTTCAGGATGTAGGCGATCATGGTTCTCCATGTCTCCCTATCCCTTGTGGCTCTTAGTATGTTTGCTCCCGTTGCTCCTGGCAATCCTCGTTCCGTCATCCACCTGATCAGACCCTGCAAATATGTTATCCGCTGCCTTCCTCTGTCTCTCTTTTCTTCTATCTGAGCAGTCAGTATCAAGTTCTCCAGGCTCTCCTTCCTCATTGCGTGTCCCAGGAACTTCAGTTGTCTCTTCCTGATGCTCAGTATCAATTTCCTCTTTGTTGCCATTCTTTCCAACACCTCATCGTTGCTTACATGTTCAGTCCACGATATCCGTAGCATCCTTCTGTAGAACCACATTTCGGTCGCTTCCAGTTTTGTCCTCATTTTCGATGATATTGTCCAGCATTCACAGCCGTATTGAAGAACTGACATCACGTAGCAGTCTAGCACTCTTTTCTTCGTTTCTATTGAGATCTTCCTGTGTGTTAGTATTCTGCTCATCTTCTGGAACGCGTCCTTTGCCATGCCAATTCGCCTTCGGATCTCCGTGTCGCACTTTCCATCTTCTGTTAGAACACTTCCTAGGTACTTAAAGTTTTGTACTTGCTTGATTCTGATATCTCCCACCTGTATTTGTCGTTTTGGGTTGTATTTTTTGCTGATGACCATGCACTCAGTTTTCTTAAAGTTTATTTGTAGTCCCTTTTTGTCACTCTCCACTGCAGGTGTCTTGAAAAAGAAAAAAGGATGATTTAGTGCTGGCAACGGTTGCTCATTGGTGGCATATTACTAGCCCATTCATACGAACTGGAGAATGACGATCAACCAACCTGTGCAGGAAGCCAAACAACACTCACTGTGAAAGACATTTTTAATTGAATGTATTTACTTAGCAATTGTGAGACATGATGTCTACAAGGAATTGGAAATACTGAAAACATCAATTTAATGTCGCACATTAAAGAAAAAAAACTTCTACCAAAACATATAGATTATCCACAAGCAATGCAATGCACTTTAAAATACAATATTTTTGAGTGGTGGTCGTATTGTACACCGAATATAGCATTAGGGAGAGACGTCGTCTTATACATGCTGTCGTATTGTACGCCTGTATATACTTCAGTTTCCGTGGTAAAGGGGGACATCTGCTTTAGAAATAAATAAATATACGTTTACCCTCAGAGTATGAAATTATATAGAAAATATATGTAGCTGAGGGCTTAAAATTGCGTTCAAAATATATTCACTTGAAGCCATAAAATTGTGTACAATATATTTATACTTTAATATTAAAAAAACACCGAGGTTTAATATGACACTAAACAACATTAACCAAACACATTCTCTTAACTTCTCATTCTGAAAACAAGCCCTACACCTCGTGTGGCTCTTGCAAACACGAGTATATATATATATATATATATATATATATATATATATATATATATATTATTAAGTAAATCATCGAGCTTTATATTCGACCTCAACAGAATGCAGGAAGCACTGGACAGCCGTTTCGTTCTATATGTGGGACTCTTGAGCAGTGCGCATCCACTACCAGGAATCGAAACCCGACAGTTAGGTTATTAAGCTGATGTCATACCAGGGCCCGTGTTACAGTTGGTATGACATCAGCTTAATAACCTAACTGTCGGGTTTCGATTTCTGGTAGTGAATGCGCACTGCTGAAGAGTCCCAAATACAGGACGAAACGGCCGTCCAGTGCTTTCTGCATTCTGTGGAGGTCGAACATCAAGCTCGATGATTTACTTAATAATATATATATATATATATATATATATATAAAGCACGATGATTTACGTAATAATTGTTCAAATCCTTCTACTACTTGAATTATACATATTCGGTAGGATTTATTATTATCGTAAATAATCAGGCCGGTAGAAATAAATATATAAATATACTGTTTGATTAAAAGCAGAATATATACTCAAATACGAGTATCGATTAAAAATGATGTTCAAACAAATAAATGTCAATATATATATATTTGAAAATATGATTTGTGGTTCAAAATATGATGACGGCTATAAATAGACATTTTTTTTTTATCACCCATGATGATAATAGTTAAAAACTGAAGAAAGGGATAGCTAACTAGTTTTGCACCTCGTTCAACAGAGCTAAATATATATGGAATATCCGCACTTGACTTCTCTCCTAGGACTGAAGCTAAACTGAGGGATGTTTACATAACCCCCATTCTGATCTTTAACATAATTTCAAAACATGACCACATAAGGCAAGCGGAAGCGTTTGAATCCACATCATTGTCTTGAAGAAATGTGCCTCCCGAACTCTCCTCTGTCCTTTCTAAACTATTTAATTACTGCCTCTCTTTTTCCTGTTTTCTTGCCTGTTGGAAGTCCTTTTCCGTGGTTCCTGTATGAAAGAACTCAGGAGAACTATTGGACTCCTCTAATTATCGACCTATCAGCCTCCTACCAATTATCAGCAAAGTGTTGGTAGCTATCATCAATGCTGAAATAGTTCAATATCTCACGGCCCATAAACTATTCTCGCAATGACAATATGCCTCCGCTTTGACAGGTCTACGGCTGATATGCTAACGGCCCTCACCGAGTGCATTTACTAGGCGCTCGATAAAAACGGCGAAGCTCGAGCTGTTGCTCTGGATATCTCCAAAACATTTGAGAGGGTCTGATACGCTGGTCTTCTGCGCAAGCTACAGGGTTATGGTATCACTGAAGACTTAGTTGGCTTGATTGATTCATTCCTATCAAACTGCATAATGAAGACGTGTTGAACAGGCATGCCTCCAGATCATCGCACACGGGTCTATCTTAAGTACGAAGCTCATTCTGATCTTCATCAATGATCTGCCTGGTGTGATCAAATCTCAAATAGGCATTTACTCTAACGACACTACCATTTCCTTCTGCCTCAGAAAAAAATCTGCCAAGGCGAACAAAAATAACCTCGCTGCAGATATTGAGAAGGACCTCTAATCTGTGGTGAACTGGGGTAAGAAATGGCTCGTAAATTTTAATGCTTCCAAAACAAACAATAGCTATATGTCAACCACCACAGACAGTCTTTCATGCCCCCTCAATCTAGTCTCCCCGAAAGCAATACACTGCGCCTAAGTGAAATAATTGCATTGAACCAATAGCTAAATCTACTGCTAGAAATGTTGGGTCACTGTGTCAGTCCAAGAAGTTTTTCTCGCCTGAGTTCATGCGTACATATACAAATCAACCATGCATTGAATACTGTTGTAACATGTCGTTCGCCCCCTGATATTCACCTCAGGGTCCTCAACAGGATCCAGAAGAGAATCTGCAATGTAATCGATCCCGACCTGGCAGCTAGACTATAGCCTTACCCATTAACGGAATGTGGCTTCCCTCTGTCTCTTCGACAAATATTTTCAAGGTTTCTGCTCCGATGAGCTTAACTCACTGGTGACCCCTCTACAACAGTTTACTCGAGCAGACTGGCGACTTAGTCCAACACTTTTACAGTTAAAACAACCAAATGTACCCTCGACTTCTACTCTAACAGCTCCTTTTCTCGCACTTCTCACCTGTGGAACTCCCTTCTGTATACTTACTTTCCTGAGAGCTACAATCTCCAACAGTTGAAAAGCAACGTCAATTGCCATCTCTTATCGTCTTTGCTTGCATCCTTCTCTTTGTCTTTTTCCAATACCGCGTGTATCTGGTTCTTCTCCCTTTTTCCTCTACTCACGCAACTCTCTTCACACCAGTATTCCCATCTATCTCTTGCCCTTTCTTTGACACCCCCGGTAACCATTTCCTCTTTCTCTTCGCTCTCCACCTATGTAACCCTTCACTCTGGACTTATGTAGCCCCCTGCGCACTAGTGGCAGTATTGCTTTGCATGGGGTGAAACGATTAATATATATATATATATATATATATATATATATATATATATATCGACCCACGTCTATTGTAGAGGTGAAGAGGCTCATCCCTTATTTCCTGTTTAGGATGTGGTTTCCGGTTTTTCTCTTTTCTCTTTTCTCTTTCCTAATCTTCTCACTCTTATGTAGCCCCCTGCACATCAGCGGCGTTACCGCCTTGCTTGGGGTGATATGATTAAAATATATATATATATATATATATATATATTCCATTCTTAAAAGAGTTATTTTGCTACCCAGGTTTCTTCCATGAGTGGTGTCATCAGGCGATTTTTAAAACATTAATTTTACCTTTTACCGTTTTTCTTTTTAAGAACGCCCCTGTAACGGTGTTTTATTTGAACGTTCACGTGGCAGAGAATATATATCTAAACTTATATCTAAATTGGCCAGTGTGTTTTGTCGGTTTTGCATCTTGTAAGATAAGAAGATGAAGAAAAAACTCTAGGAACTTGAAAGAGTTTACCTAGCTTTGTCTCAGCCTCTTGTATTTAAAATTTAAATTTATCTCTGTGTGTGTGTGTCCGTTATCTATAGACTCCAAAACGGCTGAACCGATTTTCTTGAAAATTTACACAGTTGTACTATAAGCGCCTGCTAGTGTTCTTAGCTAGGTTTTGTGTCTAAGTGCCTCCGATGAATATGGAAAATCGATAATAAAAATAATCGGGTTATAGAATGAGTGGTCCGATTTTAATCAATTTTGATACACTCATAGACAAAGACATAAGAATCGATATTCAGAAGTTTCAAGGTTGCAGTTCTTACAATAGTGCAGAAAATCGATAATATATATATATATATATATATATATATATATATATATATATATATATAAAAGGCAAGATGTTTGTGTGTTTATCTGCCTGTATGTCTGTATTTTTTCAGCCCTTTTATTTTAGCTTTTACTTTGGGTTTGGTTTTAAGTAGGTATAATTGTAGTTCTTAATCTCAGCCATGATACCATTTACTCAGAGGACTTATTTAGCCTTCAAATTTCAGTTTACGACGAAAAAAAACTTATTTGATATCGATACCAGAAAATTAAAATTTGCCTTACATCAATTCATTTTTCTTTCAATCTACGCTTTCGCTTTAACTGGAAACAACTATTGCTTTTTAGTTTTTGTACTAACGTCCAATGAGTCTGAGCTTCAGGAGCATGGATTAGTTTTAAAGATTCCATTACACCCGAGCAACGCCGGGCTATACTCATAGTATATATATATAATATGAAATAAGATTAGATGTTGGCAGATCTATTTTGTCCGTACTTTGCATTCCATGGTGTTAACACTCATTTGTCAGTAGACGTGTTTGGAGCTAAGATAAATGAAAATTTCAATTTCTTTATTAATAAATAAATTTACCACGGAAACTGAAGTATATGCTGGCGTACAATACGACAGTATATATACGACGACTCTCCACCCAAATACTATATTCAGTGTACAATACGACCATCACCCAAAAATATTGTATTTATTAAATAAACGATAGTTTCTTTTCACTTAAATTGTCGCCGTTTTTATTTTTGATTTTACGCATGCGCATTTTCGTTTTTGATTTTGTCGACTGCACAGAACAGTCGGGTCAGGTGAGCACCGTCTCTAAGAAAAAGGCCACAATGACAAAAATCACTTAGCTAGGAATTCACAGAGGGCATGCTGTACTACTTGGCATTCGCGACGGAAACTTCAGTATGGATACATTTTTTCATTTCAATAAAAATTGAGGACAGTGCATAGGATGCGGAAAATCTGGATGAGTCTAATGATGATTACGAAGGAAGGGCTGCTCGGAAAACTCTCTCTGATCACTCTGAAAAGAAAAGAACCCCCGAATTTGTTGGTATGAGTTTCAGACTCAACACAGAGTGATGCATCATGTGCCTTGAAGAGTTAGTGCTGCCCTGGATCAAACGGGTGGAGACTGGAAGACCCAGTGACACGCAACGGAACTCTTCGCCCTAACACACTTGTTGGAGAATCTTGTGATGTTTGTCAGACAATTTCTACGACAACATCAACCTCTGGCCATTTATTATTCCAGACTGCAACACCTTGATTATTATATTTGTTACATAGCTGATTAAGAAACTAACAAAACACATATTAACACTAAAGATGCACTGAAGGCAAGGATTATATCAGTATTTGCCAACTTAAACAAGGAGACTGTCCAGAAGTGTTGCAAAAGATTCCAAAGTCGCCTGTAGGCTGTCATTCAAGCCAATAGCGATTTTATTGAATACATTTACTCTTAAGGATTTCAAAATATTGTTGGTGTGATTTGCTAAATATATCTATTTATAAACAACACTGCCATCTCATGACGGCAGTGTTATTTACATTTTTTTCGTCCTTGAGACGACAATTCGTCCATCGCACACTGACAAGTGTTATTTTCATTTTGGCACCATTAAGACGATAATTCATCGATCGCACTCTGTATATCTGTTAAAATAAAGTGTCCGTATTGTTTTATTTTGCATTATTTGGACGACAATTTATCTATCGCACCGTATGTATTTGTATCAGTATTATTTTCATTTTTGGTGTTATTTAAACGACAATTCATCTATCGCACTACATACATATATATATATATATATATATATATATATATATATATATATATAGATAGATAGATAGATAGATATGAGTGAGAACTGAGGTCAGCACCGAATCGACACTAAATAGTATGTTCCATGTTTGAACGGATTCTTCAAGTCTCAGAACTTTGTTCAAGCATAAGACAGATTCTTACTAGTCATTGTTGACCGTTATATCTCTGATGTTGAACAATTTTACCCATAAATACAGCCTACCTTAAAACATTATCGTCCCAGATGTGTATAATCATATCTCATTGATCAAGGCAGATAAAAGATGATCGAATGCGAGGATTAAAACAGACGATTTCAGGCAAGATGGACAGAGTAAAACAACTCGTAATTTACTTAGTGTAAACGAATGACAGAACCAAGTTTATAAGAAATGACAAAAATATTATATTTATTAAGATCTAGAAAAGAAAACACATATGGTAGAGCGATGATAACCTACTTCTTGAAGGATTAAGTCTTATACAAGAAGAATGAGCTTGATTGAATGAATCTCAGAACAAAGTTTTAAATAAATTATATTTATTAAGATCTAGAAAGAACGAGAAAGATCTAGAAAGAACAAGACATTTGGTAAAGCCATGACAACCCACTTCTTGAAGGATTAGGTCTAATAGAAGAAGAATGATCTTGAATGAATGAATCTTAGATCAAGTTTTAGAAGAAATAACAAAAATATATTTATTAAAATCTAAACAGGACAAGACATTTGATAGGGCGATGAAAACCTACTTCCCGAGGGATTATGTCTTATACAAGAGGAATGAGCTTGAGTGAATGGATCTCAGAACAATGTTTAGAAGAAATAACAAAAATACTATATTTAAGATCTAGAAAAGACAGAGAGAGAATATGGGAGAGCCATAATCGCCTACATTCTGAAGAAGGATAATGACCTTGATTAAATGGATGTCGGAACAATGTTTTGAAGAAAAAACAAATTAAATTTATAAAGAGCTAGAAAAGACTGAAAACTTTTGAGAGCCATGTTCGCTAACAATCTGAAAGGACAATGCACATAAAAGAATGACAGTGTCTTCAGAGGCTGAGTAATGTTTCTTAAATTCTAAAAGCGCCTGTCGAAGTTTAACTTTGAGAATGCTTCTAATTCGGATACTTAAACAACATTCGGATTATTTCAGTTTTGTCCGGATATTCGAAGTAATTGAAGACAGGATAATCGAAGTCCGGATAATCGAAGTCCGGATAATCGAAGTCCGGATAAATGATCAAATGTTTTAAGGCAGTTCCCTTCTTTTTTTCCTTAACCGGAAGTGCTTTTTGATTATTTAAGCGAAGAACACTAACCATGGGTATATAGTCTCCAGCGCAAATTACGCCATTTTAATTACAATTTAATTAAAATTTCATTACCTGATTTTTATACCTAAATAATATGCTTTTCAGTTGCTATTAGTATTAACTCAAAGTACACATTTTGAAGTTCCTCCATGTAAAATATTTAAAATAAAGATATGTATTTAATATTTTTTTAATATTTCCAAAAGCGGGTAAGTAGTAGTGCAACTTTAATTGATGGTTAAATACAACCATAATGGTCATTTTTTTATTCTTGAATTGCTTGCACAGAATAGTTCATCCGCACAATTCAAAAGACGATTTTAATGTCTAGTGGTGGGGAGGAAGAATTGGCCAGTGTGTTTTGTCGGTTTTGCATCTTGTAAGATAAGAAGATGAAGAAAAAACTCTAGGAACTTGAAAGAGTTTACCCAGCTTTGTCTCAGCCTCTTGTATTTAAAATTTAAATTTATCTCTTTTTAAGTACCAGTATGGCGTGTGGCAAATCCACAACGTTTCCGTATTCGGATCAAAGAATCCGATAACCGGATAACAAAGAAGAAAATTAAGCAAAAATAGTCGGAATTTCATTGCGTGCCCCCGACTTTCGATTGTTGACGGCCGGGCGAACGCACGGTTGACTCGAGACAGTCTAGGCAAAGTCTGGATTTCCAACGATGCCACGCTGAATACAGGATAGAATTCAGAAGTGGATTAAATGTTGATCGGATTTCAATGGATTACATTGATCCTGTCAGTGGATAAATATCTCCGTTATTCGTTTTGGCTTTGCCGGTGTTGATGTTGTTATTGCTCGTTCACTCGCTCTTTCTACGTGTACAGCTTTGTGCAGTAACGGAGAAAGGTATTAATTGGAGATACTGGTTTTGCCGAGACAAATAAGCCGGCCAGTAACAAACGCATGCCAATTGATATTAAAAAACGGCATAAATATTTTGGACGTTGAATTACAGCCGCTTGATTTGCCCAGAAGCTATAGAAACGATAAAAATAATATCTATACGCTGTTTTCAATTCTTTAAAAGTTGCCGTATATATTGGTGTATCATTCGACGTTTGAAGACCTAATTTTGAAGCTAATTTTAACGAGGTTTTATCATACATGAGACAAAAAATTAGTGTATGTACCGCTCAACGGCTTGATACACGAGGTTATACTATATATTGGTAGTAATACCTTACAGGATAAAGATTCAGATTGAGAGCTAGAGGCCATTTTTATGACGTCCTCTGATCATTCTTCTTCTTCTATGTGTCATGTCCCTCCAGGACGTAGGCGATCGCGTCTTCCTGTCCCTGGTAGCTCTTAGAACGCTTTATTCTATTACACGATGTATATGCATGACAATCTTATCAAGGGAAAGGGTGGTGTCTGGGTCCTTCAAAAATCACGTATGATTTTAACATTGTTCGCTAAATGGCCACCACGCAGTCGTAATTTGAGTTTCGGAAAGGTAATGAAGTCAGACAGAGCTAAGTCTAATGAGTAAGGGGATGGGTTAGCAGTTCAAAGCCACTGTTTGCTACTTTAGTTCCTGCAACCTAAACAGTGGGAACAGGAGCGTTATCTGAAACAAGATTACAACAGCCACCTGCTTTCTTCTGTGTTTTGACTTGATTTCTTCCTTCAGTTGTTTCAATTCTGACAAATACTTTTATCTATATATCTTTTTCTATGTGCCCTGTCCCTTCAGGACATAGGTGATGATGGTTCTCCACGTCTCCCTATCAGGCCCTGCAAATATGTTATCCGCTGCCTTCTTCTGTCTCTTTTTCCTTCTATCTGGCCTGTCAGTATCAGGTTCTCCAGGCTCCCCTTCCACATTGCATGTCCCAGGAATTTCAACTGTTTTCCTGATGCTCAGTATTAATTTCCTTTTTGTTGCCATTCTTTCCAACACCTCATCGTTGTTTGCATGCTCAGTCCACGATATCCGCAGCATTCTTCTGTAGAATCACATTTCCGCTGCTTCAAGTTTTGTCCTCATTTTCGATGATATTGTCCAGCATTCACTGCCGTATTGAAGAACTGACATCACATAGCAATTCAGCACTCTTTTCTTTGTTTCTAGTGAACTTTTTTGTGTTAGTATTTTACTCAGCTTTTGGAACGCGTCCTTTGCCACGCCAATTCGCCTTCGGATCTCTGTGTCGCATTTTCTATCTCCTGTTATTAACTTTATCTATATATAGATGTTTCTTTTTCCATGTAGTCTATTAAGATTACGCCTTCAGAATACAAAACAAAAAAAAATAGAAACTGCCTACTTCAGGATTCGACCTTTGTTTTTCACAATTCCACAATCTAAGAAAGGTACTATGATACAGGAAAACTCTCTTAGAAACAAAGAAAATACAAAATTGTTATTCAATACCTGTGCTATCTGTCAGTGAATTCTGGACCATATCTGCACTGATGAAGAAGCGAACAGAAAATTGATTCTACAGAAGAATACCCTAGATTGATAATTGAGTTTGAGTTTGAGTTTGAGTTTTGTTTAATGGCATATCAACACCTCTGTGGGTTATTTAATGCCAAAAATATAGGGTCTTAAGGTATTCTTTTTTTAATGTTCGGTTATAGTGAGAAGGCTGATTTAGATTTTAAATGAACATTATTTTATTCCTGTATATTTTAGAAAACTGAAAACGTCTTGCTGAGAATAATTTTTTTTCTTCAAAAATGTATTGTTGGTAATATTTTTCTTTAAAAGCCTATTTTTATGTGTATAATTCTATAAAAGTGTATTTCTATAATTTTATAGTGTTTTAATGCAAGTTTGGGGGGTTAGCTATTTGCCCATAGTTGGGACCCTAAGGGATGCTACCACTTCGAGTCAAGGTAGACCTGGGAAAAACAGCAATTAAGCAATTCCATGCTCCTCACACACTCCTGATCAGAGGCCTTGCTGCCGGATGCAATTCCATGCTCCTCACACACTCCTGATCAGAGGCCTTGCTGCCGGATGCAATTCCATGCTCCTTACACACTCCTGATCAGAGGCCTTGCTGCCGGATGCAATTCCATGCACCTCACACACTTCTGATCAGAGGCCTTGCTGCCGGATGCAATTCCATGCTCCTCACACACTCCTGATCAGAGGCCTTGCTGCCGGATGCAATTCCATGCTCCTCACACACTCCTGATCAGAGGCCTTGCTGCCGGATGCAATTCCATGCTCCTCACACACTCCTGATCAGAGGCCTTGCTGCCGGATGCAATTTACTCAGGACTCTGTTATTTGAAGTAAAGAACAAGTTTCAGAAAAATGAAAAAAATTCAAATCAAATATAATAAAACAACGAGAAGTAGAATATCCACTCCGCATAATATGAAAGGAGGCTCGGAAAATTTGTTTCACAATGTAAGAGGAACTGATAAAAGCAGCGAGTAGACTACGTAATGAGCTTGGCTGAAAAGGAATTAGGAAACAGCAAAACCACAAAACTTACTAAGAGCTACAAAAGACAGAAAATTGTGTAGAGCCATAAAAGCGTATACCTCGAAAAGTGACGGTATAAAGCGGAAGTGTTTGTAGAGATTGCAGATACCTCGAACGAACCACATTGGAAAGACGAGAATGATTAGAAAGGAAAGGCAGAAATCGAAGACATGCAAATAGGTCATTTAGTGCGAGTGGCGTTCCTAAAAGAGTCATCGATCAATGTTGGTAATAACGCATGTCATACTGCCTACACATAGAAATGCAGTTGCACGTGATCAGATGTCTACTGTCTGTGTGGGAAACATTCATCAAAGTAACTGCACTCGGATCATATTCATTAGGTTTTCATGGTCGATTATTTCAGTCTCGTTTTGGATTGCTGCCTCACTTTCGAGCTGAGTACAAAACGAAATTGTCCAACTCGACTATAATTCTGGTAGTACTTTCCAACTGTCTTCGTAAATAAAGTGACAGCAAGCATCCGTTGGGTTTCAGCCTTTCATTTTCTATTATCTCTTTTTTTTAACGTAAGCTTTTGTTTTTCGATTCTTTTCTTTACATACTACTATTCACCTAATGTATAGCACAAAAAACTGAGTAGTGAGGTCGATTCATAATTAGTACTATACAGCATCGACATCTAAGCTACGCTAAGAAAATCATTTGGGCATATCGATATGATGTTGTGCGAACCTTCTTACATACGCACCTACACTCTTGCATGCATCTATACATACCACATCAGCTTTGTCAAACAATGATTGGTTATTATAAAACCAGTGCAGTCATTAGAAGACAAATTAACAATCGCAGCTATGCGCAACTTAAAAATCACGTTATTTCCAAGTTGTTGATTTTGTTCACCTTTGCTAGAAGATTGGATCAAACAAGCTTTTCCAGTTTTCTCAGAGTACGCTCGCTGATTGGTTGATTTTTAGCCAATGAAACCGTTCGCATGTGAAAATCGAGTTTTCCCGAGCAGCGATTCTGAGCCGCTTATTAACTATTTAAGGAGCTGACTTTTCTCATCTCGGCAGTGAGAAATCAGCTGCCAAATGAATCCTTGTCAGATGAATATGCTTCCCTCTTAATCACATATATATACGCATGCTCACACACATACACACACACACACACTCACACACACACACTTTCATAATTTCTCTCAACGAAATACTCATTCAACAAGTGTTAACAAAAACAATCTTAAGAACATTTCCTGAACATTCATGAACATTTCTGCAGCTTTAATTGAACTTTCAATTTACGGTCAAAGGGAGACAACTCTTGACTGTTTCCAAACTGTTCACTTAAATGATTGCTTTTTCTGTATCGACATTGAATAATTGTATTTTTCGTTACATTTTTCGTTGGTTATTTCTTTGCATTTGTATTATGTGATGTTTTCTAATCCTAAATTTATGTGATGGGCTGCCAGTCAATCCACTACATTGTAATGCTTAGCAAACTTGTCTTGTTAGACCAATAACGATGAGTAATGAGTTTGCTCCTTATTAGGTGGGACGTAAGTTTGTGTTACGCCTAAGTAGCGCTTCGAAAAATCACTACATAAGGCTCAAGAGGCACTCAAAGTGAAGGATCATTGTTTCATGTTGGATAAGCGAAAAAAAGGCAAGAAGTTTATGAAGTTATGCAAGAAAGATGACGGTTGACACAAGACTATACTGATTGGAAAAACATCCTACCGGGATTCTCTCCAACAAAGCAGCAGTTCTTGGAATTAGGCTGTCCAAATGGAACTCATTTCTTACTATAAAAAAAGGAATGAGTAAAGATTATGGTTAACCATAGACTTGAAAAGTTCAAGATTGTAGTGGTTAAAAAGAAATCTCTCCAGAGGTTTTTCTTACAGAGCAGCAGTTCTTGCAAAGAAGTTAACCGAATGGAACATAATTCTTACTATGTGAATACGAATGGAATTTATTATGGTTAATCATACATATGAAGTGGTAAAGATTGTAGTGGTTAAAAAGACACCCTGCCGGGAGTGTCTTCTACAAAGTAACAGTGTTTGGAAAGAAGCTGTCCAGATCAAACGTATTTTTTGCCATAGGAATACGAATTTAAAATTTTATGGTTAAACTTGTTGCTTAACCCTTGAAAGGTCAAGATTATAGTGGTTGGAAAAAGAGCTGTCTGGAGTCTCTCTATCAAAACAATAGTTCTTGGGAAGAAGCTGTCCAGATTAAACTTACTTCATATTATAGGAATATGAACTGAGAACATGATTAGCTCTACACTTGAATTGGTCAAGATTATAGTGATTGGAATATATTCAGCCGGGAGTCACTCCCACAAACCGAAAGTTCTTGGGAAGAAGCTGACCAGATTAAACTTACTTCTTATTATAGGAATATGAACTGAGAACATGATTAGCTCTACACTTGAATAGGTCAAGATTATAGTGATTGGAATATATCCAGCCGGGAATCACTTCCACAAACCGACAGTTCTTGAGAAGAAGCTGTCCAGATTGAACTTACTTCTTATTATAGTTTTGTGGATTCCGGGTGAAGAGCCGCACATATAATGAACAACAAAACAGATAATTGAGATAGAAAAATAACTTTTATTAAACGTAAAGACATAAACTTGGACGCAGGTTAGTAATCCATGAATACGATTAGTAAGGAATGTATATATACAAGTATTGGGCGTGAAGTCGTACTAGAATTAATATGTCCGCGGCGGAACTGACGGGTGCTGTGTACTATTATTCTGTTTGAGTGGAGCTCAGAGCTACTATGACTACTGACGCGGTATTCTCTGTGTAACTTCGGTATCGTTCGGTAACTTACGGATCTTGCATGATGTCTCTATGGCTGGAGTATATACATACTCAAGTCGAGTCCATTATCATAGAAAAAGGGGAGATCCCACATGATTAGCCCTACACTTGAATAGATTAATATTATAGTGATTGGAATATATCAAGCCTGGAGTCTCTCCCACGAACCAGCAGTTCTTGGGAAGAAGCTGTCCAGATTAAACTTATTTCTTATTATAGGAATATGAACTGAGAACATGATTAGCCCTAAACATGAATAAGTCAATTTTATAGTGAGTGGAATATATCATGATATATCGGGAGTTTTTCCCACGTACCAGCAGTTCTTGCAAAAAACTGTCCGAATGGATCTTATTTCTTACTATATGAATACAAAATGATAGATTATGATTAAACTTGATGCTTAACCCTTGAAAAGGTCAAGATTATAGTGGCTGGAAAAAGATCTGCCTGGAATCCTTCTCACACAGTAATAGTTCTTGGGAAGAAGCTGTCCAGATTAAACTTATTTCTTACTATAGGAATACGAATTGAGAATATGATTAGTCCTAAACTTGTGGTCCTGGACATGACAGTAAACTGCATCTGGCAGCAAAGCCTCTGATTGGGAGGTTATGAGGAGCAGGGAACTGCATCTTAATTGCTGTTGTTCCCAGGTCCACCTTAACCCGGAGTGGTAGCACCTGTTAGGGTCCCAGCTATGGGCAAATAGTTAACCCCCCAAACTGGTGGCAAAACACCATTAAAGTATAAAAATACACTATTATCAAAATATATGCATAAAAATAGACTTTTATAGAAAAATATACATTTTTAAAGGAAAGATTTATCGACAATACATTTTTGAAGAAAAAAATATTACCAGAACATATTTTTGAAGGAAAAAATATTCTCAGCAAAACATTGGTAAATACTAAACTAAAAGATATTTTCAGTTTTCTAAAATAGAATAAAAACAAAAACATTTAATCAAAATCTGACTAAATCAACGTTCTCACGATAACCAAACATGAAAAAAAAAAAACAAACAAACTTAAAACACTGCCTTTTTGGTATTAAATAACCCACAGTGGTTGATATGCCGTTAAACAAAACACAACTTCAAACGCAAAGCTGTAAACTTGAATAGGTCAAGATTATAGTGATTGGAAGGTGCAAAAAACTATCCGAATGGAACTTATTTCTTTTTTTTTTTTAATCATGTCACCCCAAGAAAGGCATTCCACTGCCACTATAACGCAGGGGGTTACACAGGGCGATAGACGAGTTAGGATGTACATAGGGGGAGAGTTGGGGAGAATGGGAGGGTTAGTGTGTTAGGAGGTGTCTATTGACCTTACATTTAAACTCCTGGAGGTTATAGCCGTCGGGGAAGCAAGCATGCGGAAGGGAATTCCACAGCCGGGAAGTGCGAGGAAAGAAGCTGTTGAAGTAGAAATTGCGGTTAAATTTCATCGGTTTCACTGTAAAAGGGTGGGACCTAGTTGCCAATCTAGTATCTCGTGCGAACTCACACCTAAGGGGCACCAGTGATTTAAGTTCATCAGAGCAAAAGCCATGACAGTATTTGTAGAAGAGGCACAGGGAAGCCACTATAAGAATCCGAATTGATAGATTATGGTTAATCCTATACTTGAAGCGTTGAAGACTTTAGGGAATTGCAAGCCACCTTACCATATGTTTCTCCCAAAAAGCAGCAGTTTTTTTAGAAGAAGTTACCCAGATCGAAATTACTTCTTATTACAGAAATACGAATTGAGATGGTTATAATTAACCCTAGACTTGAAGCGGCCAAGAATTTATTGATTGGAAATAGATTCTGTCTGGAGTCCGTCTCTTAAAGCAGCAGTGACTAAGGGAAAGGCTGTCCAATCGGATCTTTCTTACTATATGAATACGAGCGGAAAAGATAACGGTTGACCCTAGAGTTACTGCTAGTCATAACTCTTTTTTCTTCAAAAATGTGTCGTTGGTAATATTTTTCCTTCAAGTGTAAGTTTTTCTATAAAAGTATTTTGATGTATATATTTCTATAAAAGTCTATTTTTATACTTTATAATTGAGCAATGATGTGGTCTTGGAAATGATGGAAACAAAATGGAAATTAATACTGAGCATCAGGAAGAGACAGCTAAAGTTCCTGGGACATGCAATGAGGAAGGAGGCCTGGAGAACCTGATACTAACAGGCTAGATATAGGAGAAAAGAAACAGGGGAAAGCAACGGATAACATATTTAAAGGACCTAATCAGGTGGATGACAGAACGGGGATGGCACGGTGTAACAGGAGAACGCGTACTCAGAGCCACCAGGGATAGGGAAACGTGGAAAGCCATGATCACCTACGTCCTGAAGGGACAGGGCACATCGAAGAAGAACAAGAGAAAGGGTGTTAAGAGCCACCAGAGATAGGGAGACGTGGAAGGTCATGATTGCCTTCGTTCTGAAAGGACAAGGCACATAGAAGAAGAAGAATGTTTGACCCCAGTTTAGCCATCTATTGCGTGAAAAACATCTGCTTTGTCAGTCATAGATCGAAAGAGCCATGATCACCCAAGCATGTATGACGTATGACAATTAACTAGATGATGCGAACGAAAAGGATTGAATAGCAAGATAGATTCACTTTTATAGCCTTCGTTTGGAGCCAGTTTTCTTCATAAAGAAATGGCGACCCACTGTGGGAAAATCTTCAGCTTAGACAGTCATGGATCGAAAGAAACATGATCGCCCAAGTGTGTACCATGTATGGCATTTAACTGACTGATCTCGATAAAAGGGTTGAATAGCAGAATAGATTTGCTTTTATAACCATGGCTTGGAACCAGTTTACTACAGAAAAAATGGCAACCTACTGCGGGGAAATCTTCTGCGTATTCAGTAATGGATTGTAAGAAGCATGCTCACCCAAATGTCTATTACGTATGGTCCTTAATTGACTGATCTAAATAAAAGAATTGAATAGCAAGACAGATTGGGTTCCATAGTCTTTGTTTGGAACCATTTTACTGCATAAAGAAATGCCAAACTACTGCGGGAAATTTGTCTGCCTACTCCGTCATGTCTCGAAAGATACATGGTCGTTCAAGCATGGAGTTTAACTGACTTAATGGCATATTATGAAGGTCCAATATTTAGAGAAGAAAAATATAGAAATTATATACCGACAATACTATCATTTAGGGGTAGAATTTGTAGGATAGAAAAGTCGAATTGGTGTCCATGGCGGTGACTAACATAACATATATCTAAATAAAAAGGGAATTGAAAAGGAATAAATTAAAGTGCTTCAGAAGAGTAACAGAATACCATTTTCAAAATGTGCAGAGTACAAGAAAATACATACTGCTACAAATAATAATAATTCGTTTAATCCAGACACTGAAAAATTGTATTTTCGAAATCCTTCCGTGACTGCAGTGACTGTGCCACTCTCTTCTCCTGGCTTATCAGTTAAATTCTTTATCTCCTCTGCGTATTTTTTGTCGGGAAAATCCTACATTTTCTATGCAATCGAAAAAAGACAAACAATTTTTGGTTCCATCTATTATTGTTTTTTCATTCTATACTAGCATCGGCAAAAAATGCGTTCATAAAGTCGTGAAATGAGACCAAATGACGTATATGTTTTAACATCGTCCTATTTGCGGTCGACGCACTTCCTCCATCGGTGTTGCAGTGCTTTGATCTCATTAATGAATCCTCGTCGATCCTGTTGTTAAAGAAATCATCATCAGCAGATTTGATGTCAGCAATACTCGATACTGGTTCCCAACCAAGTGTTCTTTCATGTTGCTGAATAATTGATAGTCAAATAGAGCTAAATCAGGAGGATAGAGAGGCTGTACAACCAGCTGAAAAGTGCTGTCACAGCGGCTGAAAAGTTGTGAGAACAAACACAAAAATGAGGACAATAGTCCAAATATAATTATTTAAATAATGATACTTCCTAATTCCAGAAATTCAAATCGAAGTTGATCAAGGGATAAAAACTACGAAAGTGAGGAAAATAGACAAAATATAAATAGTGTAATTATTGATAACTTCTCATTCTAGGAATTCAGACAGAAGCTTTTTTTATTTTTTTTTTAATCATCTCACCCCAAGCAAGGCATTCCACTGCCACTATTGCGCATGGAGCTACATAGGGGAAGGTAAAGAGAAGGAGTGGATAGACATAGGGAATGTCAGGAGAAAGGTGACAGATGAGTAAGGATAGCGAGGATGAGGGTCGGGCAGATGGGAAGAGTGCTTGATAGAATGGGAGCAGGTTGGTGTGTTAGGAGGTGTGTATTGACCTTACATTTAAACTCCTGGAGATTGTAGCCGTCGGGGAAGCAGTCGTTTGGAAGAGAATTCCACAGTCGGGAAGTGCGAGGAAAGAAACTGTTGGAGTAGAAGTTACGGCTGCATTTTATCGGTTTCACTGTAAAAGGGTGGGATCTAGTTGCTAATCTAGTATCTCGTGCAAATTCGTATTTAGGGGGCACCAGTGATCTAAGTTCATCGGAGCAGAAGCCGTGAAAGTATTTATAGAAGAGACACAGGGAAGCCACGTCTCGCCGGTGGGAGAGAGACTGCAGGCGGTCTGCCAAGTCGGTATCGAACACATTACAGACCCTCCTCTGAACCTTATCGAGAAGCCCGAGGAGAACAGCAGGGGCACCCGACCAGATATGGCAGCAGTATTCAATGCACGGGCGGATGGTAGATTTGTAAATGTGCAGGATAGATTTAGACGGAAAAAACTTCCGGGCCCTACACAGAGAACCGACTTTCGTAGCAGCGGATTTAGCAATGGATTCGATATAGTCATTCCATTTGAGGTCCGCTGAAAGTGTGAGACCAAGGAGGCGTAGTGTTTTACTCTCTGGGAGGCAAGCCTGGTCCATGCTAATGGGAGGTAGGTGAGATTATCAGGAGATTTAAACAACAATATTGAGGACAATATTCCAACTATGAATAGTGTAATTACTTATAACTTCTAATCCTAGAAATTGAGATAAAAGCTGATCAGGACTTAAAAACAACAAAGATGAGGACAATAGTTCAAATATAAATAGTTTTAATTATTGATAACGCCTCATTCTAGGAATTCAGACATAGGCTTATCAGGAGATAAAAACAACAAAGACGAGGACAATAGTCCAACTATAAATAGTGTTACTACTGATAACTTCTCATCCGAGAAATTAAGATATAAGCTGATCAGGAGATAAAAACAACAAAGATGAGGACAATAGTCCAAATATAAATTGTGTAATTACTGATAACTCCTCATCCCCAAAATTCAGATAAAAGTGGATCAGGAGACAATAAGAACAAAGATGAGGAAAATAGTCCAAATATAAATAGTGTAAATATTGATAAATTCTGATCCCAGTAATTCAAACAGAAATGCACCCGAACTGTTGGGTCGTTAAATGCTTATTATTTCCTTATAATGAAACCTCTTTTCGGATCAAATAGAGCTTCAAAATCGCAGGCAACAATCTTTACCAATTAACAAAAATCACATCACTTGTACATGTCCAATAACAGCAACAACAAATAAATAAATAAATGTGCGTAGAAGTCAGCCTGACGTATTAGTCGACCGAAACATCTTAGCTCTAATTCTATGTTAGTTCTTGTAGTTCAAATCCCAAGCAAATATTAGGATACCAGGGGCCAAAAACTCAGGCCCACCGGCAAAAAAATATAGTCTATAAGGTACTATAAACTGAAAATTTATAAAATATCTTACATATGAGTTACCGTAATGACTTTAAAATTAGTTGACGTCTTAAAGTTAAGATTTTAATCACCAATGCAGTATGGCAAATTCCAAGTAACTTTTGAAGTAAGGTTGCACTATAATTGTACAGTAATTATGCTTTGGGGGTATGTGTATTTTCAATAAACTACCATAATGTGTCATTAAAATGTTATATCTATCATGAAATTCCGCATATAACAGGCATACGATACCTAGTTGTTTAAATGGCTGCCTGAATTAAAAGGCGCTTCAGTTCTTGTTTGCACTTAGTGCATCAGCAGTTGGATCCGATATCTGGTGAAGCGTTAAAAGAATTCTGAATTTGTGTTACATTACTATTTTATTATTTTACGAGTGTACACCTGCCGTAGAAAATAAAAGAAAAAATATTTAGTTATTTTCTTACACATTATCCTCCCCAGTGTATACACACACACACACACACACACACACACATATATATATATAGTACCCTTTATTATAATAGAAAATATATTATAATGAAGTGGATATATGTTTTTACTCTTCAGTACTAGATGACTTACATATTGCAAAAGAAATAATAATAATAATAATAATAATAATAATAATAAATAAAATAATAATAAATGAAATAAACATCAAAAGAGGTATAGTGGTATATTTCAAGGTGATTCTTTGTTTCCCTTACTATTCTGCATATCATAAATCTACTGCTAAGAAGGTTGGGTCACTATGTCGATCCAGGATGTTTTTTCCGCCTGAATCCATCCTGCATATATACAAGTCAACCATCCGTCCGTGCATGGAGTACTGCGGTCATTTATGGTCAGACGCCCCTGCCGTTCCCCTCAGTGTTCTCGACAGGCTCCAAAGGAGAGTCTGTAATGTGATAGGTACTGATCTGCAGCAACTTCCCCACCGTCGAAATGTGGCTTCCCTTTGTCTGTTCTATAAATACTTTCATGGCTTCTGCTCGGACGAACTTAAGTCACTGGTGCCTCCTCAACAGGTGTTTACTCGTACAACCAGATTGGCAACTGGGTCCCACCCATTCACAGTTAGGTTAGCCAAATGCAGACGACAATTCTACTCCTGCAGCTTCTTCTCTCGCACTTCCCGCCTGTGGAACTCGCTCCCATATTCTTGCTTTCCTGATGGCTAAAACCTCCAGAAGTTTAAAAGCAATGTCAATACTCATTTATTAACCACTGGACTCTAGCTCTCTCCCCACCGTCGTATATCCTCCCTTTCTCTCCACCGATGTATCTGTCATCGCACCTGCATTCTCAACTTTCTATTGTTCCTTTTTAACTAGTTTGTACTCCTCACTCTCTTCTAATTAATTTTTGTACAGTTATGTAGCCCTCCCGCTCATCAGTGGCATTTCCGCCTTGCTCGGGGTGAAATTAATTAAAAAAAACTTAATAAGACAGAATATGGTTATAAAATAGGCCAAAAGAAAATACGTCATCTATTTTACATGGATGACTTAAAGTTGTATGCTAAGACGGATAATGAGCTGGAAGGTCTTCTGCAAATCGTAAAATGCTTCAGCGAAGACATTGGAATGAAATTCAATTTGAATAACTGTACTAAAGCTACAGTTGTACGTGGATCAATACAAGAAACATTCTCAATTAGCTTAGACCCTGCTGTAACAATAAAAGAATTGAAACCAGAAGAAGCTTATAAATACCTAGGTGTAAATGAGAGTGAAAACCTTAATAAAAAATGAAAGAAATAATGCGTAAAGACTACTATAGAAGACTACGAATGATATTAAAAACTGAATTGAATTCTCAGAACAGAATTATGGCCATTAATAGCCTTGCAATCCCAGTTGTCCAATATAGTTTCAACATCTTAAACTGGACTCTAAACGACATCAGGCGAATAGATTCTAAAACAAGAAAGCTTCTTTCTAAGCATAAGATGTATCATCCAAAGGCTGATGTAGACCGTCTATACATACCCCGTAAAGAAGGTGGAAGAGGTCTTATTCAGCTAGAATTGTCATACAAGACAACAACTATTGGCTTACTAACATACATAGAAACAACAAAGGACTGGATGATATAATTAGTAAGGCAACACGAAGAAAGAAAGCAAAGATATTTAATAATAAAAAAAGGCAGTAAATACACACAAGATTTACAGTTAGGAGATTCTGTAGAAAAGCAAAACAGAAGCCAAGAACCAACTATTGCGGCAAAAAATATGAAAATGAAAGCCAAAGATAAAGCTCTTTAACAGATGAAACAACGCTGGCAAGGCAAACCTCTGCATTGCCAATATCCAGAACGTGCCAATAAATTCAATGTTGATAAATTTAATACTCATCGATGGTTACGTGCATCTGGATTAAAGTCTGAGACTGAAGGCTTTATTCTTTCAGCGCAAAACCAGAGTCTTTTCACTAGAAAATTTCAGGCAAATATTATACATAATAATATGGATCCAAAATGCAGGTTTTGTAATAAGCATCAAGAAACAATAGACCATCTAATCTCAGGATGTTCTGTACTTGCCCCAAATGAAAATAAAAATCGCCACGATAGAGTGGGGCAATATTTAGATTGCACAATGTGCAAACACTATGGAAAATATGTAAACAAACACTGGTATGAACATCATGGGATTACACTATCTACACAGACAGAAAATTGAAGCAAATAGGCCAGACATTATTGTTAAAAAACAGAAAGAGAAAACTTGTCTATTAATTGATATGGCTTGTTCAGCGGATTGTAACATAGCAACCAAGGAATTTGAAAAAACTGTCAAAATATAAAGACCTGGAAATTGAAATAAAATAAAATGTGGAAATTGAAAACAGTTGTGCCAGTGATAGTAGGTGCACTTGGAATGATAAAAAATGGAACAAAACAACACATTGAAAGAATCTCTGGAGGCCCCAGCTTAAGAGATATACAAAAAATTGTCTTATTAAGTACAGCCCATACATTAAGGAAAACTTTGTCTATGTAATGCTAGGGATGATAGGGAAGATAGAAAAAAACATGAAATGGACCCATAACAACATGCCACGACCTGCCTTAGGTCTTCCAGCAGACTTGTTTGGTAGGGCGACCATAGCAGAAATCGAAATATGATGAAAATGACATAATAATAATAACGCCTTGTTAAAACCACTGCGGCCAGATTGTTCATAACTGGCAGTAAAGAGAATGAACTGTACCGACGATGCCTCGCTATGGTGGGTCTCTTTCTATCGGCGTGACAGCAAGCATATATATATATATATATATATATATATATATATATAAGACAAGTGTGCAAAGCCCTAAACGTTTTGTTTAAAGTGTAGATTTATTGTTGGTATTATTATAATTATTACGTAATTTTTGTATGACATATTAACTGTCCATAATTGTATTTGTGTCTCTACACGTGTTTCAAGTTTAAAGTTGACTCTCTTCAGGCAAATAAACTTGTGACTTCACGCATCGAAATTTGTTTGATTTTTTATATATACATAAATTTACATATCGAGGAAGCAGATAATTTTATAAACATATTGTTAAATATAACAGACAATAAATATATATCCAAATGTTAGATAAATTTTGTCTATTGTTTTCACCTGAAATTAAAGCCAAAATACGATGTTTAGAACGGCTCATGATTAAACATTGTTTTGAATTCTGGTTAAGGAAACGCATAAAATGATGAACAGCAAAAACAGATATTGAGATAGAAAAGTATGTTATATTGAACGTAATATACAAACTTGAACGCAGGTTAGTAAACCCAGAAATACTATTTGTAAGAAATAAATATATACAAGTCTTGAAGTGCAATCGCTGGAAAAAGTATATCCGTGTATATTATTCTAGCTGAGTAGAGCTCAAAGCTAGTCTGACTTCAGATGCAGTAGTTTGTGGGTAAGTTCGGTATCTGTCGGTAACTTACGTATCAGTTCCGGTACTCTCCGATAACTCGCACAGATTTCTACGAATACTCTCTCTCCCAACTACTGCAACTACTGTTCTCTCTATGGCAGGAGTATATGTACTTTCAGTTGATTCCATTATCATATACAAAGGGGAAATCCCACAACACACATAGTAGTCATTCATTGTCTGTTATATTTAACAATGTATATATATATATATATATTGTCATCCGCAGACAGATCTGGTTTGCTTTATCACAGCTCATCAGTACGGTTAGACATCCGATTGCTTTTAACCCAGGATTGAAACCCGACCGAATTACCGAATTGGCCTCATTCGGCGATTCTACCTCTGAGTCATTGGCGCTCGGTAGAAGGAGGCAGACTTTTAGCGTATGATATATCATACGCCAATAGCCAGAGTGCTCTAATTCATTACTGAATGAGCGATGCGTGGATGCTAGAGTAGTTACTGTTTTTGCAAAGTCTACCACTCTTCCAGAGTGCTCATATATATACATACAACTGTCTATATTATAAGAGAGAATATATTAATTTATGTTAATATGCTAAATATGTTCACCAATATTTTACTGTGATATACTTGTGGTAGCCTGCAGGTGGTACGGTCGTTGGTGCAATGTAATTGTTAGTAGTGCTGCCCTATTTCTTTACAACTTGCAGATAAAAGTTTGAATTTTATACCCGTCATATAAGGAAAATCCTATTTTTGGAAAGATCTTTTTAGGCTTGAAAACAACATTCACATGCCAAAATTTCCAGTAATCTAATGAAACTGCTATAGTTTTATACATTAAAGAAAATAGCTGACAATTCCTAAAGGTTTGATGACGTTAGAAGTCCAACTTACTGAAAATATATTGTTAAAAAAAGAAGTCATAAATTTCAACCAAGAGTAACGCGAATGTTTCGTCGAAATGAACGCTTAATCTTAACATACACATTAACAATATAAAGATTAAAGTAAGGAAAGTTGGTAAAATTATTTTGTGACTAAATTCTCACACGGAGGTGTTTAATCATCATTATTTTTTAACTTCCGAAACATTTCGTTTCTTAATCACAAAATGATTAATGCTTTTTGTAGGGTAGAGAGACATGAAATCTAAACTAGAAAATACTAATTTATCAACATTCGTTGGTACAAGGAATGCTGAAAAAAAACCACTATATCTATTCGGTAAAAGTTGCTAAATCATGAATGACTATTTCGTCGGCCTTCAGGTACGCGACCATTTTGTATGTAAGAGTACCTCAGAAAGCCATATAAACTCTTTAAAGTAATTACATCTCTGAATACACAGTCATCTTTATGTACAGGTTAAAATTTAAAAGTGTAAAACTAGAAAAAATGCAAGTATAATATTCAAAAGAAGAAGGTATGTAGCAAAGGCGAAAACTGAGCATAGATGAAACCAAGGTTTATAATGAGTAAAGAACGTAGTTTGTAAATCAAATAGTCTCCGGTGTACCTTCTCAGAAAGGAAGAAAGTTACATGAAGTTACAGCTGGATAACAGTACGTAAAACGAAGGAATTCTTACACACTGTTCTTCTGCGTACCTCTTATCGCACCTCTCAATGCAGAACACCTTTCACCCCTTGATGAATGATGTTCTGCATAGAGAGGTTCATCAGTCAAATAAACCTTAAATAAATGCTCAACTGAGAACATCATAATTTAGACGAAAGCTCGAAGAAAATTTTACGAAGGTGCATACAAGATGATTCCATCGATTGGTGTAAGATTGAAGAGCATGAAGATTACGAAGCGCTGGATCCTGATTACAAAAGGCTGTACAGGAAGTGGTCAAAAACGGTAACTAATCTCAACTGTACCTAATTAATTATGAGACGTATAATGGGCCAGTAAAACAATCAATGTTCTCTATTGTAGTAACAGGGTAGGTTAATTTTTCACTTACTTTAAGAAATCTATATGGCAATCGGGGTAAAATCGGGATCAGTCAGTCAGTTAAGTGCCATACGTGATACACGCTTGGGCGATCATGTCTCAAAAGAGACATGACTGATTGGGCAGAAGATTATCCCGCAGTAGGTTGCTTTTTGCGGTAGACTGGTTGCCGACCAAGGCTATAGAACCCAATATGTCCTGCTATTTAACCCATAACTGGAAGGAATAGACAGATTAATACCTTTCCCAAGGGTACTTGCGCGTAAGTGAATACAATGGATTCAACTGGAATTCGAACTCGGTTCCTCAGCTTCTCGTTCCGAGCTGATATCCACTGTACCACAACGCACATCCAGTCATTGATAAGTACTACGACCAAAAATTATATTCATAGCTTTCACCAAGTTTTAAGAATTTACTTTTAAAAATCCTTCGTATATTTTATTTAATCATGCTTGTAAATGGTTATTTACATACTTGCTTTTTGAATGATTAAAACAAAAATCATTGAGTGAATTTTATACTCATTTAATCAGAAAGAGACAAAATTTCTTTGACACTGCCTTCATGTGCTTATAAAACATGAATATTAGTGTGAGTTTTTTAATTTGAAGGTTATGGACGTATGTACACAAAGCAGGTTTTCCTTTTAATAAATTCAACATTACGCTTAATCTGGGGTTTCATGTGAAAAATACTTTCAGCCAAAATTAGATTCAGAGCCTTTACCAATTTTTGAGCATTTAGTTTTAATTATCATCGAAAAAATGTACAGAAATACCTAATTTCCGCAGGTTGTGACTTACAAACAAATTTCAAAATTTTACCACTTCCTGAATGAATCTAAATAAAGTTAATATCTTTTGTATTAGATATATTGAATGGAAAATATATTAAAACCAGTATTCTAATTATGAACCGCCACAAACACAATATGTATAATGCTTTACTGTATTCCCTATGTAAAAAAGTCTACTTGGTGAATAAGATCATTTGATATATTATAATTAATAAAAACAAAAATAAGAACAGACGAAGGTGTATATAACTTTATAATACGGCTGGATTAAAATCATAAGACAAAATATTTTAGAGTTGCATTGTTTATTAAAAATCACATTAAAATCCTACACTTTAAAATATATTGCATCGTAATCTAACTAAAGTGTTCAGTGTAATTTTCTTTTGAAGTAAATGATGGTCCTCTTTGATAGTCTAGTGTTTTAGTAATAATTGCTTATGCCGTCTTGTCTATATAAACTTTGTAAAGTTTTAAATTATAAATTTTACAAGTTTGTGCTTTCAGGATTTCACTCATCCCTGGGATGAAATTGAAATGATGAAATTTTGTAGATAAACTTAATTTTTTACTAAAAAAACAGATACGATTTGTAAAAAAAAGCTATTTTACGTCACTATATATCATAACAAACCCCAACACCCAAATTTAGTGAAATCACACGGTTCCAAAATCGACTGTAGTAATTGAACTTTATTGATAAATGATTCTCCTGACAAAAATTATAAATAACGTTGTATAATTTAAATTTAAATGAACAATGATTATATATAAAACATTTATGCATAGAATTATTACAACTTTTATTTGTTGTTAATGCAGTGGGAAACTACTCTATTATATCTGATAAAAATCATGGCCATTAGCAGATAAAAAAGAACGGAATCTGTTGAAAAGATAACGGAAAAACAATCCACTAATCTTTCCATAAATTAATCGCAATTCCCAGATAATAAAGAAAAGAAATCTCTGGCAATTCACAGAAAAAAAAGCTATGGATAAGATAACTGGAAACCACGCGACTTCTTTACAAAAATTATCATGGTTCACTGATAATAAAAAAAAATGTAATCTGTGATGTGCGTTGTGGTGCAGTGGTTCTCGATTCGGAATGGCAAATCGAGATGCTGAGTTCAAATTCTAGTTAAATTCTTTGAATTCATTTACACGCAAATGCCCTTGGGAAAGGTATTAATCCGTCTCTTCTCTCCAATTATGGGTTAAATAAAAGATCGGGTTCTATAGCCTAGTCTGGCAACCAGTCTACCGCAGAAAGAAATAGCAACATACTGCCGGATGATCTTTTGCGAAATTAGTCAGGTCTCTTTCGAGGCATGATCGCCTAAAGCGTCTATCATGTATGACACTTAACTGAGAGACTGACAGAATCAGTGATTGTGTAACTAGTGTTTCAAAGTGATATGCACACATGCTTACAGTTCTTAAATTTCATTCTGAGTTACACTTTAACTTACAGAAGAAAGATTAAATAGAATATTACATTATCAAAGAGAAAACGAACGAAAATATATTCCTTCTCCAATCGAATAATACTGGCCATTTCGATGGAGCTCATAAAATGATAAATTTCATTTGTTTATCAACCACATTTCTTCGTGACATACCGTTTTATCTTTTCTTTTTACAAAGACATTTTTCCTACGCCTATTTCGATATCACCGACACCTTCTGTGGTCCAGTCAGATAGAATATTGAAGTCTTGGCACGTAAGCAAATTCCTTGCATTTGCGATTGTATATAGCCCTCCAATTTGACACTGTCTGCCCCGACTGTGTTCGCTCGTTCAGTCGAGCATTGAAGTAGTTCATAAATCTTGATTGGTCAGAAGATCAACGACCAGTCTCCACACGTAGAGAGAGCTAAAAGTTTTCCGTTAATAGATTCGTTTGTAAAGAAAATGGCGCTGAAATCTGAGTGTCTTTGCACTTGACCAGTAATCAATTGGTTGGCCACTTATTCAATAAATAAATCAGAATTCTGCGTTGTTTTCCTAAAGCTAACTTGGTGATCATTTAAAGGCTAGCTTAACTGCTTTGCGGATCTAAGTGCGATAATTTGTCGTTACGAACCAATTTGATGATTGCTTCGACAGAGCTGCCCAAGAAAATTTTCAGATGATTAACAAACTTGTTATATCAATGGTTATGGAACCATTTCTCAGCATCGAAGTGACGAGAGGCTTGTAGCTGTTCGCTTCTCTGACATTAAATGCGAAATAAGGAAAATGGCTCGTAGCTTTCAGTCCTTTTTCTCCTTTCTTCCCTTATAGACGTAGATTCGCTTATCAACAGGTTTTCACCCATCGCTTGCATTAGGAGTAGAGGATTATTCCCTGTTTCCTGTTTAGAATTGAGTTTCCGGTTTCCTCTAAAGTCTATTTAAAATCTATACTTCTAATGTCTCCAACTGAGCTCTGAAATTGTATTCACTTCTAATTTTTTATTCTCTCTCAATAGAAATAAATTCACCTATCGACCAGTTCACACTTCTTTTTTTTTTTATTACATCGCAGTTTATGCCTTGTTTCCTGTTTGGAATTGTGTTTCTAGATCATTCTAAATTCTACTTCCACTATATACTTCTAATATATCCAACTAAACTCCGAAATTTTATTCTTTGATTAAATCTTGACGTATTAGCCTAAAGAACATAGGTTTTTGCCATATAATATTACTCGGTAACCCTCAACCTTGAGTAAATATTATGGGCTTTTTTTGGGTGAACATTATTTATAAAAATACAGAAAAAGTCGTTTAGTCAACATAAATTTATGAAGATTATTATCAAGTCAGGCTGAGACGTGATACTGATATCATGTAACCCAGTACTATCGGCCTAATAGATGGGTGGGGTTTGCTGAACCCGTTAACATTTCTACTGGTTGTATGTCAACCCAAAGGACCAAAAGCAAAGGGGGCACAGACGAAGGATAAACTTATAGAAGCCAACAACAAACATATATATATATATATATATATATATATATATATATATATATATATATATATATATTCTTCACGAAAAATTCTTTCATACTCACTGAGGCTCTATTCTTTGTATATTTATTGGATTCTCAATTTTCTTTCCAGAACTCAAGTATCGAACCGATCGATCCATTGCTAAATATACTGAACATATAGTCAGTTAATTCAATCACTCAAATAAGTGCTTGAATCCTACTTTAATTATTTAACTTTGGAAGTCTGATTAGAACAAAAATATTGTTTACTCTGCGGGATCTGCCCAACCCTATTTTCTCAGACTTGATAGATTTCAAAATAATTTACCCGATCTTAAAGAGAGGACTTATTTTCAAAATATAATTTCTGTGACCAAATTCAATATCCTTGAAGTATTCAAACTGTTCACCTCTATTCCTTTCTTTTTACCTGCAAAACACTTATTACCAAGCTATATATATATATATATATATATATATATATATATATATATATATATGCATCGTTGTGTTAAATAATTCAAACAACTGCTCTAGTTTCCTTTCTTACAACCATACGTTCTGATTTAGACCCACTAAAGTGAGAGGGTGCAATACATTTCTCTTGTTGCCTCAGATAAGATTAATGAATTAATATTTCGAAGTGTGTTTGAATTCAACTTTACAGGCCGAATCAACATTCTGTGGAAATATTCACGGGTACTAGCATTTCACTTAGATAAATGACAATATAGATAAATAAATGTGAGGAGCCCTGAAGGTTTTGTTTAAAGTGTATATTTATTATTGATAACATTAATTATCTATTGTCTAATGCATTGAATGTTCATAATGATATTTGTGTCACTAATCGTGTTTCGAGTCCAAAGTTGATTCTCATCAGGCGAATAAATTTGTGACTTTAAATATAGAGATCCATTTATTTTTTTGACAGTCGAAAACGTCATGTATATATAGATAAGTGGTCTGTGAGCAGGTCAGAAAGTTCATGTGCGTGGATTTTTTTTTTAATCATTTCACCCCGAGCAAGGTAGAAATGCCACTGGTGAGCTGGGGGCTACATAACTGTAAAAAGATTAATTAGAAAAGAGTGAGGAGTACAAACTAGTTAGAAAGGAGCAATAGAAAGCTGAGAATGCAGGTGCGATGACAGATACATAGGTGGAGAGAAAGGGAAGGATATACGGGGGTGGGGAGAGAGCTAGAGTCCAGTGGTTAATAGATGAGTATTGACATTGCATTTAAATTTCTGGAGGTTGTAGCCGTCAGGAAAGCAAGAATATGGGAGCGAGTTCCACAGGCGGGAAGGGCGAGAGAAGAAGCTGCAGGAGTAGAATTGTCGTCTGCATTTGGCTAACCTAACTGTGAATGGGTGGGACCCAGTTGCCAATCTGGTTGCACGAGTAAACACCTGTTGAGGAGGCACCAGTGACTTAAGTTCGTCCGAGCAGAAGCCATGAAAGTATTTATAGAACAGACAAAGGGAAGCCACATTTCGACGGTTCGGAAGTGGCTGCAGTCTAGCCGCTAGATCAGTACCTATCACATTTCAGACTCTCCTCTGGAGCCTGTCGAGAACACGGATGGTTGACTTGTATATATGCAGGATGGATTCAGGTAGAAAAAACATCCTGGATCGACATAGTAACCCAACCTTCTTAGCAGTAGGTTTTGCTATTGATTCAATATAGTGGTTCCATTTGAGGTCTGAGGACAGGGTAAGTCCGAGGAATCGTAGTGTATTGCTCTCCTGGAGAATCGCTTGGTCCATTCTTATGGGAGGCAGGAGAGGTTGCCTGTAATGGTTGACAGACAACAGCTTAGTCTTAGATGAATCAAAGTTGACAAGCCACTTCTTGCCCCAGTTCACCACAGAGTGTAGATCCCGTTCAAGGTCAGTAGCGAGATTATGTCTGTCCGCCACGTCAGGTTTCTTACTGGTGCTGGAGTATCTTGTGGTGTTGTCTCCGTAGATGCCTACTTGGGAACTGATTTCTTCTGGGAGGTTGTTGATGAAAATAAGGAAGAGCGTCGGGCCCAGGATAGAGCCTTGTGGGACACCAGCATTCGTGCTGTAGGATGAAGAGGCATGCCCATTCAAAACGACCTTCATTTTGCGGTTATTTAAAAAGGATTGGATTAGGTCAAGCAGGCGACCGGTAATACCGTAACCCCGTAGCTTGCATAGACAGCCAAAGTGCCAAACCCTGTCAAAAGCCTTGGAGAGGACCAGAGCAACCACGCGAGCCTCGTCAGACTCATCAAGGGCCTTGAGCATGTACTCCGTTACGGTTGTTAGCAAGTCGGCCGTGGATCTGGCAAAGCGGAAACCATATTGCCTGTCACGTTTGTGTGCTGACTATTTTTACTCAGTCTTGTCAAATTTTTCAGTTTTGCGAATCGCTCATTTTTCATTGGTCAGAATTTGTTTTATACTGACTTGTGAAAATTGATTTCGTCATTTTTCGTCAGAATTTTTTTTAGCGATTTTGATGCAGTTTTGTGTGTGTACAGTTCTACTTGTTCGTGATAAAAATATGATGTGAGTCATCACGTTCTGTTTGTTATCTTTGTCCATTCGGAATCCAGAGTTACTATTTTTTGCGATGGCTCGCGAATTCTATTTTTTCAATTTAGAGCGTTGAATTTAGTGTGTGTGTGTGTGTGTGTTTTATTGAGGGAAAGCTAATATTTTTTATATTTCTTTCTGCAGCATGAGCGTGTCATACTTTGCATCTTAGTAGATACGTATAACTCTGAATTTACCTCCACTACATTGGTATAAGCGTTGGGAAATGTACAATTTCCAGTTATTGGCTAGTTTAATATTACTTCTTTGCAGGGCTACACTTTTGTTACACCTACATATATGCGCATTCATCCGATTTTACAGCATAAATAACGTTTTTGAGTTGCAGCTCGGATTCGTTTTTATTTAGAATGTAAATGTGTTTTCGAATTTGAAGTGGTTTCCTTCTATTATCATGTTGCAGAACCCACATCGTTTTGTTGCATTTTGTGACCACTGTGTTGTGTGTTGCTCGACTTTTGATGAGGTTAGTATGTTTTTAAATTTTGGGATTGACATTTACTTTTATTTTAGTTGTCTTTATCATTTATTTTATTTTATCATTCTTGTTGAGTAATTCTAGGTTTTTTTTTGTTTTTTTTTTTTTTTTATAAGCGTTTCACCCCGAGCAAGGCATGTCACTGCCACTACTGTGCAGGGGGCTACGTAGAGTGGAGAAAGGCTGGTTAAATATAGGAAATAACAGAGGGTGGGTGATAGGCGGGTGAGGATACCGAGAATGAGGGTTGGGTAGATGAGTGTTGTGAGAATAGTTGGGAGTTAGTGTGATAGGAGGTGTCTATTGACCCTACATTTAAACACCTGGAGATTGTAACTGTCGGGAAAGCAGACTTGTGGAAGGGAGTTCCACAGGCGGGAAGCGCGAGAAAAGAAGCTGTTGGAGTAGAATTTACGGTTACATCTTATTTGTTTAACTGTAAGAGGGTGGGACCTAGTTGCTAATCTAGTATCTCGTGTAAATTCGTGCTTGGGCGGCACCAGTGATCTAAGCTCCTCGGAGCAGAAGCCATGAAAGTACTTGTAGAAGAGGCACAGGGAAGCTACATCACGCCGGTGTGCTTTGTAAATAATTCTGAGTTGCTTTTGTTGTGTACGGAGATGTATACGAGAATGTTCTTTTCTTTTTCATGTTCTTTTGTTTTTTTTTTCATTCTAGAAAGATTCTTATGATATTTCTTCTGCCATTTCGAAACTCTTATTTATTAGTGGAGTGGGGTATCCCCTTATTTGTAGTGTTTTTCTATAATATATGGACAAAAATTTCCACCGATGCTTTACATTTTATTTACCGGAATGTTACAATTGAAGACGTCTATGATTTTGTTCGTTAGGCTCCATTGAAGACTTCATCTAGGAGTCATTTCATAATTCTTGTGATTCTTCTAATAATTTTAATATGATTAAAAATGTCGTCAACCAAACTTATCGAGCCGAAAAACCCCGGGGCCATTTTGTCACCGATGGCGACCAGTCATTATGCGAACAATAAAATACAATAAATAGATATAATGTAAGAATTTAATTAAAGTAATTTTATTAAATCGAACCAAATTATGTCTGTTAATATATTATTATATTGCTTTTGTTAGATAAGTTGTCCAATATCCAAACCGGATTTATAGTGAAATTTCTGTATTTTTTTTATTTTTGATAATTTATGTCGTTAACGGAAAATATAATGTTATTAGTGTTAGTGACAAAAATATTGTAGGCTTCATCTTGGTATTTACGTTATCAAATTTAAAATTTATATATATGTTTCATAGAAATGCTGACATATTAAAATGTCTTATCTAAAACGTTACCTATATTGTAACACGCATATTTAAATTAGTTAGTTAAATTCCATACTTGATATACGCTTAGGCGATCATGTCTCGAAAGTGACATGACTGACTGGTGTCTTATATGAATAAAGTGTCGCTAGATTTTATATAAGATTCGAACATTTGAAGTGGTGTGCAATAATATGAATCTATTTTTGGGGTCTATAATGAAATTTGTTTAGCCTTAAAAATATCGTGACATCCGTTATTGCGTCAGATTTTTATCACGCCTATACACTAATGTCTCGACTGTCGATTGGTTGTCTTAGGGCCATTGTCTTCGATGAATGTTACTCTAAGGAAGCGTACGAAAATTGTAACGCTGCATGAACACACTGGCAAGCCTTACAGAAAGATCGTGGATATTGTTGGTTCCAAACTTTCAACTGTCAGTCCTGTCATCAAGACGAAGAAAAACTAGATTCATCCGTCTAAAACCAAAAAAGCAAATTCTGTCGGAAGTAAAAAAAAAAACAACGCCAAGAGACGACGTATACGTGATCAGTAAAGTGTGAAAGATTTTAGGCAAACATTACTTGTTTTGTTTCACTTAATTTTCAAAAGGGTGTAACGGTATATTTACAATACAATTATTACATTGACAATTCAATTTAATTTTGTACAATAATACAAAGGCGCTTACTTTTTTATCAACGCAGGTGCTCAAAACGTTGTCCATCACAATTTACACATCTTTGAAGTCTACTCCTCACGCTTTGTGCATTAATTTCTTAAAAGTAATTTCTTATGTCTTTTTTGGGTCCTGGTCATGACGGTAAAGTGCATCCGGCAGCAAGACTTCTGATTGGGAGGTTGTGAGGAGCATGGAACCGCGTCTTAATTGCAGTTGTTCTAAGGTCCACCCTGATCCGGAGTGGTAGCACCTGTTAGGGTCCCTACTTTGGGCAAATAGTTAACCCCCAAACTGGGGTCAAAACACTATAAACCTATAAAAATAGACTTTTATAGAAATATATACATAAAAATAGACTCTTATAGAAAAATATATATTTTTGAAGAAAAACTTATTACCATAATACATTTTTGAAAGAAATAATCTCAGCAAAACATTTTTCAATGCAAAAATAGAAGACGTTTTCTGTTTTCTGAAATAAAAAAGTATAAAAACAAAAAACTTTAATTCAAATCTGATTAAATCATCCTTCTAACTATAACCGAACATTAAAAAAATACCTTAAACCCCCACCTTTTTGGCATTGAATAACCCACAGAGGTGTTGATATGCCGTTAAAAAAAATTCAAACTCAAACTCAAGCTTATGCCATTTTTCAAATCACCAACACTTCTCGGTTTTCGATTACAAAATTGTTCTTAAGTACTCCCCAAAGACGAAATCCATTGGGGTGAAGTCAGGCAAAGGTGTTGGCTAATCAAATAGACCTCTTCGGCCTATGTGTTTTTCAGGAACTGTTTCAGCTAAATAGTCAATGACTGCTCTTAAATAATGCAGAGAGGCCCCATCTTATTGGAAATAAAGTTATATGAAATAGGGCGTTGTTTTAACTATGAAACAATTTGATTCATAGAATTTAGAGATACTTATCGCCAATGACTTTTTCATTCTTTCATAAAATACCAGAACATAAAATACAACCCCAAACAGTGACACAAGGCTCGTTTAGTTGTTTCTCAAATACTGAATGCATGTTCTCAGTCTACTAGTAAATATAATATGACAATGCACAAACCGATTCCACTTACTTTACAACCAACCTGTATATTAATAATAGTCAAGATATCTGCAAACTGTTTAATCCTCTTCATTCACACTCTCCTCATTGCCTGCAAATTATTTAATTTATTATTATTTATTAAAAAATAAAAGTTATAATAAAAGCTATCACAATAAAAGTATCAAATATGATGTTAATGAATTGGATTCTAAATAAATCTTAAATCAAATATAATCATGCCCTCCTACAGAAGGTAGCTACAGAAAGCAAAAACAAAAGACTACAAATAAACTATAAGAAAACCGAATACTGAATTTATTAGTAAAAATAGGAGTCTCAACTACAGATCGGGGATACTAACATCAAGCAGGTACAGACATTTAAATACTTGGGTTATATTCGAACACAGAACGGAATTTGCGACACTGAGATGCGAATGCCAACGATTCTTTCCAGAAGTTTAGTAGAGTATTGAGAGACAGGAAGATTTCACTGGATACAAAGGAAAGATTATGTGATATCTGTCCTGCAATATGGCAGCGAATGCTGGATAATCTAATCAAAAATTATAAAAAAAACAAGAAGCAACCGAAATGTGGTCCTATAGAAAGATGCTAAAGTTACCATAAACCGAACATGTGAGCAACGACTAGCTTTTGAAGAGGAAGGCAACGTGTGACATAATTGTTGGTCTTGAGCAAACGGATAGCACAGCAGGGTTTGGAAGGCGTAACAAGAGAAAGAGTATCTCCCTATCCCCTGTAGCTATAGATAGGGAGATGTGGAGAGCCATGATCACGTACGACACATAGAAGAAGAACAAGAACAAGAATAGGAAGAGGAGGAAAAAGAGAAAAGGAGGAAACAAAAAGAAGAAAAAAGAAGAAAAAGAAGACTGGTATTATATTGCTGTATACATAATTTGCAGAAAAAATTCATATTTCTTAATTTAATAACCAGACAAATGCTTGTAAATATCTGGGAAGTGTTATAACAGAAGACAGAAAGTGAGACACAGAGATCCAAAGGGGAATTGGCATGGCGAAGGAAGCATTCCAGAAGCTGAGTAAGGTATTAAGAAACAGGACAATTTCGCTAGAAACTACGATGAGAGAACTGGATTGCTAAGTGATGTCCGTCCTTCAGTATGGCAGTGAATGCTGGACAATATCATCAAAGATGAAGGAAAACCTTGAAGCAACTGAAATGTGGTTCTACAGAAGGTTACTGCTAATGTCATGGATCGAGCATGTGAGCAATGATGAGGTCTTGGAAATGATGGAAACGAAAAGGAAATTGATACTGAGACAGCTGAAGTTCCTGTGACACGCAATGAGAAATAAGGACTTGGAGAATCTGATACTAAGAGGCCAGATAGAGGGAAAGAGAGACGGGGGAAAGCAACGGATAACATATTTGAAGGACCTAATCAGGTGGAAGACGGAACGAGGATTGCATGGTGTAACAGGAGAAGGCGTGCTCAGAGCCACCAGGGATAGGGAAACGTGGAAGGCCATGATCGCCTATGTCCTGAGGGAACAGGGCACATAGAAGAAGAAGTAGAAACTACTAAAAGTTCTATGTCAGTAATTGCAAAAATAAAAAAAAAGGTGTTTTCGGTGTTAGAATCAGCTCGAACACAGTAGAGCAAGACTGTTCTGCATAGATTTGTGACAACATTCACTGAAAATGCACCACCTGCAATGCAGATTTAGACGTGGCACGAAAAACGGTAAAAGAAGAAAACCTCTCTGCAAGGCAAATGAATCTGAACAATCAGCTGTATCGGAAGAGATGGCTGAGAAGATTCACGAAACATTTTGCGTATTTCAAGAGTGTCCATAAGAAACATCCCAAAGAAACGCTAGCAAATGACACCCTACAAGGTTCAGCGATTTCAAATCTTAAAGAAAAACGAAAAGCAAGTAACTCGTAGAATCGTTCATCATATCCACATAGCTTTGATTTTCTCATTCAAATTTGTTTGAATAAATCTTATTTTATTCAACAATAAACATGTTTAGTTTTACATGCTTAGACAATGTAGTTACTCAGATATTTATTCGCGAAATTATATAAAATCTTTTATACATCCTGTATATGTAAGAAGACGAGTGAGAGAATACGTGAAAATTACGATAATTTTACAATTTTTTTCTGGTTAACATGACTTCGGTCCAAAAGCGATCAGTAGGTAAAGTTCAAGTAATTTATCTCATTAACTAAAGAGCATTGCAATGAAACACTGATAAGGTTCAAATAATTTATCTCATTAACTAAAGAGCATTGCAATGAAACACTGATAAAGTTCAAATAATTTATCTCATTAACTAAAGAGCATTGCAATGAAACACTGATAAGGTTCAAGTAATTTATCTCATTAACTAAAGAGCATTGCAATGAAACACTGATAAAGTTCAAATAATTTATCTCATTGACTAAAGAGCATTGCAATGAAACACTGATAAGGTTCAAGTAATTTATCTCATTAACTAAAGAGCATTGCAATGAAACACTGATAAGGTTCAAGTAATTTATCTCATTAACTAAAGAGCATTGCAATGAAACACTGATAAGGTTCAAGTAATTTATCTCATTAACTAAAGAGCATTGCAATGAAACACTGATAAAGTTCAAATAATTTATCTCATTAACTAAAGAGCATTGCAATGAAACACTGATAAGGTTCAAGTAATTTATCTCATTAACTAAAGAGCATTGCAATGAAACACTGATAAGGTTCAAGTAATTTATCTCATTAACTAAAGAGCATTGCAATGAAACACTGATAAAGTTCAAATAATTTATCTCATTAACTAAAGAGCATTGCAATGAAACACTGATAAGGTTCAAGTAATTTATCTCATTAACTAAAGAGCATTGCAATGAAACACTGATAAGGTTCAAGTAATTTATCTCATTAACTAAAGAGCATTGCAATGAAACACTGATAAGGTTCAAGTAATTTATCTCATTAACTAAAGAGTATTGCAATGAAACACTGATAAAGTTCAAATAATTTATCTCATTAACAAAAGAGCATTGCAATGAAACACTGATAAGGTTCAAGTAATTTATCTCATTGGACTAAAGAGCATTGCAATGAAACACTGATAAGGTTCAAGTAATTTATCTCATTAACTAAAGAGCATTGCAATGAAACACTGATAAGGTTCAAGTAATTTATCTCATTAACTAAAGAGCATTGCAATGAAACACTGATAAGGTTCAAGTAATTTATCCTACACCAGTATATTGCAATGAAACACTGATAAGGTTCAAATACCTATCTCATTAACTAAAGAGCATTGCAATGAAACACTGATAAGGTTCAAGTAATTTATCTCATTGACTAAAGAGCATTGCAATGAAACACTGATAAGGTTCAAGCAATTTTATCTCATTAACTAAAGAGCATTGCAATGAAACACTGATAAGGCTGCTAATTTATCTCATTAACTAAAGAGCATTGCAATGAAACACTGATAAGGTTCAAGCAATTTATCTCATTAACTAAAGAGCATTACAAATTAAAACACTGATAAGGTTCAAGTAATTTATCTCATTAACTAAAGAGCATTGCAATGAAACACTGATAAGGTTCAAATAATTTATCTCATTAACTAAAGAGCATTGCAATGAAACACTGATAAGGTTCAAGTAATTTATCTCATTAACTAAAGAGCATTGCAATGAAACACTGATATATCTGCTAATTTATCTCATTAACTAAAGAGCATTGCAATGAAACACTGATAAGGTTCAAGTAATTTATCTCATTAACTAAAGAGCATTGCAATGAAACACTGATAAGGTTCAAGTAATTTATCTCATTAACTAAAGAGCATTGCAATGAAACACTGATAAGGTTCAAGTAATTATCTCATTAACTAAAGAGCATTGCAATGAAACACTGATAAGGTTCAAATAATTTATCTCATTAACTAAAGAGCATTGCAATGAAACACTGATAAGGTTCAAGTAATTTATCTCATTAACTAAAGAGCATTGCAATGAAACACTGATAAGGTTCAAGTAATTTATCTCATTAACTAAAGAGCATTGCAATGAACAGATATGTTCAAGTAATTTATCTCATTAACTAAAGAGCATTGCAATGAAACACTGATAAGGTTCAAGTAATTTATCTCATTAACTAAAGAGCATTGCAATGAAACACTGATAAGGTTCAAGTAATTTATCTCATTAACTAAAGAGCTACTGTAAATACAAGACCACCGATAAGGTTCAAATAATTTTATCTCTAATAACTAAAGAGCATTGCAATGAAACACTGATAAGGTTCAAGCAATTTATCTCATTAACTAAAGAGCATTGCAATGAAACACTGATAAAGTTCAAATAATTTATCTCATTAACTTGTTACTGCAATGAAACACTGATAAGGTTCAAGTAATTTATCTCATTAACTAAAGAGTATTGCAATGAAACACTGATAAAGTTCAAGTAATTTATCTCATTAACTAAAGAGCATTGCAATGAAACACTGATAAGGTTCAAGTAATTTATCTCATTGACTAAAGAGCATTGCAATGAAACACTGACAGGTTCAAGTAATTTATCTCATTAACTAAAGAGCATTGCAATGAAACACTGATAAGGTTCAAGTAATTTATCTCATTAACTAAAGAGCATTGTAACAAACACTGATAAGGTTCAAGTAATTTATCTCATTAACTAAAGAGCATTGCAATGAAACACTGATAAGGTTCAAATAATTTATCTCATTAACTAAAGAGCATTGCAATGAAACACTGATAAGGTTCAAGTAATTTATCTCATTAACTGAAGAGCATTGCAATGAAACACTGATAAAGTCTCAAATAATTTATCTCATTAACTAAAGAGCATTGCAATGAAACACTGATAAGGTTCAAGTAATTTATCTCATTAACTAAAGAGCATTGCAATGAAACACTGATAAAGTTCAAAATAATTTATCTCATTAACTAAAGAGCATTGCAATGAAACACTGATAAGGTTCAAGTAATTTATCTCATTAACTAAAGAGCATTGCAATGAAACACTGATAAGGTTCAAGTAATTTATCTCATTAACTAAAGAGTATTGCAATGAAACACTGATAAAGTTCAAATAATTTATCTCATTAACTAAAGAGCATTGCAATGTGAAACACTGATAAGGTTCAAGCAATTTATCTCATTGACTAAAGAGCATTGCAATGAAGACTGATAAGGTTCAAGTAATTTATTCCCATTAACTAAAGAGCATTGCAATGAAACACTGAGGAAAGTGTTCAAGTAATTTATCTCATTAACTAAAGAGCATTGCAATGAAACACTGATAAGGTTCAAGTAATTTATCTCATTAACTAAAGAGCATTGCAATGAAACACTGATAAAGTTCAAATAATTTATCTCATTAACTAAAGAGCATTGCAATGAAACACTGATAAAGTTCAAGTAATTTATCTCATTAACTAAAGAGTGTCAGGAATTGAAACACTGATAAGGTTCAAATAATTTATCTCACAAAAGAGCATTGCAATGAAACACTGATAAGTTTCAAGTAATTTATCTCATTAACTAGCAGCATTGCAATGAAACACTGATAAAGTTCAAATAATTTATCTCATTAACTAAAGAGCATTGCAATGAAACACTGATAAGGCGTTCAAAGTAATTTATCTCATTACCAAAGAGCATTGCAATGAAACACTGATAAAGTTCAAATAATTTATTCCCATTAACTAAAGAGCATTGCAATGAAACACTGATAAGGTTCAAGTAATTTATTCATTAACTAAAGAGCATTGCAATGAAACACTGATAAAGTCTACTTATCTCATTAACTAAAGAGCATTGCAATGAAACACTGATAAGGTTCAAGTAATTTATCTCATTAACTAAAGAGCATTGCAATGAAACACTGATAAAGTTCAAATAATTATCTCATTAACTAAAGAGCATTGCAATGAAACACTGATAAGGTTCAAGTAATTTATCTCATTAACTAAAGAGCATTGCAATGAAACACTGATAAGGTTCAAGTACTTATCTCATTAACTAAAGAGCATTGCAATGAAACACTGATAAGGTTCAAGGTACTTATCTCATTAACTAAAGAGCATTGCAATGAAACACTGATAAGGTTCAAGTAATTTATCTCATTAACTAAAGAGCATTGGTAATGAAACACTGATAAAGTTCAAATAATTTATCTCATTAACTAAAGAGCATTGCAATGAAACACTGATAAGGTTCAAGTAATTTATCTCATTAACTAAAGAGCATTGCAATGAAACACTGATAAGGTTCAAGTAATTTATCTCATTAACTAAAGAGCATTGTGAAATACTGATAAGGTTCAAATAATTTATCTCATTAACTAAAGAGCATTGCAATGAAACACTGATAAGGTTCAAATAATTTATCTCATTAACTAAAGAGCATTGCAATGAACCACTGATCAGGTTCAAATGTTTGATAAAGACTTGGCATCTGCGAATTCTTGAGTCTGCTTATCAAATAAATCATTTAAACTTTTCTTCAATTTATCATTTATATATATATATATATATATATATATATATATGATAAATTGAAGAAAAGTTTAAATTATATATATATATATATATTAAATGATATATATATATATATATATATATATATAAAATTATTTTATTAAATAGTATATTTATTAAATATTTATATTTTTTATATTTTTCATTTTTTAAAAGGATTTATGAATTATTATTTTGTATGTTTGTAATTTTCATCAATTATTGTTATATTTTTTATTATTAGTATCTTCATTATTATTGTTATTATTATTACTTTTATTATGATTGCTTAAGGTTTTTTAAATGTTAGTTTCTTCATTATCATATTATTATTACTACCAATAAGTTTTATGGAATAATATAATAGTATTATTATTATGGTTAGAATTAATAAGTAAAACTAACAATTAATTTTTTCTAGCAAAAATTCAATCCCTGATCTTTAATTCTTAATGTCATGCATCTTAAAACAGACAAATAAAAAATCCAACTCAAGATTTACTAATTCCTTAACTACTGTCTTTGTAAATCTAGGGAAGGCTGTCTTGTAGCCTAGATATAATATAGACGCAATATAGATATAATATAGACGCAATATAGATATAATATAGACGCAATACAGTTAACATCCTTTCCCCATTTTATTTTTCTTCTCTTTTTCTTTTACTTTTTTTTCTTTCTTTATTATTTGAATTTTTCTGGGTGATTTTGAACCATTCATTGTTGTATAAATCTGGTCTGACGAGCGATCTATAAAAGCCGCGAAATATAATATTATGAATGGGTTTATAAAAACATCCAAATTATGCTATTTATTATAAAACTTTGTTAAATCTTAACATTGAGTTCTCAATGGATTTAATCTCCTTTATATATATATATATATATATATATATATATATATATATTTATATATATAATTTGTTTGAACATTTTTTTAACCGATACTTGTATTAGAGTAGATATTCTGTTTTTAATCAAACAGTATATCTATATATTTATTTCTACCAAAGATTTTTGTCATTCGGTCGATAGGGGTCGCAGGTTCGAATCCTGTAGAATGACACCCATTTTCGTGAGAAAATTTATCGTAAATAATCAGGCCGGTTGAAATAATATAGAAATTACCTGTTTGATTAAAAACAGAACATTTACTCAAATACGAGGATCGATTAAAAATAATGTTCAAACAAAATAAATATATCGGATGTTAAAACCATTAATCTTCGGGAGTTTCTGTAACACACACACAAACACACACACACACACACACACACGCACATGTATATATATATATATATGTGTGTGTGTGTGTGTGTGTGTAAAATATATTTCGGCAGAAAGTATTAATCCAAACAAGTTTGATTAAAAATATCCTACAAAATTTATCTGTTTATATTTTTATCAATTTTTTTCTAATTTTTAGATTAATTGCCGAGTAGTGTGTTTGAAATAGTGGATAAACTGTACGAGAGTCATATTTTTGTATTTTTGTTCAAGTACGTTCACAATACAAATGAAAAAAGGACGTGTACCTATGTTTTATAGACTAAACAAAGACAGTCGACAAAGTACGCCACAAAGAATCGATAGAAATGCTCGGCAACCTCGACGTATATGGAAAAGATATTAGAGTAATCAATAACCTCTACTGACAGTAAACCGCCTGCATACAGACCAAAAACGGATTCAGCAGATATACAAAAATACAAAGCGGCGTAAGACGAGGATGTGACTTTTCACCAGATCTATTCAACTTGTATTGCGAGACTGTTATGAGGACCCGAGAAGTTAGACCAGGATTCATGATCGGCGGTCACAATCTGAACAGCATAAGATACGCAGATGATATCGTGCTGATAGTAGGCACGAAAAGGAATCTACAAGACCTCCTAAAAAGGTCGCTGAAGAAAGCCGAAAGAAGGTACAACAAATGAACTACAAGAAAACCGAATGCATGGTCATCAGCAAACAGAGGAGCCGAAAATGCCAATTACAGGCGGGGGATACTAAAATCAAGCAGGTACCGAATTATAAAATACCTGAGAAGTGTCTAATTAAAGACGGAAAGTGCGACACTAAGATCTGAAGGCGAACTGGAATAGTCAAGGACACATTCCAGAAGCTGAACATAGTATTAAGAGACATGAAAACTTTACTAGAAATAAAGAAGAGAGTACTAGACTGCTATGTGTTGTCTGTTCTTCAGTATAGCAGTGAATGCTGCAAAACCTCATCAAAGATGAAAGAAAAGCCTGAAGTAAACTGAAATGTGTTTCTGCAGAAGGATTATGCGGATATCATGGATCGAACATGTGAGCAATAATGAGGTTTTGGAAAGGATAGAAACGAAAATAAAATTAATACTGAGCATCAGGAAAAGACAACTGAAGTTCGTGGTACATGTAATGAGGAAAGAGAGCTTATAAAATCAAATACTTACGGGTCAGATAGAGGGAAAGAGAATCAGGAGAATGCAACAGGGTAATATATTTGACAGGCGTGGACAAGTGGGTAGCAGAGAGGTGTTTAGTTGAGGTAACAGGAAAAAGTGTACTAAGAGCCACCAGGAGACGTGGAGGGCCATGATCGTCTACGTCCTGAAGGAACATGGCTCATGGAAGAAGATTTTTTACTTCAAAAGTCATTATTGCAAAACCAATGTGGTAGTTAGGATTTCCTTTGTCCGGATCCTGGTATTCTTTGGAAAGCTTGACATTGACATTACCAAGGGTATTTGCACGTAAGCGAATGTAATAAACTCGACTAGAATTTGAACTCGGCTATCCGATTCCTCAATCCAAGCCGATATTCATTGCAATATAACGTACAGAAACCCTTCAAATGTATCCTTTTATCTTGATACTATTCCATTCCTACTATCTTCTCTTTTGCTAAATTTCATACCTCAATCATAAGGATTTAACATGACCCCTATGGAACACCGTACTTAATAAAAATTTCCAACATTTTTTTTTTAATTATTTTAAAAATAAAATGGATGAATGATTTTTATTAAACTTTTCAATTTTCGATAGGCAATATAATAATCAATTCTTAAAATCAAATACTTACAGGTCAGATAGAGGGAAAGAGAATCAGAAGAATGCAACAGGGTAATATATTTGACAGGCATGGACAAGTAGGTAGCAGAGAGGTGTTTAGGTGAGGTAACAGGAAAAAGTGTACTAAGAGCCACCAGCGATAAGGAGACGTGGAAGGCCATGATCGTCTACGTCCTGAGGGAACATGGCTCATGGAAGAAGAAGATTTTTTACTTCAACAGTCATTATTGCAAAACCAATGTGGGAGTTAGGAATTCCTTTGTCCGGACCCTGGTATTCTTTGGAAAGCTTGACAGTGAAATGTGTTATAGTGACTGAATGCGTGATGGTTATTAGGAACGGGGTCAAATAATGTTTCAAACTTTATAGGAATATTGGCAAAATATAACAAAAATTAACACCTATGTTTCAGCTGTGAGAAAGAAAGTGTCACCCAAACGGATTTTACCCAAGAAATAGTACATTACTAAACTGACTAGAGTGGAGGGAACCTTTGCTGAATATTCCAGCAGTTAAGTGTCATACGCGATACAATTTTGAATGAATATTTTGATATATGACTGCCTAAGAAGAAGAGTTTCACGCAGTAAGTTGATGTTTCTTTCTGCAATAGACTGACTGCCAATTGTCTATAGAAACCAATCTGTTCTGCTATTCAGCCAATAAATCGAGAGAGGAGAGATGGATTCATAATTTTTCAAAGGGTATTTGCGACTAAGTGAATGTAATGAATTCGATTGGAATTCGAACACGACTCCCTGATTCCTCAACCCGAACTGCAGTCCAATACTCTACTACGCCTCTTAATAAGAAAATAAGAAAGAAACGTCCAGTGCATCCTTTTCCCAAGGGTATTTGCACGTAAGCGAATGTAATAAACTCGACTAGAATTTGAACTCGGCTATCCGATTCCTCAATCCAAGCCGATATTCATTGCAATATAACGTACATAAACCCTTCAAATGCATCCTCTTTATCTTCCTACAATCTCCTCTTTTGCTAAATTTCATACCTCAGTCATAAGGGTTTAACATGAATCATTTGAAATTTGTATGAAATACACTATCGGCCATCATTATTAGGCAATCATAGTGTTTTATAAAAGGATGTATTTCATTTTTTTTTTCAGCATTTATTGCCAAGTGAATAATTATCAATGAAAATAGTATGGTTCTTTTGTTAATACTGCACAATAACATGTGCATCAAATGGTTTTATAAATATTTAATAATTACCTATATTGCAGTCTCATCAATGAAAGAATGAATAAAATTTAGTGTGATTCGGACGAGTTCATCTTTGCTTCCTTGCTTTGTAAAATTTTGCAAAGTAATAATAAGAAAAGAACTATTATATTTTCTTTTAGAATTATCAACTTGTCAATAAATACTAAAAATAGTAGGAAACACATCATTTCTTAAAAAAAAAAACTGGGGTGGCCTAAAAATTATGGCCGGTAGTGTATATTGCCCGTAAGTTATTGCCCGTCATATTACGACTAGAAAAGGAAATTCCAATCAAACAGATTTTTTGCAAAGAGCTTAGTCTAACATACTCCCGCGAGGTTGTTTCCTTGAAGATTTAACTCATAGATTTTTCAAGGTAAAAGTCAATCGTTATATATCGTTATCTACATATTCTTAACTCAACCTACTACCACCACTTACTTTCATTCCACACACCTCATTCAGTAATCCTCTACTTGATTGGTGATTGAGTATTGTAGGGAATGAGTTATATATATATATATATATATATATATATATATATATATATATTAAAAAAGGATTAATTCAAAGATGTTGAATGGCCATTTCGATATGAAGATCCCCACGGGGGATAACACATCACCTGCGTAAGAGAAAAATCCTTTCAGAAACTGGAGAAAAATTAGTCTACTTTTCCTTTTTATATGTATAGAGGTATGTGTGTGTGTCAAAATTCTATTCTCAATTTTATGTGAATCACTGAAATTGAAATTTGGTTGTGATAAATTTGTTTTGGAATAGAATTCTTAATTGAGGATGAAATCAGTAATATTTCAATTATTGGTAGCCACAAGTTAGATTCATGAAGAATAGATCGGTAAAAAGATGGTAATGTAAGGTTTTAAGCGAGTGTTTATGATTGGTTGTAATGTTATGATGATGTTTTCAAAATAATTTGTTCTATTCTAATTAGGCAGGCATTAGTGAACTCAAAGTTATGTTCCATGTCGTTTCGATGTAAATCAATAGAGATTGAACGTTTGTCTCTCCCACGTACAAGTTTTTGAATTGTAGACATATTGTTTGATAATTAATTACCAGGTGGAGGTGGTTGTAACTGTCATACTTTTGGGGACAGCTAATATATATATATATATATATATATATATATATATATATATAGGTGCCGCCAAAAAATCACTGCTCATTTTCGATACCTCAATTTAAATTTAAAAATAAAAATGTTTTCTTGAAGGTTTAATTTTAGCTTTAATTGAAAGCCAAGAGATTAAATTTACTAATTACAATAAGCAAAATATCCTAGTTTAGTTCAAACCGAAATTATATTGATCGGAATCAAAAATTTACCTGCTGAAAAAATTTTATAAAATCTACCGCCATTATTGACTAATCGACACATTATGTAAACAGTAGCTAAATTTCTGTTTAAAAATCTTGCAAAAAAAAATATACCTCCTTGACACGTTATTTAAGTCGATTTTTATAATTGAAACTTACATTTATCTGATTTCAAACAAGTATTAAGTGCTTACTGTCGGGAAATTTACGAAATAAATCACTCTTTAATGTCGGTAGCCCTCTTGTCAGCAGTTATCTAAGGCGACAAATTATGTGTTGACAAGTAGCAGGGGTGAATGACGTTTGGATGGCGACCGAAAGTGACAAAAAATTCATGTAGCATAAAACGTAACATTTGGAAATTAAAATTTTTTTTGTTGTTTTTTAACTAAATAGTAAAATTAAAAATTTAACATAATATTTTCAGCAAGTATAATATTTTATAGAATTTTAGTTTAGATTTATAGCCAGACTATGCTTTCTGAATAAATATGCTTTCTGAATAAACAAAAATATGCTTTCTGAATAAATAAAAATATGCTTTCTGAATAAATAAAAAATTAAATTTCTTTTAAAAGAAAGAATTAAATTAAAATAACCGAACTAAGTTATATTATGTTATTTATTAATATTTTTCTGAAAGATTAAATATTTTTATGTTTAGATATTACATATTTATCTTAAATTATTTAATATGCTTTCTGAAAAATTAAAAAGAATAAATTTTTTTAGAATAATTTTAATTTAATAAAAAAGAATTAAATTAAAATCAATGTGTGGTTTGTGTCGTTTTCGATGTAAGGGGAATTCATCCAAACACTTGTTAACTTCTAAAAACAATACGACCACTAAAGAAACGTGTTATGACCCCTATGAAACACCGTATTTAATAAAAATTTCCAACATTTACTTTTTTTAATAATTTTAAAAATTAAATGGATGAATGATTTTTATTAAACTTTTCAATTTTCGATAGGCAATATAATAATCAATTCTTATTAAAAAATAAATTCAACAACGTTTTTATAAAAGGTTTTTAAAATATGTTTTTAATATATATGAATGATTATAATAAAAAATTAAAAACTAAAACAATTATTTCAAAATTTTATTAGTAAACGAAAAACATTTCTTCTTCAGACTATAATTATTATTTATACCAGCAATTAAAAGTTTATCAAATTAAATTATATCAGAGTTTTATTGCATTTTTATCTTACTCTTCGGAGTAGAATTTCAGTCAGGTTGTCCATTTTAAAATAAAAAACATAGATGATTTATATTCCCCAATGAGTTCTGCATTTAACTAATAAAAAAGTTTTGCAGCGAATTAAAATTTATTAAAATTTCATGGATTTACGTAGAGGGGGGTAACAGAGTTAAAAAAATATTTTCACCAAGATATTTAAAAAAATAATAATTTCATAAATAATTTCGTTCATTTGTAAATGAGTACTGACAATTTCATTCAAATCCGACTATTATTTGATTTTTGTGAGAATTTCCAAATTAATGTGTTTGTCACCGGGAAAAAAGTGGGTTGCGTCATCATTACGTAACCCATTGTAAAACAGTCGTAAACTTTTTTTTACAGGTAAATAAACTCAAAATAAAAACAACATTTTCTATCAAAATTTCGAAAATGTTAGCAGGGATTACAAACTTTTTAAAAATAATTAACAATTGCTTTGATCTTTCCTCTTAATAATATCATAAATATTTTGATGGAAAACGTTTGTTTTATTAAGTTTATGAACTTTTTTCTTCATACTATACTGTTTCATGCTGTTAGCGATTTTCTGGAGGTACCTATATATATATATATATATATATATATATATATATATATATATATATATATATTAGGTTCGAATCCTGTCGAATGACACACATTTTCGTAATAAAAATTTATCGTAAATAATCAGGTCACTAGATATAAATATATAATACTGTTTAATTAAAAACAGAATATCTACTTAAATACAAGTATCGATAAAAAATAATGTTCAAACAATTCATTTCAAATTGTCGGTTGTTTATAACCAAGTTTCGTTAAAATTCGTTAATTTCCCTAACATGTTTACATTTGTTAACATAACGATACATTTCACAGCAGATATGGTTGTTACGATGAATCGAAAATTGTGTTATATAGGCTTGATTAAAACCTCGTTTAGTCTGGAGGTCATTCGTCGTCGAGCGGTCTAGGACGTTGCCAGATCAAATGGTAGCTTCCGCGATGTAGATAATGGTCGCAGGTTCGAATCCTGCCGAATGACATACATACACACACACACACACACACACACACACACACACACACACACACACACACATATATATATATATATATATATATATATATATATATATATTTGTGTGTGTGTGTGTGCTTCATAGACTACGCAAAGGCGTTCGACATCCAGTTCTCTTTCCTTTGTTTCTGGATGTGATATCTGTCCTTCTGTATGGAAGTAAATGCTGTACGATCTTATCAAGGAGAGGCTTCAGGCAGCAGAAATGTGGTTTTTAAAGAAGGATGTTCAGGATACAATCGAAGGAGCACGTGTGCAACGATGAGGTGAAGGATGCAAACGAGAAGAAACTCATACTAAGTATCAGGAAGAGAGAAATGAAGTATATGGGACACGTAATGAGGAAAGAGGGTCTGAAGAAACTAATACTCACAGGTCACATAAAGAGAGGGAGAGATAGGAGAAAGCAGCGCGTGACCTACTTGATAGGTCTGAGCAACTGAATGGCTGAGCAGGTTTTGGGAGAGATACCAAAAGAAAAATATTGAGAGCGACAAGAGACAGAGCTAAGTTGAAGTCTATGATCGCCTACGTCCTGAAAGGAGACGGCACATAACGAAGAATATATATATATATATATATAGCATAATGATGACCCACGTATACTGCCTTAATATGTATAGGAAAAACTACTAAAAGTTGTAAGCTTAAAAATGCATTTTTTGACAGTATTTTTTTCTATGATTATATATATGTATATGATATTTCAGACCGGCCTCGGCCTTTCATCAGAAACAAATGATTTTAAAATTTAAACTAGAAGCGTTCGCCACGAGAGTTCTACATACTAACGCAGAAAGAAAGAAAAATACTGGATTTTAAAATTAAATACATATAGGCTAGGGTTAAATAGGGACTTAGGTGTTTTGAATCTTTATAAATATTTCAAAAGTGTATCTTTTAGATACACTTAAAAAAATATTTCTTTAAAACAACATTTAAAAGTATTATTAGAGATAGGTTTACGTTTAAAATATTAAAAAACTCTATCGCTTTCTACGTCACGTGATGTAAACATCTCTCGACGAACGCTCTCGCTGATGAAAGGCCGCGGCCGGTCTGAAATATCAAATATATATATATATATATATATATATATATATATATAATAATAGAAATAAATAAATACTGTCAAAAAATACATTTTTAAAATTGCAATTATATATATATATATATATATATATATATATATATATTCTAAACATATGCTATTAAATATAAGAGACAATGAATGCTTAATCATTGTTTATGTTTTTCAGAGAAAATAAACATGTAGGTAATATCAGACAGATTTTGGAGGCCATGTACATCAAATCAAAACAACCAACACTCAATAAAATCAACTTTAAAACAGGAAATAACATATTAAATTGCATTTGACTAGATGGTTTTGTTGTCATTTCGCGCTATCCCGCGGTGTGACGTCATAAAACCGCATCGCAAACTTAAGAACTGCGTTTATTATTTTTGGTAACTATTGCCGTTGCCAAGCGGAGTTTATGTCAACACAAAATAAAATCGTCTGTGATGGTGGATTATATAATATTTCAGTTGAAACTACCTCTCTGAAGATGTCTCATGTGAGCCGAAAGCTTAGAAGAAAACCAATAAATAATTATCCAAATGTTGGAGAATTTTTGTCTTTATTTTCAATTGAAATTAAAGCAAAAACACGACGTTTAGAACGGCTCATGATTAGACATAATAGACATTCATTGTCTCTTATATTTAATAGCATATGTTTAGAAAATTACTTGCTGTCTCGATATACTATATATATATATATATATATATATATATATATAAGTTAATTTGATTGGTTCATTATAATATATTTATTATATACATTAGTTTGACGAAATTTGCACATTTTACATTGTGCTCGATATTTTCTTTCTGGTTTACAAAAGCAATAAAAAGTGTAAACATTTGCTCACGGATTCAGATGGAATAATTGAATTTTCACCATGGAGACGATTGCGCTGCGGGAAATGTATGATAACTTGCAAAAAGCTTACAATAAAAACTGATATTTGTTTTCTATGGTCAAATGTTGGGCTGCTGGATAACGTCAAATAAGAAATCTCTTGAGAAAACAGAAACTGTTACTATAGAATTTACGGTTATATATAGCCATTTCAGCTGTAAAATGATGAGACCTTACATTCAATCTCGTTGTGTGCTTACATTCGAAAAAGTTTAGGTACCATAGTGAAGAGTTCATCTGATCAATTACCACAAAAATATTTATAGAAAAAGGACAGAGAAGCTATGTTATGGTGACTGAAAAAACAAAACTTACAGGCCAGGACCATTATTATTATTGATTATTCTTTGAATCTTATCAAGAATCTCTCTATAACTAGCACCGGGCCATAAGCGAACTTGCAATGGATTCAGTATAGCTTTTTCACTTAATGTCAATCGAGAATGTTAACTCGATAATGCGCAAGGTGTCACCTTCCCTGGAGGTTAGCATCAAGGCAGAAAAGGTTTTTTCAGATAGGAAAGCTACGTCACGGCCGTGACTAAAGCCATGATGCCAGGTCAGGACCAATAACATTGCAGGTTATTTCTTGTGCTCTATCAATAATCTTTAAATTCATGCCAAAAGCATAAATCAATCAGTTAGTTAAGTGCCATACGTGATAAACTCTTGAAAGATCTTGTCTCGAAAGAGACATGACTGAATGGGCAGAATATTATCCCGCAATAGGTTGCTATTACTTTCTGTGGTAGACTGGTTGCCAACCAAAGCTATAGAACCAAATCTGTCCTGTTATTTAACCCATAACTGGAAGGAAGGGACGGATTAATACCTTTCGCAAGAGGATTTGCGCGGAAGTGAATGCAAGGAATTCAACTGGAATTCGAACTCTGCTCCCCGATTTCTCGTGCCGAGCCGATAACCAATGCACCACAAAGCATAAGACCTGGTGTAAAAGCAATATTGAATACACGGAAGGACGATAGACTTTTCAGGCGAGAAAAAACGGAGCCTGAATACAATGTGGCCAACAAGATTTTGCCTACTATAAAACATCATTATGTCCTCGGAATTTACTGATTCTGTCGAACGTACATATGAGTGTATTTGTAAATTTGTAAATGTGTGTGTTTGTGTGTGTATGTGTGTGTCTACTCATATATATATATATATATATATATATATATATATATATATATATATGTATTACGACACGTACCAACAATACAGTAGGACTAACAAATAGGTGACGTAAATCGTCAACAACCCAACGAGGACTACCAAGTGGGTTAAAGGGGAAGAAAAAAAAGAAACAAACAAAGCCCAATAACAATGAGTCAAGAGCTTGTTTGAAAGAAAAAATAAACAAGACGGAAACCTTAACAGTAGAGAGCTCAATACGAAAGTCCGAAAGTAGAGCCAAGTCCTGACGATCCGTAGAGTGAAACCTCGGTCGACGTTTGGCTCACTTTTAGATTTAGTTTATTGTATATATATATGAATATTAATTCAGATACTTTAATCCAAGTGAAAAAAGCAGGAAGGTAAATTCCAAAACCCCGATCCTAATTAATATTAAATTTTTATTTTATTTTAATATTAAAAAATGATACAGGTAGAGAGCTCCATGTAATAAAATATTACAGAGCAAATATAAATTAAAAAAGGCTTAATTCAATGATGATGAATGACCATTTCGATATATATATATATATATATATATATATATATATATATATATATATATATATTATTTTTTAATCAGCCTGTATATTATATATATTCATCCATATAGGTGTGAATTTGTGAGCCTGGGTTTCCAGTTCTTGCGATCGTCAGACAAACTGATTAAATTTTTTATTATATATATTATATACAGGCTAATTGAAAAATAACTTCATATTTTATGTATGTTTGGTCAGCCAAGAGGCCAAACTTTACACTTTCTTTGGGGTTGGTTAAAAGAGCCTGTCTACTGTACCAAACATAGAATTTGGAAGAACTTGAAGGGTGAATATAAGAAGTTATGTCTTCCATACCACAAGAGTTTTGGTAAAATCAGTTGATGTGATTCCTAGACGGTTTGGGAAGCTGGTTCTAAAATCCGCCGGCCATACCGAATTGTAAATAAAACCTCGTGGGAAACGTTTTCCTTTCGTATCCAGTTCTTGTATAAATTAAAATTAATAAATAAATTCAAATTAATAAATAAATTCAAATTAATAAATAAATTCAAATTAATAAATAAATTCAAATTAATAAATAAAATCAAATTAATAAATAAAATCAAATTAATAAATAAATTAAAATTAATAAATAAAATCAAATTAATAAATAAAATAAAATTAATAAATAAATTAAAATTAATAAATAAATTCAAATTAATAAATAAAATAAAATTAATAAATAAATTCAAATTAATAAATAAATTCAAATTAATAAATAAATTCAAATTAATAAATAAAATCAAATTAATAAATAAACTAGCGGAACTCGTGGAATTCCCACGGAAGGATAATTATGATTTCCAGGATAAATTTTACTTTGACATACTGCTAATGATAGTAACGTCTTCAGATATAAAAGTATTGGATAGTAAAATAACGATGACAGTGAGTGTAATTTTATTAAAATATCTATAAATGTAATGTCCATGGAAGCTACTTTAATGTAATCTTATACTATATTAAGCGGCGTATGCACAGACCATAACCAAAATACTGTACGCTATTTTGTGAGGAATTGTATAAAGAGAATCTGTTTTTTTTTATTCCTGAAAAATCATGGCCCCTGTGTCCATTGTCAACAGGAAAGACCAACTGAGTAATGACCAAGGGTGTAGAGGCCAGAAATGTCGTTATTAGATTGCGGTATGCGACAACAAACCTACCTATTTCTTACTATATTGTACAGTACACACACATATATACGCACACAATTATATGCTATAACCATCAGCTTAAGCTGCTACTGCTACGGTTATGCTATAGGCTGTCTCCTTTTTCCCTCTCACTCTTTACTACCCTTCCGTCTGGCAAAGGTAACAGAAAGGCTGAGGAGAGTAGCGTTTATAGATTATAAAAAGATAGAGGGGAAGGAAAAGCTCGTGTAGAGAATTAGTATGTTATCTTTCTTCAGTGGCGTAACGAACGGAGGAACTAAGTAACTAAGGAAGGAACAAGCAGAATTATTATATGATTATAAATATTCTAAAATGAGGAGTTACTTTACAATGACTCCGTATATATTGATTTATGCCTCATTTTGGAAAAGAATGTTTAAAATTCAATAAGGGGGGATTAACACTGAAGAAAGATGCAAATAAAAATAAAATTGCCGGACACAGCTGGGGAACAAGAGCAGCCATTTTTTTTGGGGGGGGGGGCGGGGTCATCGAAAGTCACGTCGTCCTCTTGCGTCCTTGGCCGAGATAGAACTCACTACACCCCTCCAGTATCCCCGCTGCATTTGAACCCCTGGCACAATTTGTAGCGAAATTCATAATCTTGACAAATAGCTGAACATTTGATGATTCGCCAGGGCAACCAGGAGTGTTTTTATTGGCACACTAACTCTAGATGGGTTGCCTCCAGGCCCCATCCTGTTATTTATCCCATAACTGGAGGGAAGTGACGGATTAATACCTTTCCCAAGGGTACCAGTGCTGAAGTGAATGCAGGGTATTGAACTGGAATTCGAACTCGTCTCACCGATTTCTCTTCCCAAGCCGATATCCGCTGCACCACAATGCACATCGAAAGTCACAAGTCATTATGACCAATGGTTCGAGCATTCTGGCTATTTTCAAGTGCTGGTCAGGCCACATTATACACCATCTTCCAAATACTGTAATTAGTCCGCTCAGCCTAGTTGCAGCGTAAACAACCGGTTGAAACCTGTGCGTGTTGAAAAAACAAAAACTTGTCTGAGCAAATGTCTGCAACAGGGATTGAATAAACAACTTACTATACCTTATAGTCTGCAGAAACTGTGCTTAATTTTGTTGAATAATAAAATTGAAATCCTACAAACATAAAAATCGATATTTGGAAACGCACATATTTCATTGGTCATAAAAAATATAAGTATATCATGAAAATTTTATCGATTGGTCACTACAATTTTTTATTGTGTAAACAATATCTTGCATAATATAATCAGATATTGTGGAAATAATACTAGAGAGAAGAGCGTGTTCGACTCTGTGTCTAGTATGTGTTTTTAACATGACAGCGTTTGTCAGTGTCTCCTATATTTCTTTGAATGTCTGCAAAGACGAAAAAACACAGTCAGAAGAGTTAACGATTACAATACATCCGCAAAATATTCATTATACCTTTGGCGAATTATCAAGGATTGATAAACATTTCCTTATTTCAGATTTTTGTTTAACTAGATTATTCTGATTCTTTCGCCTGATTAGTTCTTGCTGTTTATTCTCAATGTATCTAAAACTGTAATGACAATAGTAAGAGTATACTCAGATATCGAAAATAGGTTCCGGGTTTTGGTAACCATACTTTCTTATTGCTCGGAGGTATTGCGAGAAATGTCTGATTATGGGTTTGGCGTGGGGAAAATATACAAGATACGTTGGAGGAATTGTCATCTAAATTGCGCAAAACTGAAAATAACACTTGAAAATCTCTTTAACAGATATATTAACAAATTTCACAAACGCATCGTGAAATAATAAAAATTCCATGAGATCTTCATTGAATCCCCTCCAACTCTTCTCTGACGGTCTCCATGTTTAAGTTGGCGAATGCTGCCATAATTACTGACTTCAAGTTCATCTCTGGTTTTACGAAGAGTTTTGTCGGTCACTCACTCAACAGTGCCACATCTAAACTTATTTTATAAATGGAACTTTGTGTGTGTGTGTGTGTGTGTGTGTGTGTGTGTGTGTGTGTGTGTGTGCGTGCGTATCCGTTAACTATAGACTCCGAAACGGCTGAACCAATTTTCTTGAAAATTTACACAGTTGTACTATAAGCGTCTGCGAGTGTTCTTAACTAGGTTTTGTGTTGAGGTACCCTCAATAAATATCAAAAATTGATAATCGAAAAAATCGGGTTATAGAAGGAGTGGTCCGATTTTAATCAAATGTGATACACTCATAGACAAACACATAAGAAACAATATTCAGAAGTTTCAAGGTTGCAGTTCTTACAATAATGTAGAAAATCGATAATATATATATATATATATATATATATATATATATAAAAGGCAAGATTTTTTGTGTGTGTGTCTGTTTATCTGTCCGTATGTCCTTTATACAAATCCACAATTTTTATCTGATTCTCACCAAACTTCAAAATTTGGCTTACATCCATTAATTTTTCTTTCAGTTTTCAGTTTCGATTTAACTGGAAACAACTATTGCTTTTTAATCTTTCGTGCCAACATCCAAAGAGTCTGAGCTCCAGGACCATGAATTAGTTTTAAAGCTTTCATTACACCCGATACTGCTTGTACATAATATTCGAAAAGGTTGGATTCTGGGGTGTTAGGTGGCCAGATGTAAGGGGTAATGTGGTCGGAGAAACTGTATGACAGCCATGACTGTGTTCTTTTTCTTCTTGTCCGACATAGTGAAGAATCCTGTTTCCAGACATAAGGTCTTTTAGCAGCCATCCTCTTGAGCAAGAGAAGCACTACCTTCTTAATACACTTGATGTAGGCCTCCATGTTGTGCGAGGTCCTGTAGGAAGATGAATGAAGGGATAACGTCGCTATCACTAATGATCACACCAAATACTATGACATTGATTGGATATATCCTTGAAGTCTTTCGAATCCTTTGCACGTTCCTCATATTAACACCCAAACATTCTGTGATGTTCCTATTGAAGCTTCCGACGTAAATAACAAGCTGTACGGTATGCTGTTTCCAAATTTTCGTGGAGAAAATTGCGTCATGGTCCGCTTTTTTTAAACAGACTGTGCCCGACTGACCCTACTATACTGTGCAGTCAAAAAAAATAAAAAATTAACAAAGCGCATGCGTGAAATCCAAAATATAAATGGCGCCAATTTACCCATCGCATACAGTTTTTTTATCATTTCACCCCAAGCAAGGCAAAATTGCCACCGCTGCGATAGATGAGAGGCTAAAGGAGAGGGGAGTGAAAAGAAAGATGAACGAATTACAGGGGGTTTCGGAGAAAGGATAAGAGAAGGATGGGAATACTAACGTGGGGAGAGTTTTTTTTTTTTTTTTTTAATCATATCACCCCGAGCAAGGCGGTAACGCCACTGATGCGCAGGGGGCTACGTAAGGGTAAAAAGAATGGAAAAGAGAAAGCCGGAAACCATATCCTAAACAGGAAACAAGGGATGAGCCTCTTCACCTGTTCAATAGATGTGGGTGGAGTGTGAACCGGGCGATAGTTTAGTCTATCTACTCCAATTGAAAGAAAAAAAAAATAATAAAGGAAAAGTGTGAAAAGATTGGAAAAGAGAAAACCGGAAACCGCATCCTAAACAGGAAACAAGGGATGAGCCTCTTCACCTGTTCAATAGATGTGGGTGGAGTGTGAACCGGGCGATAGTTTAGTCTATCTACTCCAATTGAAAAAAAAATAAAAAATAAGGAAAAGAGTGAAAAGATTGGAAAAGAGAAAACCGGAAACCGCATCCTAAACAGGAAACAAGGGATGAGCCTCTTCACCTGTTCAATAGATGTGGGTGAAGTGTGAACCGGGCGATAGTTTAGTCTATCTACTCCAACTTGAGAGTAGAGTAAAAACAGGGAAAAACAAAATACAGTCGTTGTCGAGGAAAGGATAAGAGAAACATAGGCGTCAAGGAGATAAGAGATGGCAATGGATGTTATATGTGGAGGCAACCTAAAACCTAGAAGAGGAAAGGCAAAAAAGTATTAAATGAAAAAAAAAAAAGATAAAGAATATAAAATAAGGAACTTACCAATTATTCCAAGTCTTTGTGTTCTTCTTCTGTGTTTCATATCTCTTCAGGACGTTGTGGATCATGGCTTCCCACATTTTCTTTTCCTTTGTAGCTTTTAATAAATTTTGTCTATACCACTATCCATTTATTCAGCTTCACTAGGCAGGTTATGCGTTGTATTCCTCGAGTGTACTTGCTGTAAATCTGTCTTGTGAGTATCAGTTTTTCCAAGCTTTCTTTCCCACATTATGTACTTAAGAAATGACAACTATCTTGTTTTGGTGTTGACTTTAATTTTCCTTTTTGTTTCCATTTTCTATAAAACTTGGTCGTTGCCCACATGTTCAAACCATAGTATTCTCAGTATCCTCTTATTTTTTGTTTTAATCTCTTAATCTTTGAGAAAATTGTCCATCATATTACGTAATATATTAGTAATATTTTTCTTTGTTTCTAAAAAAATTGTCGTATTTCTTAATACTTTACTTTGCGCCTTCGGAATTCAACGCCGCACTTCTTCATTTTTCTTTCTTCTTCTTCTTCTTCTTCTTCTTCTTCTTCTTCTTCTTCTTCTTCTTCTTCTTCTTCTTCTTCTTCTTCTTCTTATTATTATTATTATTATTGTGTCATTTTTCATCATATTTCGATTTCTGCTTTGGTCTCACTGCCAACCAAGTCTGCGGGGAGACCTAAGGCAGGTAGTGGCGTGTTGTTATGGCTCCATTTCATGTTTTTCTATCTTCCCTATCATCCCCAGCATTACATAGATAAAGTTTTCCTTAGTGTGTGGGCTGTACTTAATAAGACAATTTTTTGTATATCTCTTAAGCTGGGGCCTCCAGGGATTCTTTCAATGTGTTGTTTTGTTCCATTTTTTATCATTCCAAGTGCACCTACTATCACTGGCACAAATCTTGTTTTCAATTTCCACATTTTTTCTATTTCAATTTCCAGGTCTTTATATTTTGACAGTTTTTCAAATTCCTTGATTGCTATGTTACAATCCGCTGGACAAGCCATATCAATTAATAGACAAGTTTTCTCCTTCTGGTTTTTAACAATAATGTCTGGCCTGTTTGCCTCAATTTTTCTGTCTGTGTAGATGGTGTAATCCCATAGAATGGTTACATCTTCTATTTCTGTAACCGGTGCTGGATGATGTTCATACCAGTGTTTGTTTACAGCTTTTCCATAATGTTTGCACATTGTCCAATGTAAATATTGCCTAACTCTATCGTGGCGATTTTTATATTCGTTTGGGGCAAGCACAGAACAGCCTGAGATTAGGTGGTCTATTGTTTCTTGGTGTTTATCACAAAACCTGCATTTTGGATCCATATTATTATGCATAATATTTGCCTGAAAGTTTCTCGTGAAAAGACTTTGGTCTTGTGCTGCAAGTATAAATCCTTCAGTTTCAGACTTTAATCCAGATGCACGTAACCATCGATGAGTATTAACATTAGATTTATTGGCATGTTCTAGATATTGGCCATGCAGAAGTTTGTCTTGTCAGTGCTGTTTCATCTGTTCAAGAGCTTTATCTTTGGCTTTCATCTTCATATTTTTTGCTGCAATAGTTGGTTCTTGGCTTCTGTTTTGCTTTTCTACAGAATCTACTAACTGTAAATCTTGTTTGTATTTACTGCCTTCTTTTATTATTGAATATTTTTTCTTTCTCTCTTCATGTTGCCTTACTAATTGTATCATCCAATCCTTTGTTGTTTCTATGTATGTTAGTAAGCCAATAGTTGTTGTCTTGTATGACAATTCCAGCTGAATAAGACCCCTTCCACCTTCTTTACGGGGTATGTATAGACGGTCTACATCAGCCTTTGGATGATGCATCTTATGCTTAGAAAGAAGCTTTCTTGTTTTAGCATCCATTCGCCTGATATTATTATTATTATTATTATTATTATTATTATTATTATTATTATTTTTACTAAATAAAGAAATGCCAATCCTTATTTTTTTCCGTACATCTTTCATTTTAATTTCTGTCGCTTTTCTTCGGAATTTCGCAGATCATATCAGCAAAATAGCAACCCAAAATGCCAAATACAGGTAGGGGATAGCGGTATCAAGCAAGTACAAAAATTTAAATACCTAGGAAGTGTTCTAACAGTAGATGAAAAGTGCGAAACAGAGATCCGAAGGCGAATTGGCATGGCGAAGGACGCGTTTCAGAAGCAGAGTAAAGTATTAAAAAACAGGACAATTTCGCTAGTAACAAAGAAGAGAATGCTAGATTGCTATGTGATGTCAGTCCTTCAATACGACAGTGAATGTTGGACAATATCATCGAAAATGAAAGAAAAAATTGAAACATCAGAAATGTGGTTCTACAGAAGGATGCTGCGGATATCATGGACTGAGCATGCGTGCAATGATGAGGTGTTGGAAAGAATGACAAAGAAAAAAAATTAATAGTGAATATCAGGAAAAGAGAACTGAAGTTTCTAGGACATGCAATGTCGGAGGAGGGCTTGGAAAACCTGATACTGACAGGCCAGATAGAAGGTAAAAGAGACAGAGGAAGGCAGCGAATAACATATTTGAAGGGCCTGATCAGGTGGATAATAGAACGGGGGTTGCGTGCTGTAACAGGAAAAAAAAAGCTAAGTGCCACCAGGGATAAGGAGACGTGGAAAGCCATGATCGCCTACGTCCTGAAACTTAGAAGAAGATGATTTTAATAATATTTCAGAACGCTTTGTCAGCCGTTATTTATTTTCTCTTGTATATGAATCACTATCTGTTGTTAACTGGAGCAAGAAATCGCTTGATATTTTAAACGCAATCAAAACTTTTAAACTTCTTAGAGAACCATTTTGCCTTTCATCAGTATGGCTGATGCTAACCTTCAAAAGAGCACCTTCTCCAGCTACCGTTTTCCCCTAACATGAAGATTATACTGCATCATGTTTTAGGATTCACTGCGTCGTGCGAGTTTTTCTTCTCACTAGAATCTTTCTTATTTATAAAATTACCATTCCTCTTTGTATTAGATATTCTTGTCATATCTAGCTTCTTCTGCTAAGTATTTACAGATTCTTGATTAAATCCCAAGAATAATCCTAGCAACGTTGCTTTCGTCATTTTTGCTTCTATGGTTATTCATGTTTCTTGTTTATTTGTTTGATTGTGTAACATTATTTGTTTAAAGAAATCAGCTAAGTAATTAAAATTTCGATGTGCGTTGTGGTGCAGTGGATATCGGCTCGGAACGAGAAATCGGGGAGGAGAGTTCGAATTTCAGTTGATATTCCCTGCATTCACTTACGCGCAAATACTTTTAAGAAAGATATTAAACAATCTCTTACCTTCAGTTAGGGGTTAAATAACAAGACAGATTGGGTTCTGTAGCCTTGGCTGGCAACCCGTCTTCCGCAAAAATTAATGGCAACCTACTGCGGGATGATCATCTATCCAGTCAGTCATATCTCTCTTTCGAGACCTGATCGCCCAAGCGTGTATCACGTATGGCACTTAACTGAATTAAAATTTAATCATGAATTAATGCCATTCTCTTGAATTATAAATTGTGAATTTTCATATTTAGATTTCAGAATTAAATAACATTTACTTTAAACAAAAACAACCAAAGAATTAACTCGGAGCTTAAAAGTCATCGTCTCAGACAGGCCCGATCCGTGCCAGCCGACAATGGATTATTGGATTTCTGGCAACATTTCTAGATGCAGAATCATAAACAACAAGTCGACAGTAACTATATTTATGAAATGTATATTTAGTCTGCATTAATTCAGTAAAAAGGATTGATTAAATTCCACCGACATATTTTGCTTATTTATTGAAAAAAAAAATCTACTGTATATCCAGATCATTTTTTGTTGAAACTGTTTGAAGTGCCGGTAATTTCAAGTACACCCAACCATATCATTTATCATCTAAAATTAATTTCCTCGGTGCCATAGAGAAAATTTAAAATAGATGCTAATGTTGGCAGACATGGGAACGTTACTAATTTATTTAAGATGTGCGTTATGGTGCAGTGGATATTGGCTTGGAACGAGAAATCGGGAAGCCGAGTTCAAACTCCAGTTGCATTCACTTACGCGCAAATGCCATTGGAAAATGTATTATTCCATCTTTTCTCCCTCCAGCTATGAATCAAATAGCAGGACAGATTGGGTTCTATAGCCTTGCTTACTCAGAAAGTAATGGCAACCTAGTGCGGGAAAATCTTCTACCCAGTTTTTGTGAAGCCACAAATGTTATGAATAATGTCTTTGAAGAATAATGTCAGAATTTTTTTCTTTCTACCCCTTAAATGCTTATTATGTATCAATATATAAATTATTTCTTACAACATCACGTGATTACAACGGAATAATTCATCTAATTACATCAAAACAAGGTCGACTATGATTGTTTTCTGGGGATCCGTGCTCAAATTCAAATGTCGGCAATGACACTTTATTTATATATGACACTAGTTAATCATGTCTGGAAAGAGACAGGATCGCCCAAGCGTGTATCAAGCATGGCACATAACTGACTAACTAATTTAAATATGCGTGTTACAAAATAAGTAACATTTTAGATAAGACGTTTTACCATTTCAGAATTTGTATGAAACATATATACAATTTAGAAATTTGATACTGCAAATTCCAGGATGAAGCTAACAATACTTTTGTCATTAATATTAATAACCTTATATTTTTGTTAACGAAAAGCACTCAAAGAAAAAAAAATGAAACTTCACTATGAATCCGGTTTGGATGTTGGACAACTTCTTTAAGGAAAGCAATATAATAAAATATTAACGGACATAACTTGATTGGATTGAATAAAATTACTTTAATTGAATTTTGCTGCGTAAAATTGGCCAATTTCCCTGACGAGCCGTTAGGCGAAACCGTGGTAGGTTGTGGGCTGTTGCTTAGATTTCCTGTCTTTGTTTGCTCTACTTCCGTATTGAGCGCTTTAGTCTAAGGGTTTTCGTATTCGGTTTTTTTTCTTTCTTACGAGTGCTTGACCTTTTGTTCATGTACATCGTTTGTTTCTTTTTTTACTTCCCTTTCTTTTCCCTCCGAGTTCGTTCTCGGTGGTTTGTACAAGACGATTAAAATTATAGCTTAAATAATACTAGTTCCGGCAGAGTTAGTTCTGTTACTATTGGTACTGTTATTACTATAGTTAATATTATATATATATATATATATATATATATATATATATATATATATATATATATATACTATAGTAATAACAATACCAGTAGTAACATATATATATATATATATATATATATATAGGAAAAACGGCTAAAAAGTTGTAATGTATTTTTTGACAGTATTTGTTTATTTCTATTATTATAATTTATATTTCAGACCGTCCTCGGTCATTCATCAGAAACAAATTTGTTTAAAATTTAAATTAGAAACGTATTTCGCGAGAGCGTTCGTGGAGAGAGATTGTTTACATCACGTGACGCAGAAAGCGACAAATCTTTTTTAAATATTTGTAAACGAAAAACTCTGTCTCTTTCTGCGTCACGTGATGTAAACAATCTCTCTCCACGAACGCTCTCGCGAAATACGTTTCTAATTTAAATTCTAAAATCATTTGTTTTTGATGAAGGATCGAGGACGGTCTGAAATGTAAAATATAACAAGAGAAATAAACAAATACTGTCACAAAAATACATTTTTAAACTTACAACTTTTTAGCAGTTTTTCCTATACATATTAAGACAGTATACGTGGATCATCACTATGTTATATATATATATATATAAATATATATATATATATATATATATATATTGTATGTTATTCTTTGTATAATGAACAGGCTTTTCTGTTCGATAAGTTTGGTTGACGATATTTTTAATAATATTAAAATCATTCGGGAAATTACAAGCAATACGAAAGGATTCTAAGACGAATTCTTCAATGGAGGCTTACAAATAAAACCACATAAATATTCAGTTGTTAAATTTCGCTAAGAAATTTTTTTTTTAATCACCTCACCCCAAGCAAGGCATTCCACTGCCACTATTGCGCATGGGGCTACATATGGGAAGGTAAAGAGAAGGAGTGGTTAGACATAGGGAATGTCAGGAGGAAGGTGACAGATGAGTAAGGATAGCGAGGATGAGAGTTGGGCAGATGGGAAGAGTGTTTGATAGAATGGGAGCAGGTTAGTGTGTTAGGAGGTGTCTATTGACCTTACATTTAAACTCCTGGAGATTGTAGGCGTCGGGGAAGCAATCTTTTGGAAGAGAATTCCACAGTCGGGAAGTGCGAGGAAAGAAACTGTTGGAGTAGAAGTTACGGCTGCATTTTATCGGTTTCACTGTAAAAGGGTGGGATCTAGTTGCTAATCTAGTATCTCGTGCAAATTCGTATTTAGGGGGCACCAGTGATCTAAGTTCATCGGAGCAGAAGCCGTGAAAGTATTTATAGAAGAGACACAGGGAAGCCACGTCTCGCCGGTGGGAGAGAGACTGCAGGCGGTCTGCCAAGTCGGTATCTATCACATTACAGACCCTCCTCTGAACCTTATCGAGAAGCCCGAGGAGAACAGCAGGGGCAGCCGACCAGATACGGCAGCAGTATTCAATGCACGGGCGGATGGTAGATTTATAAATGTGCAGGATAGATTTAGACGGAAAAAACTTCCGGGCCCTGCACAGAGAACCGACTTTCATAGGAGCAGATTTAGCAATGGATTCGATATAGTCATTCCATTTAAGGTCCGCTGAAAGTGTGAGACCAAGGAGGCGTAGTGTTTTACTCTCTGGGAGGCAAGCCTGGTCCATGCTAATGGGAGGTAGGTGAGATTGTCGATGATGGTTAATTGAGAGTAGCTTCGTTTTAGAAGCATTAAAATTTACTAGCCATTTCTTACCCCAGTCCACTAGGGATTGGAGGTATTTTTCAATCTCGGTTGCGAGGTTAGCTTTGACGCCTACACCAGATTTTTGTAGGAGGCGAGAGTAAACTGTGGTGTCATCGGCGTACAAACCTATTTGGGCTCTTATGGAATCAGGGAGATCATTAATGTATATCAGGAAGAGTGTTGGACCTAAGATGGAGCCTTGGGGGACACCTGCGTTTGTATGGTAGTTCTGGGAGGCATGTCCGTTTAATACCACCTTCATTGTGCGGTTAGAGAGGAATGACTGGATTAGTTCAAACAAATGTCCAGTTATACCATAGCTCTGCAGTTTACATAGAAGTCCAGCATGCCAAACTCTGTCGAACGCCTTAGATATATCCAATGCAACGGTTCGGGCTTCGCCATTCCTGTCGAGTGCCTGGTATATGTACTCGGTGATGGTCGTTAGCATATCAGCAGTAGACCTGGTGAAGCGGAAAACATATTGCTTGTTCGAGAGGAGCCTGTGTGCTGTGAGATGCTGAACCACCTCGGCGTTGATAATGGCTTCGAACACTTTGCCAAAGATCGGAAGAAGGCTGATAGGGCGGTAATTTGCAGGGTCCGAGGTTCTCCAGTGTTTTTAAATATAGGAACTACAGAGGAAGATTTCCAACAGGCAGGAAAGCAGGAAGCAGATAGGCAGAGGTTGTAGAGCTTAGAAAGGACAGAGGAGAATATGTGTAGGAATGCATATACAAAATGGGCGGAAGTAAATTCCTTATTGAAAATTACTTAAAACTTTTGTCAAAGTTACAACAGAAAATATTGTGATCCAGAAAGTGGGAAATTTTCATTGTTAAATTTGTTCTGATTTCGGAGTGACAAGGGAAGCGCAGATCAGTGCAACGACTGACACCGCACCGGCGTGCTCAACTAACCAACTCCGTTATGAAGGCTGGACGACCGTGATACGAATGCAGAGATGAATCTGCTCGGGGTAGAGTAGACGTTTCAAACATCAGAATTTGTCAGTTCAAGCAAATGAATATGGAAGCTTATCTACAGAAGCTTCCAATCTTCAACAACCAGACTCGTTGGTTGTTTGGTTGATTTTCTTTAGCGGTATATCAACACCTCTATGGGACACTTAATGTCGAAATGTAATTATTTCTAACACATTTAGATGCATTCATTTAAATATACCAAGTAAAAATATGTATTGTTGATCACTTTACCTTATATAAATATTGCTGGTAATTTTACTGTAAATATACAACTTTGTGTTACTTAATGGTGAAACCTAAATATTTTGAACGCAATTGTATGCCTTTATCTATAGATAAAATGTATTGTTGTTCATGTTCTTTTTAATTTTAAGTTTTAGATAAAGTAAATTACAATTTTTTTTAAAACGTTAAAATTATCATTCCAGTATTATGATATACAAGTGTACCTCTGGCGTCAAAAGTGGCCACAAAATATTTGATAGGATTATTAGCTGGTTCCTCACAGGTTCTCACACTTAAATGTTACAGGAAGAAACACACACACTCACACACACGAACACGCACACACACACACATACATATATATATATATATATATATATATATATATATATATATATATATATATATATATACTACCGGCCGTAATTATTAGGCCACCCCAGTGTTTTAAAAAGATGATGCATTTCATACTATTTTTTAGTATTTATTGCCAAGTGAATAATTGTAAATGAAAATAGAATGGTCCTTTTGTTAATACTGCTCAGTAACATGTGCGTCAAATGAATTTATAAGTATTTAATAATTACTTGTATTGCATTTTTATCAGTGAAAGAATGAAGAAAATTTAGTGTGATTCGGATGAGTTCATCTTTGCTTCCTAGTCTTGTAAAT
>JBBBDQ010001259.1:492500-495000 GCA_037127315.1 Ascarosepion bandense | reverse complement strand
ACAATGTCAAATTAGCAACTGATGTCAAAGACGAACTACAATATGTCATTAAATCGGACATGGAATGGCTTGTCTATATATCTGAGATGAGCTATTGTAATTATTTTCATTGTTTCGAGTGTTATCCTTATTGCCTTTTTCAGGACTTTTCGGCCGCTTTACGCTCCGAATTCCTTCAGATTATTGAAATTTTTAACTGAACGCTGGCTATTTTGGATAAAAGAGTTGATTGTGACATGATCCGAAGTGTTTTGAGTTCAGTACCTACGTCCACCAGTGGTGAAGGAAAAGCCTAGAGCGTTGAGTTAAATAGAGATAACTAAGACATTTTAGGAAAGGGCATGACTCATCGAACGAGAAAAATATTCCCCAGTGATCAAAATAAACGGTTCAGTTCGAAATTCTAGTCACCTGAAGAAGGTCGGAGCGTACAACGGCAAAACGTCGTGAATAGGAGAAGGAAGATGCGGACAACAGCCCGAACAATGTAGATAATGTAAATGAGGAGTGGCTAGTTAATTTTGATGCCTCATAAATGAAACTACTCTCTTTTAGTCAAATGGGAGAACATCTTTATGTTCTATCTGCATGGCTGATGCTAACCACTAGTAGAGTGACTCACTGCGCCTTTTCGTACTGCTCACATAAAATGGACAGGTTATATTGAATCAATAGCTATGCCTGCTGGTAAGAAAGTTGATTCACTCTTTCGTGTTAGACAATTTTCTCGCCAGATTCTATCGTCATATATTAGGTGTGATAGCTCGAACCACAAGGCATCGTGACCGAGGGTTTAGGCGTCCTGGTATTGTTCAGATTGTTGTTTACGCCGAATAACGAGCTGTAACCTAGAAACTGTAACTAAGACCCTCTCAGCAGGCTGCTCAGCATAGTTGCAGTATAAAATACAAGTGGGACCTGTAGCTGTTTCGAAAACATGATTGGCCATTCCAGGGTAGATAATACAAATCAAAGTTTGCATAAGAATAAGTAATGTATAAATTCTTATTAAAAACCTAAGGCAAAATAAAACTTAATCAAACATAAACGTCAGCAATTTATGAATTCTTTTTACTAGCTGTAATCTTCATCGTTATTATTTTGATCATGGTTTCATCATAAGAAATTAAAATATGGATATAAAGTACGAGATCAATTCTACATTACAGTAACTATTTAATTGGCGTAGATAGACAAAACTATCGCCCGGTTCACACTCCACCCACGTCTATTGAACAGGTGTAGAGGCTCATCCCTTGTTCCCTGTTTAGGATGTGGTTTCCGGCTTTCTCTTTTCCATTCTTTTCACTCTTTTCTTTTTAATTTTTTTCAATTGGAGGAGATAGACTAAACTATCGCCCGGTTCACACTCTACCCACGTCTATTGAACAGGTGTAGAGGCTCATCCCTTGTTCCCTGTTTAGGATGTGGTTTCCGGCTTTCTCTTTTCCATTCTTTTCACTCTTTTCTTTTTAATTTTTTTCAATTGGAGTAGATAGACTAAACTATCGCCCGGTTCACACTCCACCCACGTCTATTGAACAGGTGTAGAGGCTCATCCCTTGTTCCCTGTTTAGGATGTGGTTTCCGGCTTTCTCTTTTCCATTCTTTTCACTCTTTTCTTTTTAATTTTTTTCAATTGGAGGAGATAGACTAAACTATCGCCCGGTTCACACTCCACCCACGTCTATTGAACAGGTGTAGAGGCTCATCCCTTGTTCCCTGTTTAGGATGTGGTTTCCGGCTTTCTCTTTTCCATTCTTTTCACTCTTTTCTTTTTAATTTTTTTCAATTGGAGGAGATAGACTAAACTATCGCCCGGTTCACACTCCACCCACGTCTATTGAACAGGTGTAGAGGCTCATCCCTTGTTCCCTGTTTAGGATGTGGTTTCCGGCTTTCTCTTTTCCATTCTTTTCACTCTTTTCTTTTTAATTTTTTTCAATTGGAGGAGATAGACTAAACTATCGCCCGGTTCACACTCCACCCACGTCTATTGAACAGGTGTAGAGGCTCATCCATTGTTCCCTGTTTAGGATGTGGTTTCCGGCTTTCTCTTTTTCAATCTTTTCACCCTTATGCGACCCCCTGCACATCAGTGACATTACCTCCTTGCTGGGGGTGATTTGATTAAAAAAATGAAATAAAATAAGCTGATTCCTCATTTTGCGGCTAAATGAGTTTCAACACAGAGAATTTAAATAAATCTAAACAATATTCTTCTGTAACTATTCAGTATATTATTCATAGAGTGATTCTTTTTTAAAGAATTATCAAACTTTAGCTGGTTATTTAAAACCAGAAAAAACACTGGTCGATATTTTTTAACACAAATATTATTGAGTAATGGTCACATGTTTTTGGGTTATTTTTACGCGCTGATCCTGAAAATCAAGTCTGTTTTGCATCATCACATCAGGTTTTGCTCTTTACAGATGATGCTTCTTTTTTCTCAAAATAAACCAAAATGTTTAATTTAACTGTGAAGTGACAGGACATA
>JBBBDQ010001259.1:420000-487500 GCA_037127315.1 Ascarosepion bandense | reverse complement strand
AAAAATATATATATATTTAATTATATTACGCTCTACGTTGTATTGAGCATTTCTTTTTAAAAAATTAAATTAAATGGTAGAGAACTCTGGACTCTAAACGTGTTGGTTCACTTCATTTATATATATATAGTGTCCTGTACATACAGTGGTAGGATAACTCTCTAAGAGAGCTCTAAATATATATATGTATATAAATACATATAGAGCAAATATAAGAAAAATTAAGGCAGACACGTTATTTTATGGTAAATCGGAAGTGTGACCTATTTTTGGCGAACAATCATCAGCTTCCGTCTTTATTGTACAAAAGGTTTTGCACGAATATATATATAGTGATCTCATTACGATTGAGCCCTATAAAGAGGAAAATTTTAATAAATATTACCACTTCTGCGATTTACGCGTTAATCTCCAAAAATGAATTGAGTTCTTCAGGAGACTGGCGTGTGTATACACCTCATATGTATATGTATATATATATATATATATATATATATATATATATATATATATAACACGCTGAAATTTCCTTTTCTTGTTCTATGGCTTAGAGAGTCGGGACTCCGAATGACAACCGATCGGTCGAGATTCGATCCCGGCTAGAACGAAGTGGAAGTTAACTGATGAGCTGTTAAACAGCAAAAATAGGATATATATATATATAAAAAAACAAAAAGTACATTATCAAGAAACAAATTTTGATATTTACAAATCCATTGGTAATAAATATTTCGCGGCTTCAACCGCTCGTCAGACCAAATTCATACAACAATGAATATTTCAAATTCATCCAGACGGAGCCATGTGAAATAGAAAAAAGAAAAAGAAAAAAAATTAAAAAAGAGAAAAGCGAAAGAAAAGAGAAGGAAAACAATAAGGGAAAAGGGGCTGTAACTTAATGTATTAGATCTCAGGTTCATGCAGCGTCTTTGACCTAGATTAACAACGTTCGTTAATAAAAATATGAATTTTGACCCGAGTTGCCAGTTGTCTGTTTTTGATGTATGACATTAATATTTAAAATATAAAAATTAGGGATTGTATTTGCGCTGAAACAATTGTTAGTTTTTCTTATTAATTTTAATCGTAATAATAATAGTAGTATTATATTTTTATATTTGTAGTAATAATAATGTAGTAATAAAGAAATTAAAATCTAAAATCCTAAAATTAATGATAATTAAAAATTTTAAAAATAACAATTTTAAAATTAAAAAAGAAGAAAAATAAAATAAAAATGAAAATATAAAAATGCGCAGCGTGAAGTTAAATCCCCTTTCCCCCCTGTTCTTTTCTTCTCCTTTTTATTTTATCTTTTCTCTTCTTTTTATTTTTTTTCTTTCTTCCTTTTTCTATTTTCTATACTTGATTTCTGGATAAATTTGAAACATTCATCGATGTATGAATTTGGTCTGATGAGCGGTGGGAGCCGCGAAATATTTATTACCAATGGATTTGTAAAAATACTTTTGTTTCTCTTTGGAGTTAGTCTCTATTAGAATTTACCTTACCAAAATTCAAGGATTCTACTTTTTATATATATATATATATATATATATATATATATATATATGTGTGTGTGTGTGTGTGTGTGTGTGTGTGTGTGTGTGTGCTTCCTATTGAGTAACTAGGAAAAGATGATATTTGAAAAATTAATGACAGCCACAGAAATAGGAAACCTATCAAAACAAAAAATTTAAAAAAGGAGGACATAAATTACTGCCTATTTCTTTAAATTGAATCTCTTGGCCTATTGTTGAGTTTGTTATTTGTTTATAGAAATTCTCTTCTGACAGTTTTCATTAAAATGATAAAGGAGGCTTTGAATGTGCTTCAAGCTCTTATGAATTAGACAGACTCAAAAACCAGAACAACGGACGTCTATTACATTCCAGATATGCATCATATTTTAGAAGGGTTAAAGTTATAGCTTGAAAACGAAAAATATACGAAAACTTTTGTTTACTTTATTCTCATTTTTAATGTAAGTATTTTTATAAACTCAGAATCTGTACCCACTATCAAAAAAAAAAAAAAAATGAAAATAAAAACAAAATAACTCAACCTTTGGAATATGACAAGTTTGAGGGTAAAACGTCATGCAATTATTTCGGATAATATTGATGAATATTCTGCGTTGTGCGTTGTGGTGCAGTGGATATCGGCTCGGAACGTGAAATCGGGGAGCCGAGTTTGAATGCCAGTTGAATTCATTGCATTCACTTACGCGCAAATACCCTTGGGAAAGGTATTAATCCGTCTCTTCCTTCCAGTTATGGGTTAAATAACAGAACAGATTGAGTTATATATACTTGGCTGGCAACCAGTCTACCGCAGAAAACAATGGCAACCTACTGCGGGATAATCTTCTGCCCAGTCTGTCATGTCTCTTTCGAGACATAATCGCCCAAGCGTGTTTCATGTATGGCACTTAACTGGCTGAAAGTTATTGTGAAACGAGATACCGTCTCTAAAATGAATCAATGAATAAACTGAATTTCCCCATTCAATATATCTTAACTTGGAGAACAATTAGTGGGAGAGCAAGCCTTGAGATATTTTTTATTGATTTATTTTTCTTTTTCGACTCATTAGCCTTTTTCTAGTTATTTAAACCATATGATATATCAGTAATTGTTTATGACAATCTAAAAATACTATCCTTCTATTTAACCCATAGCTGAAGGAAGAAGCGGATTCATATTTTCCCTAATGTATTTGCCGACAAGTATATTCGTATAACGAATAGGAATTGGAACTCAGTTCCCCAATTTTCAATTCCGACCAGTTATCCTTTAAACCACTGCACATCTCTTTTTCTATACCTGTTACTGATATAACAAAATTTGCCGGATAAATAAATAAAATAAAATAAAATAAATATTATTTTACAAATTGCTTTGTTTGAGTCTGGATTCTATATGAAAATTTGGAGATTCTCTCACGGAATTTTCGCATAAAGTTAGTGTTCAGACATTGATTGGTTGGCAATGCTTCTTCATTGTTTAGTAGGTTAAAGTCAGTCAGTTTAGGTGCCATACGTGATACACGCTTGGGCGATCATGTCTCGAAAGAGACATGACTGACTGGGCAGAAGATTATCCCGCAGTAGGTTGCCATTGCTTTCTGCGGTAGACTGGTTGCCGACCAAGGCTATAGAACTCAATCTATCCTGTTATTTAACCCATAACTGGAAGGAAGAGACGGATTAATACCTTTCCCAAGGGTATTTGCACGTAAGTGAATGCAATGAATTCAACTGGCATTCAAACTCGGCTCCCCGGTTTCTCGTTCCGAGCCAATATCCACTGTACCACAACGCACATCCTCCATCGAATTTAACAACAGTATTGTCTTTGCCCAGTAGGACACAGGCTCAAATCCCGTCGCAATGCACATATTTTTCTCTAATAAGAATTCTTGAATATTCAGACCGGTATTGATTTTATGTATTTATTCATTTTTTATCTAATCGCACTTTCCTCAAAATCTCTAATCTCCTGATGAGAGACCCCAGGTTTTATATTTCATCCTTTCTGCTATAAATTCTATTATCACAATGGGGGATAGTTACCAACAAAAAATTTATGGAAAGGAAAAACAGTCTAAATTAAATCAGCGAGATTTTAAAAAAATAATTAAATATTAAATATTCTCAGCATCTCTCGTTCAACTGAAATACAATTAAGACAAACGCAGGTTAACGATGATTTGTTTCAGAATATTTTCTATACACTGTGAATAGAGCGTAACGCAGTGTGAATGTTAAAATTTCAGGAGCATTTTTGTTTTATTTGAAAGAAATGGGTGTTAATTTCAAAGGCTTAACAGTAATCAAGAATCTGTACTGTCAGCAAACCACCTGCATAACTAATTCAGCATATATACGAAGATAAAAAGAGTCATAAGACAAGGATGTGTCTTTTCACTGGATCTATTCAACTTGTACAGCGAGACTATTCTGAGGACCCTAGAAGTTATTCCAGAATTCGCATTCGGAGGCCACAATTTAAACAACTTAAGGTACGCAGATGATACAGTGCTGATAGAAGACACGGAAAGGAAACTACAAGTTCTTCTACAAAATGTAGCCGAAGAGAGTGATAAGAAAGAACTACAAATAAACTGCAAGAAAAACGAATGCATGGTCATCAGCAAAAAGAGCAGGCCAATATTCCAAATGCAGGTAGGTGATACTAAAATCAAGCCGGTATAAAAATTTAAATACCTGGCAAATGGTCTAACAGAAGACGAAAAGTGCGACACAGAGATCCGAAGGTGAATTGGCATGGCGAAGGAAGCATTTCAGAAGTTGAGTAAGTATTAACAAGTCAATTTCGCCAGAATCAAAGATAAGAGTTATGGATTGCTATGTGTTGTCATTTCTTCAATATGGCAGTGAATGCTAGACAATATCATCAAATATGAAGGAAAAACTTGAAGCCACTGAAATGTGGTTCTACAGAAGGATGCTGCAAATATCATGGATCGATCAACTGATGAGGTTTTAGAAAGGATGGAAACGAAAAAGAAAATTAATGCTGAGCATTAGGAAGAGCGAGCTTAAGTTCCTGGGACATGCAATAAGGAAGAAAGGCTAGGATAACCTGATACTAACAGGCCAGATAGAGGGAAAAAAGGCAGGGAAAGCAGCGGATAACATGTTTAAAGGCCCTGATCAGGTGGATGACGGAACGACGGTTGCATGGTGTAACAGGAGAAGGCTTGCTAGGAGCCACCAGGGATAGGAAGACGTGGAAAGCCATGATCGCCTACGTCCTGAAAAGACAGCGTACAAAGAAGGGTGTTAATTTATTTGACTTATCTAGCAACATAGCAACCTCTACTATTTATTTTTAAATATTTTGAACACAATTTTATGGCTTCAACTACAGATAAAATATTTAAAAATCTCAGTCTGTTAAGTGTCATACACGTTTGAGCGATCATATCTCAAAATAAACATGACTGAATGGGCAGAAAATTTTCCCGAAAATGGTTCTCGTTAATTTCTGTGGTATTCTGGCTCCCAATCAAGCTTATAAAACCCAAACTGCAATTTAACCTATATCTGGAGGGAGAAGTGATGCAGTAAGTGAATGTAACCAATTCAGCATGAAATTTGAACACGGCCCTCCGATCTCTTGTTCCAGGCCGATATCCACTGCACCACAATGAAAATCCGTTTCAAACTATATTGTTGGTCATTTTACTATAAATAGATATCATTGGTAATTTTCTTATATAAAAAAAAAATATTACTGCCATTTTAACTATAAAAATATATCTTATATTTTCATAGTGTTTTTTTTTTTTTGTTTTTTTGTTTCATGTTCAATATTTGCTCAAAGCTGGGAGTTTAACAAGTGCTATTAATTTAGGGTAGGATCAGAGTGGATCTAGGAAAAAGTGCAATAAAGAGGGGGTTTCACTCTCCTCAAAACCTCCTATCTCCCGGTTAGAAGAATTGCTGCCAGATGTAGTTAATCGTCATATCCATGAAACATTTAGAATTGAAAACCAAATATATTAAAATTTTTCAACAAACACTAATAAACTTAAGGAAAACCTGGGTGAGCAGCGTGCGCTGCGAGGCAGTGGGATATCAGAACGAGAATTAAGAGTGTCGAGCTCGAATTCCAGATGAATTCATTGCATTCACTTACGCCCAAATACCCTCAAGAAATTTAATAATCCGTCATTTCTCCCTCCAGCTATGGGTTAAATAGCAAGATATATTAGATTCTATAGCCTTGGTTGGTAACCAGACTAGCGCAGAAAATAATGATAACCTTCTACTCTGCTCAGTCATGTCTCTTCGAGATATGATCTCCGATGCGTGGAGTACGTATGTCACTCAACTGACTGACTGAGTATCGTGGTATGTATATTTAGCGTAAAATTTATCGACGCGTTAAACACAATCGGCAAGCCGAATTCAAATTTCAAAATGGGTATCGATATGAGTAAATGTCTTTCTATTTCATATCGATCTCAATGCAACTATTTATAGATTAGCATATAACACAATTTTTTTACATCTTCATCAGTCTGTTCATATCTATCTATCTATCTATCTATCTATCTATCTATCTATCTATCTATCTACCTGTGTCTCTGTGTGTGTGTGTGTGTGTGTGTGTGTGTGTGCTCGTGTGTGTATATTTTAGAACCTTGAATAAGCAAGGTTTTTGTTTTACATAGTGTTAAACATGTTGGATTTCGCGCCAAAAAAGTTTAATTACAATTAATTCTACTGCAGTTGAAGCACACACAATTCTTATTGAGACTTACTGCGAGCATGCTCTGTCGGAAACAACATGGAAGGATTGGTTTAGACACTTTCAAATTAAAGATTTTGATGTTGAAGATAAAGAATGGACTGGCGCATCGAAAAAGTTTAAAGACGAAGATTTGGAAGGCATTACCTCATGAAGACTCATGTCAGGCGCAAACTAAAGTTACAAAATCATTAGAAGTTTATCACACAAACCGTTTTAAAGAATTAGGAATGATTCAAAGCAAAGACATTTGTTCCTTACGAGTTGAATGAACATCAGAGGCCAAACCGAATATACATGGTTCGAAAGATCCATCTCTACATTTGGTGGGATCAGCTGGATGTAGTTTATTATGAGTTGCTCAAACTGACCGGAACGATCGCGGGAGATCACTATCGCCCACAATTGTTGTGTTTCATTGATGCGTTTCAACGTGCCCTAGACGAGCCATACGTGATACACGCTTTGGGCGATCATGTCCCGAGAAAGACATGACTGAATGGGCAGAAGATCATCCCGCAGTAGGTTGTCATTGCTTTATGCGGTAGACTGGTTGCCGACCAAGGCTATAGAACCCAGTCTGTCCTGTTATTTGACTCATGGCTAGAGAAAAAAGAGATGTATTATATTATTAAGTAGTAATTAGTGGGGTATCAGTTTATTACTTCATAACAATAAAAAACCGATCCCCCACTTTATGACCAGTAGAAGCCTTAATCAGTATTTCAATTATTATATTCAGTCAGTCAGTTAAGTGCCATACGTGATACACGCTTTGGGCGATCATGTCCCGAGAAAGACATGACTGAATGGGCAGAAGATCATCCCGCAGTAGGTTGCCATTGCTTTCTGCGGTAGACTGATTGCCGACCAAGATCATAGAACCCAATCTGTTTTATTCTTTAACCATAAATGGAGATTAGACGGCTTAATATCTTTCCCAAGTGCGTAAATGAATGCAAGGAATTTAACTGGTATTCGAACTCGTCTACCTGATTTATCGTTCCGAGTCGATATTCACTGCACCACAAACCTCATTTGTTGCAAAACAGATTAAAACTTAGTCTGAAGCGCTGAAATAGAAAACCCATCTGCCCTGTTCACCTGACATTGCCCCATCAGATTATCACTTCCGATCGATACTAAGCAGCACTTTCATTTTTATAAATCGACTCGTGGTTAACCTAAAACGGGCTGTCATCTTTCCGGAAAGAAATCCAAATGCTGCCAGAAAAATGTGGAAAAGTATTGACTAGCGAGGGATAATACTTTAAATGACATGTTACTTACTAATTTTTTAAAATAACACTTTACTTTTAATGAAAAATCTGCGAGACCTAATTCAATGTTCTAATATATATATATATATATATATATATATATATATTAGAACATTGAATTAGGTCTCGCAGATATATATATATATATATATATGTGTGTTTCTGCTCATATCTATCTCTAATATATCGAAGTCTATTAGTAAATATTTCAGTTTACTAATATCTACTAATTTACTAATATCTAATGTCTACTTTCATATACCCCAATTTGTTCATATCTATGTATTCTATTTATGTCGCTATCTCAGTTTGTTCATCTTTCTTTCTTTCTCTCTCTCTCTATCTCTCTCTCTCTTTCTCTCTCTACCTATCTCTCTACCTATTTATCTTTGTTCATATCTATCAATCTGTCTATCTATGCCCGTCTGTCTAATATCTGTCTCTCTATCTCAGTCTGTTTCTATCTATCTACCTATGATGCACAACACAACGGTATTTTTCTGTCCCTTTCCCCTACTGAGGCAAAATGTAGCACAAAGCTTTTTATAGTGAGGAATCTGAGCCCTAAATCCCAGGCCAAAATTTCCCATAGTCTTTACACATGGCAGAATCGGGTACCTAGTATAATTTTCACCAGACTAGACTCTGCTCTTCGGCTGAGCCTCATTTAGGTTCAATCCGTCCGGACACAGAGAACATTACGAGGTTTGAGTTGATGCACAACGCCGAACGATATTTATCTACCTCCCCACTGAGGCCGAATGTGGCACAAGGCCTTTTTTAATGTGGGGTATTCGGGCCCTAAAGCCCGGCCAAAAATATATTGTCTAATATTCCCCAGACGAGACTCTACTCTTCGGCGGAGTCTCGACTGGGTCACTCTCCGCCCGAAAGCAGAGAGTCCGACAAGTTGATGAACAAACGACGAACGATATTTTTCTACCTCCTCACCGAGGCAGAATGTGGCACAAGGCATTTTAACGTGGGGAATCCGAGCCATATAGATCGGTCAAAAATTTATTATCTAATATTCCCCAGACGAGACTTCACCTTTCGGCTGAGTCTCGACTGGGTTACTACTCTCCCCTCGAAGGCAGAGAGTCCGACAAGGTAAGTGTTCGTGCTAATGCATGAACGCCGAACACACTCGTACTTTTATTTAGGTGCTAATTTTTTATGGTCACGTGATTCCAGTAGCACAATTCATTAGACAGTGACGTTGCCTAGAGATCCATATTTGTCCACACGTGTCGGTATAGACACTTTCTTTCTGCATATCACTATCTATCTATCTATCTATCTATCTATCTATCTATCTATCTATCTATCTATCTATGTTAATATTTATGTCTCTATCTATCTTTCTATCTATATCAGTCTGTTAATGTCTATATCTGAATATTACTTAATTTCTTTATATCTATATGTCTGTGTAGTCTAAAACAAACTCATTCCTTGCGTATTTGGTATAACCAAATGTTTGGTTTCTCATGTTGTCTTTTATGAGTTTGTTGATAGATTTTTGCGTAAGGAGATTTGAACATTTCCAAACCAACCTGTTTGATACGCTTTCAATGACCCAGCGCTAATGTGTATGTGTTCAAGAAGGATCTTAGAGAATAACCTGAAATGCTAGAGCAAGCTTCGATTCAAGATACTTTACGCTTTTCCAAACATTGACATTGAGCGTTTGTTAAATGCTGTGCCTTCCAAAATCTAAATAAACTATTAAGAAACAGGAAAACTCTAATTGTAATCAAGAAGTGACCACTGAAATTTGTAGGCACATAATGAAGGATGAGGACTTGGCAACTTGGATGCACACAGGAAATATTGAAAGAAAGAGAATCAGAGAAAATCAATAAATAAACTATGTAGCGAGTCATAGTAACTGGATGTTTGAACATGTTTTAGGGGAAATAACAGAAAGATAACATTTATTAAGAGCTTCGAATGACAAGAAATCAGGGAGAACCATGATCGTCTACATCCTGAGGCAGCATGGCATATAAAGAAGTATCGAAACCCATGCTTTATTAGTAAGCATGAGATTAAGTGACGTCAAGTCTCCTAGTTCTCCAGGACTCTGCTCAGTATTTAGTAACGAGGTTTCTTTGGAAAATCTATAAGAGCATAAAAAATTATGTACTTAACACAATCACAGGGGTTTTTGAGTTGTGAAAAAGAAGGTATCAGTTTTTCATGACAAATTTTCAATAGTTCATAAGTAAACGAATGACGGAACAAGTTTTTGGACAAATCTAATCTAAACTTATTTATAAATGGAACTTTATCCGGGTGTGTGTGTGTGTGTGTGTGTGTGTGTGTGTCCGTTACCTACAGACTCCGAAACGACCGAACCGATTTTCTTCAAAATTTACACAGTTGTACTATAAGCGTCTGCGAGTGTTCTTAGCTAGGTTTTGCGTCGAGGTACCCCCGATAAATACCGAAAATCGATAATCGAAAAAATCGGGTTATAGAAGGAGTAGTCCGATTTTAATCAAATTTAATACACTCATAGACAAAGACATAAGAAACGATATTCAAAAGTTTCAAGGTTGCAATAGTGCAGAATAACGATAATATATATATATATATATATATATATATATATATATATATATATATATAAAAGGCAAGATGCCTGTATGTCTGTATTTTTTCAGCCCTTTTATTTTAGTTTTTGCTTCGGGTATGGCTCTAAGTAGGCATAATTGTAGTTCTTACTCTTAGTCTGAGATACCATTTACTCAGAAGACTTATTAAGCCTTCAAAATTCAGTTTACGACGAAAAAAACTTATTTGATATCGATACCAGGAAATCAAAATTTGACTTACATCAATTTATTTTTCTTTCAGTCTACGGTTTCGCTTTAACTAGAAATAACTATTGCTTTTTAGTCTTTCGTGCCAACGTCCAAAGAGTCTGAGCTCCAGGAGCATGGATTAGTTTTAAAGCTTTCATTACACCCGAGCAACGCCGGGTTATACTACTAGTATCAAATATAAAACATTATTCAGAGCTACAAAGGACAAGATATTTTAAAGAGCCATGATCAGCTACGCCTTGAAGGAATATGACAATTAAAAAGAAATGAAACTGATTAAATTCATGGCGGAGAAAGATCAAAGACAAATAACAAACCGATAATGTTTATTCAGAGCTAAGAAGAACACAACATTATGGAGAGAAATGAACTGAGCCGGAGCCTAAGATAGGAATGAGCTTGAGTAAATATATAGCAGAACAAAGTTTATAGATAACAACAAGACAACATTTATTAAGAGTTATAAAGGACAGGAAATAATGGAGGGCTATGATCACCTACGTCCTGAAGAGACGTGGCACATAGAAAAGGAAATACCAATTATTAGTTTTCATAACGACAATTTTTACTTAGCATTCCGATAACCCCTTTTTGGGGGCTTATTTTCTAACTGCTTATACGAGGGAGGCCAGTCTATAATGGCACGGTTCCTGCATTTTGATGCACCTTCCCTGGAAATCATTTCAGTGCCTGTTTAACCATTGGCATTATTATTTTCTCTGATGAAAAGAAAAACGTTTTATGATTTTCTTCACTATCAAAGCGAAGCGTCGGCTAAACTACATTCAAACTAAATTCAAAAAGACACTCCTCACCAACGTGGTGATGTTAGCCAGCGATCTGAGCGAGAAGCTCGATAAACAGATGTTCCCTTCTTCCATCCAGATCAAAGCGCATTTTGTTTTGACCAATAATAACCGATATGACTTGCGATAAAGAGAAACGTTCAACACCGAGCGGAGGTATAGATCCATGGTTGGTACAGATAGTCTTTTATACATAGCGTTGTGGTGCAGTGGATATCGACTTGGAAGGAGAAATCGAGGAGCCGAGTTCGAATTCCAGTTGAATTCCTTGCATTCACTTACGAGCAAAATACCCTTGGGAAAGGTATTAATCCGTCTCCAGTTATGGATTAAATAACAGGTCAGATTGGTTCTATAGCCTTGGCTGGCGACCAGTCTACCGTAGAAAGTAATTGCAACCTACTGCGGGATAACCTTCTGCCCAGTCAGTCAGTTCTTTCGGGACATAATCGTCCAAGGGTGTATCCCATATAGCATAGTCACTTAACTGACTGACTTTTTTTTTAGTTTTGTCGATCGATACAAAAGACATTGACCAAGAAAAACTATCTTACTTAAAATATTGCAGCTAAAAATAAAATGTAAATGCAATATTGTAGGTAAGAAATTTCTTCATTTTTCTAGAATATCTTGTCCTTAACTTTTCCAGGTTTAATAACTTGTCCTGTTCTTTTCCAGGTTTAGTATAATCTTAAGAATATTACTTTTTATGCGCTCATTTTCCCATGTAATATATATATATATTTTTGATTTGTAAACGAGTTATTACGCGACCTAGGTTTCTATCATGAATGGTGTCCTCAGGCGATTTTCAATAACTTACTGAGTTAATGAAAATCGTCTGGAGACACTACACATGGTAGAAACCTAGGTCGCATAATAATTCAATTACAAATGGAAAATGTTCAAAAGTTTTACAATATAATTGTATTGAACACTTTTTAATACAAAAGTGCACTGGTCTAATATTATTATAACCCAAAACTAAGTAATTAAACAAACAATATATATATATATATATATATATATATATCGTACAAGACTGTTTCGCTGTATCACAGCTCATCAGTATGGCTAGAAATCCATTTGCTTCTGGCCGGTATCGAAACTCGACTGATTTGGTATCAGTCGGAGTCGCTAACCGCTAAAGGATAGGCGTGTGGAATCAGAGATATGAAATTTTAGCGTGTTGTATATAATTGGGGTACACACACGCCAGTCACCGAAAGAACTCGATTACTGACGAGTAATGCATAAATTGCGTAAGTGGTAACTGCTTTTTTTTTTTAATTTTCCTCTCTAGAGATCTCAATCGTAGTATGTGTGTGTTGGTTGATTTTAGTATATTGTCGATATTTTCTATGTTTTATTTCCAGCATTTCTGTTGTCGTATTTATTATTATTATGAATGTTGACGACTGCACGGTTTAATAGAGAAGGTTGTGCAACTACTCTGAAAAAAAAAAGAACAAAAATCACCAGGACGCAATTCCCTCCTACAGAAAATTTGGAAACAGCAGGCTGTCCTGCTTGACATTCGCGTAGGAAGCTCTAATACGATCCTTTCGGAGTGTTTGGCCGTCAATCTGAGGAGAGTGCAAAGGATTCGGAAAGAGTTGAATGATATATCAGCATAATTGTGGTTCGAGTGATCACTAGTGACGGTGATGTTATGTCCCCTTTCTATTTTCACAGAGCCTCAAATTCAGAAAGGCTTACAAGTGCGTTAAGTGTCTTGAGGAGGTAGTGCTGCTTTGGTGACTGCTGGAAGATCTCATGTCAGGTAACATGATTCTGCATGATGCGACACAAACATGAGAACCCAGTCATAGCAGTTAGACAATCTCAGCAACCATATTACCCCCTTTTATCTGGCCACTTTACTCCACAGACTGCAACCCCCAACCTTATTATGTACGGCGCACAGTTCAGCAATAAACTAACAAAACTATTTATTCACCAAATTAAACAAGGAGACTGTCTACAAGAGTTGCAGGAGATTCCAAAAATCATCAGTAGACCTTGGTTGAATCCAATGGCGATTTTATTGAAGAAATCAACTCTTTAGTATTTCAAAATATTTTTGAGTAATATTGGTAAATATACAGGGTGTCCATAAAGTTCGTGTGCACTTTAAAAAATGTATAATTTTATTTGTATTTGCGATAAAAATAATTTGTAAAAAGGATTAGAAAAATATCAATCTATATTTTTGTAAAGTTTTATTGAAATCTTATTTAAGTTTTCACTTCCTCCATCATTAGCAATACAAAGGGTTATACGATTTTGCAGTTCATATTTTTTACTTATCTAAAAATTGTTGCAAATTTTGGGGTAAAGAATTATTCAATAACTATACTTAAAACTAGGTACATTAAACTTATCAAGAATACACCTTTAAGTACCGAATCTAGATGCTGTTGCTCCTATGTCACTAGAAGTTTCGGGTCTAAATTACCAACAGACATCTTCGATAGGCGACCCAACCCAATATGATCTGTATTCGGCCCGCGCCCAGAAAAAATTGCCATTAGCTTTTGGACGTGCATTATATACGTTCCCCCAGAAAACGGCAACTAATCAAGACGTAACTTGGGACTATTCGATGTTATAGATCGGGTATGCTTTGCTGTACTGACCTTCCTACATACGGCCAAACAGGGTATTTTTTTCTTTTTTGAAAGAGAAGAAAACAAACCTATATATATATATATATATATATATATACGATTTATCATATTGGCTCGTCTTACGGCTTTCTTTCTCTTCCTCGCCTTTTGACTTTCTTTATTATATTTTATTTATTTGGTCTTTCTTTTTTTATATCTTTTCTTTTTCTTTTTCTTTTTCTTTTCCTTAACTACACTTAACAAAATATTTACAATAGAGTGATTAAAATGACTTAGATTATTTACAAAAAGAAAGTTCCTAAAATGCAGTGTGAACTATTCGGGATATTGATTGATACTCTAACAAATTCTGTTTAAAAGCTAAAAGAAATAACATTTAACAAAAATTGCTTTAAAATATATCAATCAAAATATTTACATGTCACATCTAAACTTATTTATAAATGGAACTTTGTCTCTGTGTGTGTGTGTATCCGTTACCTATAGACTCCGAAACGGATCAACCGATTTTCTTGAAAATTGACACAGTTGTACTATAAGCGTCCGCGAGTGTTCTTAGCTAGGTTTTGTGTCGAGGTACCCCCCGATAAATATCGAAAATCGATAATCAAAAAAATCGGGTTATAGAAGGAGTGGTCTGATTTTGATCAAATTTGGTACACCCATAGACAACGACATAAGAAACGATATTCAGAAGTTTCAAGGTTTCAGTTCTTACAATAGTGCAGAAAATCAATAATATATATATATATATATATATATATATATATATATATATATGTGTGTGTGTGTGTGTATAAATCGATACCAGGAAATGAAAATTTGACTTACATCCATTCATTTTTCTTTCAGTCTACGGTTTCGCTTTAACTGGAAACATTTTAGTCTTTCGTGCCAACGTCCAAAGAGTCTGAGCTCCAGAATCATGGATTAGTTTTAAAGCTTTCATTACACCCGAGCAACGCGGGGCTATACTGCTAGTACTAGTTTAAAAAAATCTAATAGCGTGTGGAAATTTTAGTAATAATTGGTTATTCCAAAAAAAATTCTCAAGAGACGAAATTTGTTTAAACACTAAATGAAATAACAAATAATCAAAATTGCATGAAATAAATTAATCAAAATATTTGTTTACTCATTAAAATTAGTTAAATGAGAGAAAAAATAGAAACTTTGTTAAAATAAGTTGCTCGTCAATAAAAATATCCTTAAATGAAACCGTTTGAACAAACGAGTAAATACGAAAAAAATCCCCTAAAACAAAAAATGCTTAATTACGACAAAAGAAAAACCAAAACAAAAAATATATTGCGAATAAAGAAAAGATTAACGTGAAAGAATATTTTTTGTAATACGATAAATCTACTCGAAATACAAGTAACACAATATATATATTCATCCGCAGACAGATCCGTTTCGCTGTATCACAGCTCATCAGTACGGTTCGATTCCGATTGCTTTTAACCCAGGATTGACGCTATGGGAGTTATGGGCGCTCGGTAGAAGAAGACAGACTTTTTAGCGCATCTATTATCATTATACACGCCCAATAGCTGAGAGTGTTCTAATTCATTGCTGAATGAACGATATATAAGTTGCTAAATATACGACTGAATGCAACTCAAAAATATCTTTAGTTCTGCAATCGTCTAGTAGTCCTTGATATTTACAGAACTTTCTCTAAAAATGCATCTTGAATATGCACTTTCCATAAAATTATTTTCTTTTGGCATCCAAATGAACAATTATGTCTAGAGGACGTTATATGTGTAGGGAATTTCAATTGTTTCCCTAAATCGGCTTCCAGCTGCCAATCCGACGCGGACGATAACAGTGAATAAGACCATGTAACCTTCTTACTCGGTTTTTCATCTGCTTTAACGAAGCAGATGTTTCTTCTTTCTGGGAAGAGTTTATTGCTCTGCTGTGCTTTCGCAATAATGAGCGCTGTTGCCTCTAAAACAATGTCGTTATGCCATTGATAGCTCCCGTCCGTCAGAGCAGTTCTGCACCCGCTCAATATGTGTTGCAGTGATCCCCATTCCGAGCACAAAGGGCACTTTGGTAAATCTATTTTTTCCCCCATAACTGAAGGTTGGATGCATTTGGTTATACGTCTTACACCATCTGAACCAGGAATCTACCTCCATCATCTCTCTTACTTCGTCTTGTATCATGCGTTGACGCTCCTTCACGGTGATTTTTCCCGATTTGTAGGAAGGAATCAGTCTCAAGTCTGCTCTTCCCTGTGCGACTGAACTCACTATTGCTTTTATCCTCTGATTCCATTCTGCCATAGCTAGTTCCTTAGTTGCACTCCATCTTCTGCCCGTATTCCATCAATTCCTGCGCCTGATACTTTAGGATCTCTGGAGTTTCTATACTGGTAGATTTTCCTTGTCGTGAAACCATGAAATCCTCGACCAGACCTCTGCATGGCAGCTGGATTGCATTCAATAATCTATATAAAGCAGCGCTGCATAAGCTCCGAGGTAATCCTAACCATCTACTTTTTCACATATTTTTTTCTATCACAAATACAAATAAAGTTATACTTTTTTTAAAGTGCACACGGACTTTATAATCACCCTGTACTTTTTTAAAATAAGAAGCAAGTGTTTTTTTTTTCATTTCATCTTTCCTTTACGATAATTTATCTAACGCACCCAGTCTATATAAATGATATTGGATAAAAATTAATTCTGGAAGTATTAAGAAGTACTTGATGTTAGAGAAAAGAAACAAGAAAATATTAGCCAAAAATGATTTTGTTTTATGGCCATCATCAATTGAAAGGTTAATGAGGCAAAAAATACGACAAAAGAAATATTATTTTGAAAGAAATTCAAAAAAGAAAACTCCAAGAAAGTAATCTCAAAGACAAATCACTTATTTGATGAAGGGGAACAAGGCTCTTCCATCATGTCTGCCATATTCTCAGCTTCGACGTTTGTCCCGGTGGAGAAACTAAGACAAATTTGCATTTATTCTTTTTTCTTCGATTTGAAAAGAGCGATGGCTAAAATGGTGAAAAAGAAGGCGGAAAAGATTTGTTAGCAGATTTGAAGAACCAAAGTCTCCATTTCTATTTTCACGCCGAATATGGATTTAAATGAAGAGCCGATGTTAGAAGTTAATCCGAAGACAACGTTGTAATGAATGGGAATGCAATTCACACGTGTAGCTTTCTTAAGTCATCAGTTAAGAACGCTAGTTTCCATTTTGTCTCATCTTTATTTATCGTTTTCACCACTAATTTCTTCTTTCATTCTTTATTCACTAATTATACTTTCTTTCTTTCTTTTCTTTCTTTCTTCCTTCTTTTCTTTCTTTCTTCTATTTTATGTGCTTTTTTAATAATCATATCACCCTAAGCAAGGCAGTTTACTGCCACTGGTGCGCAGGGGGTTAAGTAGGAGGAAAATTTTGAGAATGAGAGACAGGTTATATGGGGATGTCAGGCAGTGGGTAATTTAAAAACGAGAATACTGATGTGATGAGAGTAGATTGGACGGAGAAAGTAGCATGAAAGAAAGAAACCAAGTCAGTGAGATAGGAGATGACTATTGATTTTACATATAAATTCTTGAAGATTCTAGCAGTCGGGGAAGCAATAAAATGGAAGTGAATTCCACAGGCGAGAAATGTGAGAAAAGAAGCTGCTGGAGTAGAATTTTATTGGTTTCATAGTAAAAGGGTGGGACCTAGTTGCTAATCTTGTGGCTCGAGTAAATTCATAAATAGGAGAACCATAGAGCTAAGTTCATCGGAGTAGTAGCCATGAAAGTATTTGTAGAAGAAACATAGAGAAGCCACATTACGCCGGTGAGAAAGTGACTGTATCCCAAGTCGGGATCGATCACATTACAGATTCTCCTTTGGATTTTGTCAAGGACCCCTAGGTGGATAGCAGGGGCACTCGACCAGGTATTGCAGTACTATTCAATTGTACATTTATATGTGTGCAGGATGGTTTCAGACAAGAAAAACTTCCTGGCCCTATATATAGAACCAACTTTCTTGGTAGTGGATTTAGCTCTGGATTCGATATAGTCATTCCACTTGAGGTCTTTTGTAAGAGTTAGCCCGAGACGTCGCAGTGTTTGATTTCAGGGAGACTAGCCTGATCCATGCTAATGGGGGTTGGAGCGATTGTCTGTGATGGTTAATAGATAACAGATTCGTTTTGGAAGCATTAAAATTGACGTGCCATTTCTTGCTCCAGTTCACCACAGATTGGTGGTCCTCTGCAAGTTCAACAGCGAACTTCGCTTTGTCATCCTCGTCAGATTTTTGATCGAGGCGAGAGTAAACGGTAGTGTCGTCAGCGTATATGCCTGCATGGGATCTTATTAGATCGTGGAGGTCGTTAATGAAGATTCGAAAAAGCGTATGATCTAGAATAGAGCCTTGAGGGACACCCATGGTTTGTTTGTTAGGCATGTCCGTTCAGTACTACCTTCAATGTGCAATTTGAACGGAATGATTGGATTAGGTCAAACTATTGTCCAGTTATACCATAGCCCCGCAGCTTTTGGGTAGAAGGTCAGCATGCCAGACTCTGCCAAAATCTTTGGGGCAACAGTTCGAGCTTCGCCATTCTTGTCGAGAGCCTGGTGCATATACACAGTTCATGGTTGTTAGCATATCAGCAGTAGACATGGTAAAGCGGAAACCATAGTGTTTGTTAGAGAAGAGACTGGGCTTTGAGATGTTGAACCACCTCGGCGTTGATGATGGCTTCGAACTCATTGATAAAAATCAGTAGGAGGCTGATAGAGTGATAATTAGAAAGGTTAGAGTGTTCACTAGTATTTTTTATATATAGGAACCACGGAAAAGAATGACTTCCAGCAGGCACGAAAGCAAGAAGCAGAGAGGCAGTAGTTATAGAATTTGGAGAGAATAGAGGAGAGTTCAGGAGAAAATTGCTTCGGGACGATGATTGGGATTCCGTCACCTCCGCTCGCTTTATGTTGGTTAAGCTTTGAAATTGTTAGAGACCAGCGAGGAGGTAATGTGGATGTTATTCAGTTGGGCCTCAATTCGGGATGGGAAGTCGGGTACAAATACTCCAGTCGAGTCCAGTGTCGAGTTATTGGAGAAACTGGGAACAAAGCACTCAGCCTGTTGAAGAGGTAAGGACCGCAAATTCGTTGATTATAGTGGGGATTGACGGTTTACTGTTATTTAGTACACTTTTACAGAGCCTCCAGTAGTCTTCTGTGCCGAACTTACGGAATGCTATGCTCTCATTGATCAAAAGCTTTGATTCGACTAGATTCCCCAAGAAGATTGGGGATGGCTATAAAAATGAAGACTCAGCGAGAAAAATCAAAGATTGGGAGAGAGACCTTCGAGAGGCAAGGAAAAACAACCCCCACCGTCGCCGTCATTAGCCGCCTCTAATTCGGTAAATTCCGTTAAGCACCGATAAGAACCCAAAAGAACATTGTTGTTTTAAAAGTTGAAGATTGAAAGCTCTGATATTTTGAAAACGAACGAACTCTCCGTTGTAAACTGACATTCCGACAATTGAATTTTTCTGCTCCTGTAACAAATAATTTTTTTTTTCATTATAAAAACTTTCGTCCGTAATTTATCCGGGCGTCTTCGACTTATTCAATTATTTAATTTATTTATTTAATTTATTTTATTTTTTTTTTTGGTGCCGTAACAACTGTGATATTTTAACCACAAGTGTACACAAGTGTCCGGTCTGGATCTAGTAGAAATTCGGCTACCAGTTTTAGACAAGGTGACTTTTTGAGATCAAAAACTAGCGTGGGCAGTAAGTTCGTTGTTGTAATAGACGTCTTGAGTACCAGCTTCTATGACAAGATCATCACGGACCAGCGGCCCGAAAGTGTCGACATAACTGGTACCGTTTCGACATCATCGCAGCAGGATCCATTCCCGAACCAACGAATCAACCTGCCAGCAGGCCGACCACGAAAAGTGTCACAGCTTGACATTGCAAGAGTCAGGGATGGAAGTATAGCAGTGAGTCATGTCCATTAGGTTTATTAGAGAAACGCGTGTGTAAATCCACTACTTGCGTAAGGGACTGAGTGATTGAAAAATTAATTGTGTGGACACTAGCAAGATCTGTGACAGAGTTTTCCAAGCACTTGGCTTGGTGGGCGTTAAAGTCACCAATCATGAATATATGAGCAAACGGATGAAAAGAGATGGTCTCATCAATATTACTGGAGATGATCTCAAGAACAGAACAGTCGCGGATAGTGGTAGAGAAAGAAGAGATAGCAAACTGAGCTTAGAAGGGAGGGATGGAAACACATAAGAATAATCCCGGTATTCAAGAGACATCACACTTGCTAGAGGGAGGCGTTCACTGACGTAAGTACTAAGCCCATGCATGTAGACATTGGAGTCCTTTCTGAAGAGGGGACGGTAACCAGGAATATAGAATTCAGAAGAGGGAATAGATCAAGTTTAGTTTCGCCGAACGCTAGGTTGTCAAGTGAGTTTACTTGGAGGAAGGATTCGACACTGTAAAATTTGGTACGTATACCTCGTATGCTACTGAAGAGGATATTTTCTTTCGTTTTTTCCTTCTACCATTAATTTCTTCTTTCATTCTTTACTCACACATTATACTTTTTTTTTCTTCGTTTATTTCTTTCTTTTATTTTATGGCTTTTGTTTTTTCTTTCTTTCAATATTTTATTTTTTCGTTTACTTTTCGATGAACATTTTTTATTTGATATTTCTGCTAGTCTTTATTTATTTCATTTCATTTATTTATTAAACTATTTAGTCAAGTAATCTTAATATGACCCACAGCTAATGCAAAGAACGCTCATGAAATAGTTGGATATCGGGGCCTGGCGTCTTTATTTTGGAGTCTCATTTATTTATGTCAGATCATACTGCAGCTGCAACTACAACCGTGTAACCTAGTAAAACCTGAACAGGGTTGGTTGATCGGCGTCTAAATCAATTCCAAAAGCATATTTCGAGTGATGTGGCTGGTTTGCAGGGAGGGAAAGTGAAAAAGAATGTTACGTATAGTAGGGATTGAGGAAATGACAGAAGATAAACGTAAGTCAAGAGGACAGAAGATGGCGATTTAAATTACATTTAATTTTTTGAAGATCCTAGTTATCAGGAAAGCAATTAAACGAAAGTGAGGTCTACTAGCGGGAAGTGCGACAAAAACTTTTGAAGCAAAAGTGGCGGTTGCATTTAGAAAATTCAACGGTAAAAGGGTGGGTCCTAGATTCTAAGCTAACGTCGCACTTAAATCCTTGAAATCGGAACACAAGGGGAAAAGGCTTGTCAGAGCAGTTACCACGCAAATATTTGCAGGACAGGCAGATGAAACACACGTCATGTCGATGGGAATGTGACTGTACATGAGATGCCTTATCAGGATGGATTTTATTGCATCAGTTAGTCAATTAAGCGCTATACGTGATACACGCTTTGGGTGATCATGTCTCTTTCGTGACATGACTGACTGGGTAGAAGATTATCCCGCAGTAGGTTGCCATTATTTTCTGCGGTGGACTGGTTGCCAGCCAAGGCTATAGAACCCAATCTTTTGTTATATTATTTAACCCCAAAACGGGAGGGAAGAGACGGATTAATAACTTTACCAAGGGTATTTGTGCGTAAGTTAATGTAAGGAATTCAAATGGAACTCAAACTCGGGTCCCTGATTTGTCGTTCCGAGTCGATATCCACTGCACCACAACGCACATTCTTTTATTGTATAATATTTTATGAATTCTGTTAAGAGCTCTCGCGATGTAAAACGGAAACATGAGACCAAATATAGCAACAGGATTCAATGCACGGTTGAATGTTTGATTCAGCAGGGTTTCTTTTTTAACCGCTTCACCAAAAACAAAAAATGAAGCCACTACGAGGGGTCACTGAGTGTGAAAGAAAATGAGAAATATAGCAGAATACATGGCCCAATTGATATAGACGTTGATTAGTTCCACTGACTTGACCCAATGATTTGTGAGTTCAACAGTAACAACAGAAAAAGAATTTAAAATTATAATTACTGTCCAAAACATACAACAGTATTCCTTACATGTTTGTCTATACTTCTATGATGATGCAATATTTACACTATTTACATTGTTCGGACTATGGTCCTCATTTTTATTACCACTATTACGACGTTTCGGTCGTTCTACGCTCCGGCCTTCTTCAGGTGTTAGCTTAATAACTGATAGAGAACACCATTGGAAACTACGTAAACTTAATGAATCAGCGCATATGCTAATCTACAAAAATCTCCTAAGCCGACCAAACATAGAAATGAATACAATACGAGAACCAGTAATACGGAATGCAAGTGAAAACCATTAGCGTCAAATATTTACCGGAGGACAATTTTCCTCATAAAAGAAAAAGCGTTTATTTATTTATTTTTTCCTCTTCTTTTTCACTTTTGTTAAATATGTTTTTAAACTATTTTCTATTCTAATCTATTTTCTATTTTAATCAATTATAATAAAATACATATATGTCTAGTTATCGTGTCACACTAAAATTATGAACTTCAATCGGCTATGAAATAATTCGGAAGACTCATTTGCTTTCAGTTGGATATCGTTTTAAGCTAGTGGCAAATCCAAAGAAAGTATCATCAATCGTCTATCCACTGTGCACTGTAGATAAAAGCGTTGGTCTAGAAAATCCAGACAGGTAACAGGGTCCCACCCATTTACACATAGATCAACTAAATGCAGCTGACAATTCTACTCCCTCAGTTTCTTTTATCGCACTTCCCGCCTGTGAAACTCCTTTTCATATACTTGCTTTTCCTGACTGCTACATCCTCCAGGAATTTAAATGCGATGTCAATACACATTTCTTATCCATTTGACTCCAGTTCTTTCTACGTTTATCTTGTTCTTTTCCTTTCTCTCTACCTTCACAACTGCCTTTACACCTGTGTTCCCATCCTTCTCTTGCCCTTTCTCTGACACCTCCTGTAACTGGTTTGTCTTTATCTTTACTCTCCTCCTATCTAAACTTTTACTCTTATGTAGCCCCCTGTGCATCAGTGGCGGTACCGCCTTGCCTGGGTTAAAACGATTAAAAAAAAACGAAGGAATTGTGAATTCACTGCTTGACCACCCCAGAGAGTCAATAAACATGGAGTGTTTTAGTTATTAAGGAGAAAAACTGTATTTATTACATCCAGAAAAGTCATAGCACGTGGAATTAAACAATCTACTCTAGTTGACGAAGTAAAGGATTTGATTAGAAATTGCAACGTATTTGCATCTCACAAATATAGACTGATCATGAAGATGGCCGAGGCGTACAATGCACACCGGAGCGTGAATATGACAACTGAAATGAAGACCACTGTCCGAATAATGAAAATTGTGCAAATAGTTACAATATCTCATCTCAAAAATATAACAGATTCTGAAGAAGGTCACAGCGTACAGTGACGGAAACATCGTTAAATATTACAATGAAAATGAGGGCAACAGTACGAACAATGAAAATAGGGTAAATAATTATAATGCCTTAACTCAGAAATATAGACAGAAAAAATAAAACGATTTTTATTTTGACACTTTTATGCGAATCATATTTAAATTAAATGTTCACAAAATACAAAGCCTAAGAACCACTTGAGGTAGAATTTCAAATTATGAAGTCACGTATACTAGGTATTGCGGTGCAGTTGATATCGGCTCGGAACGAGAAATCGGAAGGCCGAGTTCGAATTTCAGTAGAATTTATTGCATTCACTTACTCGCAAACACCCTTTGGAAATCTATTATTCCGTACCTTCTTTTCAGCTAGGGCAGATTAGGTTCTATAGTCTTGGTTGGCAACCAGTCTACCGAAGAAGGTAATGGCAAACTATTGCAGGAAAATCTTTTGCCCAGTCAGTCATGTCTCTTTCGAGACATGGTGATTTACTAAGCGTAGTTTAGATGAGGCAAAAGGCCAAAAGTAAGAGACACTCAGTGAAGATCGAACTCTCTACCTATTTGTAAATAGACTAGCGAAGTAAGCTTGCTAATCCTTACACCACCTCGAGATGCACACGTCGCTTACGATACATGGTCGTATAATCGTTTATTACGTATGCACTTAACTGACTAAAGTAATTGTTTACCCTTAGTTTTGAAGAGGTTAAGATTTTAGTTAAAACTTAAATATGTGGAGTGGATAATGATTTTACATCGCTGCTTACAGTGATGTATATTGTTACTGATCATTTTTTTCTTTTTTTGGCGGGGAGGGGTTCTAATAATACAATACACTTTTACACTGTTATTTACCCGGATACCTGACGAGTTGAATTGATATGACTCAGCATTCTGTCAGTCCAATAACATTGGAAATGAAAGACTCGTCAGAGTTAATCCGATTCAGGTGTCAGCTCGAAAAAATAAAAGAATAAAGCTGTCTATTAGAATATCCTTTTTCGATTATCGGGGTTTTCATTATCAGGGACAAAGTTCGTAGGAATATGTTTAGAAATTATATACAAAGTTCACAAAATCTATTCCTCAATCACGAAGTATTAATTTAAGTATCGCCAAAAATTCGCTAAGACGAGCAAATCATAAAAAAAGTTCTAAACTTGATAAAAACAAAGTTTATCGTCAAAATGTTTATGTTATTCATTATGAGAAAGGACTGAAATATATTTTGGTTATTTTAATATTATTTTTTATTTCTTCTAACTCGTACGGAATTTTAGTTAAAAAAAACTTGTTTTTCTTCCGTCAGAAGTGGGAGGGATTATTTTTGCGATAAAATATATAGTTTTCTAAAATAACTATCGGATATTAATGAAATCTTCAGGGCTTATTCACAAATGATTTAAATTATTTTTTTTTTATCAAAAACCGGTAAAATTATATTTTTAACATCTCTTACGCCCCATATTCTTAATTGTATGAAATTTCGACAAGTTAAAATTTCAGCCTCTTTCATATATCAGTTAAAACAGAACTTGGAGAATTTACATCATCAATTTGTTCAGATCAAATTGTACTCCTAACACCCCTTCCTTCTCCTGTTAAATCGCTCAACCCCCGTTCCACCATCCAACTGCGTAAGTCTATCAAGTATGTCACGCTTTGCTTTGCCATGTCCCTTTTTCCTCTATCAGTCCCGTGAGCATCAGATTCTCCAAGTGTAATATAACAATCTGGCCCAACCCGAGAAAGGCTGATGCAAGCGGGGGTGTTTCCGGTCGTTGAAAGGAACGGATATTTGTTTGACCTTATTTCCGGCAGTAGCGGAAATGGCTACAGAGGCAAACAGAACAGGTGTCTCTGAGAATTACGTGGCGTGCGTGGGCGAGGCAAAATCCGGAAGTCCCGGTTTGGAGATTATAAAAAGACCTCGGCGCACGGATTTCACCAGACAGACAGACCAGAGTAGCAGAGAACGGCCGGTAAAGCAGAGAGAGACAACAGATCAGACTACACTCCCGTCAACCCTTAGAAGCGCGCTCTCTCAACACTCTCTGTTCCCTAGGCTACACGGTTCATCGTCATTAATAAAAATATCACTTCATATTTTTATATATATGCGTGTTTGTTGTATATTGCTATATAACACAAGCCCTTCGTCTTCTCTACATGTTTCAGAAAATTCAGCTGTCGTTCTCTGATGTTAAGTAACAGTTTCCTTTTCGTGTGCATCCTCTCCAAAACATCGTCGCTGCTCACATGTTCTGTCCATGGTATACTCACCATCCTTCTGTAGAGTCACATTTTAGTTGGTTCAACTCTTTTCTTCATCTTCGATGAGATTGTCCAGCATTCCTGTCATACTGAAAAGTAGACATCATATAACAATCCAGTACTCTTGTCTTTGTTACCAGCAAAATTTTCCAGTCTCTCAATAATCTATTCAGCTTCTGAAATGCATTCCTTGTCCATGCCCATACGCCTTCGGATCTCAATGTTGCACTTTCCGTCCTTTGTTAAAACACTTCTCAGTTATTTAAATTTCTGTACCTGATTGATTTTAGTATACCCTACTTGTAGTCGGCATTTTGGGTTCCTCTTTTTACTCATGCCTGTTCATTTAATTTTCTTGCAGTTTATATACAGTACTTTCTTTTTACTTTCTTTATCTACTTCCTGTAGAAGTCTTATAGTTTCCTTTCCATGTCTGCTATGAGCACTATATCATCTGCATATCTTGTATTTTTCAGCTTGTGGTTTCAAATGACTAATCCTGGCAAAACTTCTAGCGATCTCAGAATTGTCTTGATGTATGGGTAGAATAGATTTGGTGAGAAAACACGCCTTAGGTATCGTCGTTCTTATGTTTTTATCTCATCTGTTTTTTGTAGCTATCTAATTTAGGACAAGTCTTCAACCGCTGTAGTAACAGCAGCAATAAAAAACAAAGCAGCAGAAATAGCAGTGAAAACATAAAAGTCAGCAGCGATAGTTACAATCTAATCAGCAACCAAGGTAAATTAAGGATCAACAGGGAAGGGGCAACTGGATTTTTAAGGGTGGTAATTCGAGAATGTTTTTTTTTTTGTTTTTTTTTAATCATTTCACCCCGAGCAAGGCAGAAACGCCACTGATGTGCAGGGGGTTACATAAATGTAAAAAGATTAATTAGAAAAGAGTGAGGAGTACAAGCTAGTTAGAAAGGAACAATAGAAAACTGAGAAAGCAGGTGCGATGACAGATACATAGGTGGAGAGAAAGTGAAGGTTATACAGGGGAGGGGAGAGAGCTAGAAGCCAGTGGTTAGTAGATAAGTATTAATTTTGCATTTAAATTTCTGGAGGTTGTAGCCGTCAGGAAAGCAAGAATACGGCAGTGAGTTCCACAGGTGGGAAGTGCGAGAGAGGAAGCTGCAGGAGTAGAATTGTCGTCTGCATTTGGCTAACCTGACTGTGAATGGGTAGGACCCAGTTGCCAGTCTGGTTGCACGGGTAAACACCTTGTGTTATTAACAATGGATATCATTCTAGCGAATTTGTGAGAGTATCATCGTGTGTGCAGGTTTATATATACAGTGCATCCTAGAGGAGGTAAAACGCATTACACAATGTCTTCTTTTTACTTCTAACATAATGTTTTGGCGAATTTTCGTCGCCAAGTTGTTTTTGTGGCCTTGTTTGGTCCAAGAAGAATGATGCAGAAAACAAGAAGGTACACCACTACCCATGATTATTAGATCACCCTAATGTTTTAAAAAATGATGTATTTCATACTAATTTTTAGTATTTATTGCCAAGTGAATAATTGTAAATGAAAATAGAATGGTTCTTTTATTAATATTGTCCCAATAACATGTGCATCAAATGAATTTAAAAATATTTAATAACTACCTATTTTGGAGTTTCATCAATGAAAGAAAGAAGAAAATTTAGGGTGATTCGGACGAATTCATCTTTGCTTCCTTGCCTTATAAAACTTTGCCAGGTAATAATAACGAAAAAACATTCTATTTTTATTTAGAATAATTCATAAAAATAGTATGAAAAATATCATTTCTGTTGAAAAACTGGGATGGCCTAATAATTATGGCCTGTAGTGTTGGTTCAAACAGTGTATTAGAATAACGGAACCTATACAGAACACGAGGGTTAGTAGTCAGAAAATAGAAGTGTACGTCCGAACTGTATAGTTACGCAGTGTCCCAACTGCGTCGAGACTGTCACACAGCTGCATCCCTGGAAGTCATTCAGGTTATTATTTATTGACAAAAATTGCCCAAACTGGATATTCTTTTATGCTGATCTAAGCTTTCGTCTCACATGAGCCATCTTCAGAGATATTACAGAGACGTTAAAGTAAATATATCCACCATCAAAGATGATTTTATCTTGTGTTGATATGAAACATTCTTATGAAGCCCTATATATATATATATATATATATATATATATATATATATTTATTGTGGTTGGATTAAAAACCACTGACCTGGTTAAATGGTTATGTGTTTTAGCTATCTTTTTCTAGTGTTTTTATCATTTTGGGGATAGCCGGTGTAAATTTAATTGCCGATATTATTTAAACATATCTCCAACTTAACTGTTGATAACAGATATATAATATTCCCACTCGCATGTAAGGAAAAGGCTAAAAGTACTCTGAAGCCTTAATTATAATAAAAGAAAAAGCCAACGCTCAGTTATATCAACTATGAACACGGTCACAATATGCTGACTGTGTTTGGAAAATATATCATTCCAGTAGATACATACATATTAAAGTTCATGCATTCAGTTAAAATATAATAAAATCATCCTTGATAATGACTAAAAGTATAGCTAAAAGCTCTCTGACATGCTAAACATTCGGATAATTTCCAAATAATTTACCATCAGAAAGGAGTTAAATTATAAAAGACAAGAAAAATTTTAAAAAAAACCCATTATTTTCTCAGTCTTTTTTCAATGAAACTTGTATAAAAGAAGCAATGGTGCCTAGATTCACAATAATATAGATGTGTTTTTGTGCGTGTATGTGTGTTCGCGTTTGTGTTAATGCTATTTCTTTTCGTGTTTGTCTATGTTAATACGTGATAAAATACTTTCTTTGTTCTTCGGTAGCTTTTCAGGTGTGAGGGACGTCCCCGTTTATTTTCAGGGGTCAGGGAATCACCGATCACTTTTCTCTGTCATAAAACGTCTCTTCTCCACTTGTAAGCTGTTCTTGCTTAATCACGTTGTAATAGCCGGTTGTCAGCTGATTACATCGTGTCCATTCCTCATTTGAGAAACAACACAGCAATTATGTCTTCAGTTTCATGTAAATTGGGACCAGCTGCTACAAAACTGACGTGACGACACGCACCAATTTCAGTAAGTTTTCATCAATGCTTAGAGAGGACAGAGAGCGACTGGCAGGGTGTAAGGGTGTCTGGCAAGGTCGGTAATGGTCAAGTGATGGCACACCGATTCTGTTTTTCGTTATTTTACGGAAGAAATAGTAAGTTTTTGACGCCGTTGATGAAGTGTAGGGTGAAACAAAGAACAATTGGAAGGTAGACAGAATAAATGATTTAGCTCAAGTCGGGCTATTTGATGAATTCTGGGATTGAAAATATCTTTTGATACATCACATTTTATCTCAATAGTGAACTTATGCTTAAGTCTTATTAAGAGGTAGTGACTCTCTCTTCGCTTTTAGTTTTATATATTTGAATTCTTCTCTCTCTCTCCTCTCTCTCTCTCTCTCTCTCTCTCTATATATATATATATATATATATAAAACAAACAAAGCAAATTTCAAATTCTCGAGGCAATATTCGTTAAAACACTTAAGCCATAAATTAATAGAATCAATTATGAATATTGTCGTAATGTTCTAAAATGTTTGTAAAAAGAACATTTTTTCACGTGCAGGACCATGACATTACAACATATAAAAAAAATTCCATTTTAGATAATTTTCACGTTCTAATGAACGCTAGCAATTTGTCAACCGTTATATTTGGAGCAGAAAAAAATTTACAGTAACTTTTAGCAACACAATTTTGCGATTATTTATCTCAGTTTATATTTATACTAAGAACACGGCCAAAATGTGCTGGCCGTGTTTGAAAATAACGTATTCTCATAACTTCAGATACATACATAAAAAACACACACAGATTCAGTTAAAAATAAAAAAATAAAAAAACCCTCCGTGATAATGGCTAAAAGATTTTTCCGAAAGTGGTCGGATATGCAGACCTTTTCTACCGCTTTTACACACTTGTGTCCAGAAAAGAAAACACTTGTATGAACACAAGAAAAATATAATAAAGAGCTTAATGGCGCTCTTTGTCAATATATATATATATATATATATATATATATATATATATATATATTACGTAGAATACTTGCTATTTAAGTCAGTTAAATTCCGATAGAAATGAACTCAAAAGAACTCAATGCTAAATTTATTTATTTAATTTAACAGAATGATATAATCTAGAAAAAATTTTACATATTCTACAATTTCAAGGGTGATACATATTTTTCAGCCAAACCTGCTGCTCGTCAAACCCAAATGATACAGCATTTAATATTCAATATATATATATATATATATATATATATATATATATATATATATATATATATATATGTAAACTTATCGCTATACTCGTTTCGAAAAACCCTACGAGTAAATACGCGGAAGGATAAAATGGTAATAAAAAAAAGAACGAGCTAAGCACTTGAACGTCAAAGTACGTAGCCCAAAGAAAAAAAACTGAGACTTGTAACATAAAACAAAAAGCGCTCAATAGGCAAGTAGTGCAAAGAAGTAGAGCTAACCTTCCCTGAAGATCCGGCTAGGTGAAACCTTGGTAGGTTCCTTGGCTCTTTATATATATATATATATATATATATATATATATATTATTTATATATATGTGTGTGTGTGTGCGCGCGCACGCGTGTATTTTGGCTTTGTTTACATTTTGTAAAATACATTCTACGCTACTTAACTGGCCTTTACCTGACGTTGCGCCTATGGCCTTGTGGCTGAATATCCGACTGCTGTTAAATCAGTCGAGTTTCAGTCCCGGCTTCAGACAGTTAATCCAGTTGCACTGAAGAACTGTGATACAGCAATACTGGCCTGCCTGCTGATGGTTTATATATATATATATATATATATATATATATATATATAACGACAAGCGGAAAAATTATTTTAGCCGACGTGTTTCGTCTTTTGATAAATGTTATGAAGGCAAATAGATTCCTTTTCTCTTTATTTATTATATATTCCGCTTGTCGTTATATATATATATATATATATATATATATATATATATATAACCCCTTTCATATGTATATATATATCTGCGTATCCTTCTGTCTGTTAATCCATGTAAAATGGGACCTGCTGACCTGACGACAAGCACAAATTTTAATAGGTTTTCATCAATGCTTAGAGAGGACAAAGAGTGGTTGGCAGGTGGCATACGTGTTTTTGCAAAGTTGATAACTGATGGAACACCGATTCTGTTTTACTCTACTCTTTTTTCTTTCTTTGTTTTTTTTTCCCCCATTTTTTCCCTTTACTTTTCACTACATTTTCTTTTTCTTTCCTTCCTGTTTCATAACGCACATACACACTCATACAAATTTGTGTATGTTTCGTAATATTAAAGATCGCCGACCGTAGAGAATCTCTACCGTCTTCATCACTAGCGTTTCCGCCAGTTTGCAAATTTTACATATGTTTTCCCTCCTCCCTCTTCTTCTTTCTTTTGATTTCTTTCTTTATTCTTTCCTTCCTTTACTTCTTTCTTTCCCTTTCTCTTCGCTACGCTCTTCTTTTCCTTTTTAGTTTGCAAACATACTTTCGGTTTCTTTACCCACACATACACTCAAACAAATTTTTGAATTTTCTCATAATTTTCATCGTCGATGAAGCAAATTCAATTCACCGAAATGATCATACGAACATAAATTTTAAAATGTTATATGTAAATGTAAATTTATATAAACATATATATATATATTATAATGGTTGTTACAATGGTTTATAAGTGTATAGTATCACTACAAAAAATCTTATCGTTTCGAAGCTGACCATGTGCGCTTCTCATCGGGTGATAAGTTGAAATGCTTCATTAATACTGTGCTTGGGGTAAAACGATTATTAAAAAAAAACATGAAAGATGTATTAAAAAATTGAAAGTTAAGGCTTATATTCATAAACATCTTTTATTTAAAATATATCATATATGAATAAATACCAAACTAAAAAAATTAAAATTTTACTTGAATTATTAAAAAATTCAGCAGCAAATCATTTTCTTAGTTTTGTTATAAAACATTAAATTACGTCATATAATTTAATGAATTTTCTGTTAGCCTTTCTTTAATTTAAAAATTTTAAACAAAAAATAATAATTTGAATTTTCTTTATAAATACTTGTTGAAAAATAATATCACTGTATTTATTTGTAAATTTGTTAAAGTCTGTCGGAAGACGAAATAGGTATTTCTTTTCTTTTTATTCGCTAATATAAATAAAGAGAAAAGGAATGTATTTGCCGTCATAACATTCATCAAAAGACGAAACACGTCGGCTAAAATAATTTTTCCGCTTGTCGTTATTCATACTGACAATTTTTTATTGTATTTTTTCAAATGTAAATAAAATAATGTGTATTGAGGATAATTGCAAATGTAGTAACTTTTTGCAAATTCGAACAATTTTTTTAATCCTTTCTAACACGTTCGAAAATTTGGTAAAATTTGTCTTTTTATTTTCGTTAGCGGGGAGCTAAATCGTTACAATGGGAAAACAATGGAAAACGTAATATTTCATAACTCAGTTTCTTTCCGGTGACAAACACATTAATTTGGAAATTCTTTCAAAAATCAAATAATTGTTTGATTTAAATGAGACTTTCGGGACATATTTACAAATGATTGAAATTATTTTTGAAATCATTATTTTAATGAAAACTGTTAATTGTTTTTATACATCTGTTACCCCGACTCCACGTAAATTCATGAAATTTCAAGAAATTAAATTCTTTAAGCAAAACTGGTTTGTTTTTTAAACGCAGGACTCATTGGGAAATGTAAATTATTTTTTGAAACATTTAGTCCCTTTATCCGAAAATCTGTTCCGAATTGAAAAATAAAAATGCAATAAAACTATGACATGATTTAATTTGATAAGTTTTAATTACTTTAATAAATAACATAAATTTCAAGCATTATAATCTGAAAATTTTTTTCTGTTAATAATGAAATTTTAAAAGAATTGTATATTTTGTTTTTTTAATTATAATAACTCATAAAGTTTCAAAAATATTTTTAAAATATTCCCAAGACTGGTAGACGTTAGGTTATTAGGATATAAAATAAAGACTATATTTACTTATCGAAAATTGAAAAGTTTAATACAAATCATCTAGCCATCGTATTTTTTAAATAATTTTTTATGTGCATTTAAATTTGTTTTATGATACTTTCTATCTTCATATTAAAGGGTTATGTATTTCACAATTTCTTCCCCATACCGGAAATAAATTGAACAATTATGTCACTTGTGATCGCCATATACTTATCTTTCCCGCATTTGGCAGGCTGTAAACACATTTCAACTACGACAGACAGGTCGGAAACTTCAACTCTGTGATAAAGAAATCGTTTTATTCAAAATTTCATGCTATAAATAAAAAATACTTGTGCAAATCAGATTAATTTACAATTAAATTTGCTAATTTTCTCTCTCTGTGTATGTATATATATATATATATATATATATATATATATATATATAATCATATTAACCATGTTATATGATATTTCAGTTAACTGTATATTATTTTGTATGATCCATTAAAATTTACCTCATGTTGTTACTTGTATTTTGTTTTTTCATTGTGTGCTAGTCGTTGTGTGCATGGATTGCACTATGTTTTGACAGGTGACAGGTCAATCTACGTGCGACTGAGCTACATGAGTAGTCGATGAAAGAAATTTTATGCTGTTTTTATAATTAATGTTGTGGATACAATCAGACAGAAAGCATGATATTTATGTTTATATATCGCTGATTTTGGAAGTCAGCAATTGTTGGTAATGTTTAAATTAGATCTTTTAAATATCTTATAATAGATGATAAATCAAAAGATTTTTTTGTGGATGGTTGAGCAATATGTACATTCGAATTATATTTTAATTGTTTTTTCAAGTTAATGTGCATCTAGTTTGGATGGTATAAGTTAACCCTGAAACACGAACAATCAATTAAAGTTACACCGCTACTAACCATGAGTATATCACACCCGATTGTGAAAATATCACATAACTATTAAATATAAATCTTTATTTGAAATATTTTACATGCAGGCACTTCAAAATTTGTACTTTGAGTTAACATTAATAGGAACTGAAAAATATATTATGAGGTAAGAAAATCAGGTACTGAAAATTTAATTAAATTGTAATTAAAATGGCGTCATTTCATTATATATGCACCCATAGAAAGTGTTTTCCGGTTAATGGTGTATTTTTGTATCAGGGTGATATATGTTTAATTTTTCATATGACTGAATTGCTTTGTTCATGTACCACAGAAATTTGGATGATATTACGGATTACTGGTAATTGTGTTGTGGTATAATGGATATCACCTTAGAATGAAAAATCTGAAAACCGAGTTAGAATTCCAGTTAATTGCATACACTTGTGCACAAATACTCTTGGGATAGGTATTAATCCATCTCCTCTCCCTCCAGATGTGGGTTGAATAGCAAACCAGAAAGGATTGAATAGTATTAGTTTACAACCAGTTTACCGCAGAAAGAAATGGTAACCTACTGTGAGAAAGTATTATGCCTAGTCAGTCATGGATCGAAAGTGACATGATCGCAAAAACGTATATCATATATGATACTTAACTGACCGATCTGGATGAAATGGGTCCTGGACATGACGGTAAACTGCATCCGGCAGCAAGGCTTCTGATTGGGAGGTTGTGAGGAGCATGGAATCACCTCTTAATTGCTGTTGTTCCTATGTCCACCGTGACCCGGAGTGGTAGCACCTGTTAAAGTCCCAGCTATAGGCAAATAGTTACACCCCAAACTGAAGTCGAAACACTATGAATGTATAAAAATACACTTTTATAGAAATGTATATATAAAAATAGACTTTTATAGAAAAATATACATTTTTGAAAGAAAAATATAACCATCAATACATTTTTCAGAGAAAATTATTACCATAATGCGTTATGAAAGAAAAATTATTCTCAGGAAAACGTTTTCGAATACAAAACTAGAAGAAATTTCCAGTTTTCTAAAATGAAAAAGAACAAAAACAAGAAAATTTTCATTAAAATCTGACTAAACCTTCTCACTATAACCAAACATTCCAAAAAATATCTTAAATTCTAAGATTTTTGCATTAAATAACCCACAGAGGTGTTGATATGCCGTTAAACAAAACTCAAATTCAAATCTGGATGAAATGATTGAATAGCTGGACAGATCGCGTTCTATAGTATTGGTTTGCATCTCGTCTACCGCAGAAAGAAATGGCAATCTACTACGGGAAAATCTTTTGCCTTGTTAGTGATAGATCAAAAGACAGAAGATTTCCGAAGTGTGTATCATGTATGGCACTTAACTGACTGCCTGATTACTGACTTGAGTTTGTTTAATGCTTTTTCTTTTTAGATATTTATAGAACAATTTATCCGAAGAAGAGCTTACTTTTCCTCGGAAATCGTTTTTTAAAATATTTTTTTCATGGACACTGATCAACTCGAATTATTTCTGTTTTATTCAGATTCAGTATTAGGATATTTTTAATGAGTGTTTAATATTAGCGTGTTCTATATTAACGTCTCTATAACTGTTATGAGATTGTAATTAATCAATAAACAGACAAGCGGGAGGTAAAATCAAAATAAAACAACTAATAGATAAAATATATATATATATATATATATATATATATATATATATATATATATAGATAGATAGATAGATAGACAATGAACAGTCTGAGACAGATAGATAGATAGATAGATAGATAGATAGATAGATAGATAGATAGATAATGAACAGACTGAGATAGATAGATAGATAGATAGATAGATAGATAGATAGATAGATAGATAATGAACAGTCTGAGACAGATAGATAGATAGATAGATAGATAGATAGATAGATAGATAGATAATGAACAGACTGAGATAGATAGATAGATAGATAGATAGATAGATAGATAGATAGATAGATAGATAGATAGATAATCCTAAGTTTTAGGGACACAACTGTTTTTGTTGATTATATTTGCATGACATGTGTGTGGTTGGGGGAATAAAACGAATGACTTTCATTTTCCTCACTGGTGTGTATGTTTTTCCGCAATTAGACTGCTGTCTGTTTATTTCGCTGAGGGCTACACGCGTTAATGTGTTATCTTTACAGAGAAGAAAGACACTGTTTGAAAGCGACGATTCAGAAGCCAATTCGTTGCAACCTACCACCTTATCATTCCCCAATCATTCGTTAGAAGAAATCCGACCGTATATATATATATATATATATATATATATATATATATATTCATCCGCAGACAGATCTGTTTCGCTGTATCACAGCTCATCAGTACTGTTAGACAGCCAATTGCCTTTTACCCAGGATTGAAACCCGACTGAATTGGCGTCAGTCGGCAATTCTACCTCTGAGCTCAGTAGGAGGCAGAATTTTTAGCGTGTATATTATCATTATAAACGCCCAACAGCTGAGAGTGTCTAATTCATTGCTGAATGAGTGTTCTAATTCATTGCTGAGAGCGTAAATTCATTCATTGCTGAATGAACGATACACACACACACACACACACACACACACACACACACACACACACACATATATATATATATATATATATATCGTTCATTCAGCAATGAATGAATTTACGCTCTCACACCCTGATTGAGCACTCTGGAAGAGTGGTAAACTTTGTAAACAGTAGCTACTCCGACATTTACGCACCGCTCATTCGATAATGAATTGGAGCACTCTAGCTATTGGGCGTGTTTATACGCGCTAAAAAGCCAGCCTTCTTCTACTGGACGCTCGTGGCCTAGGGGTAGAATCGCCAACTGGCGCAAATACGGTCGGGTTTCAATCCTGGGTTAGGAAGCGACAGGAGTCTAAGACGTACTGATAAGCTGTAATACAGCGAAACGGATCTGTCTGCGGATGACTATATATATATCCAAATGAATATGGAACAAATAAAATATTTACTACGTTCAAAACATTAATTAAAACCAGTGCTCAATAGAGCAATGAATATTCATTGTAAATTATACTTTAGAACATGTACAAACTACAATCTACTAAAAAACTATACTTTTTGTTACGACAGTGAAAGAACAATGTCTCATCAGGTAGTTAGTGATGATGGTAGTAAACGTTATTTTTGAACAGAAAATTAATGAACATTTTCATCAATTTTCTTTTCAAAAATAACGTTTATTATCTTGAATTTTCCTGAAATTGCTATTGTAGTCGGGTGTAAATTCAGTGTCTCGTCAGGGTAGTAAAAACAAGGATACTGTGGAAAAAACATTAACATGAATTAGTCAGTGTTTAATGAATGACTCGAAAATATATCAGTCATTAATCATACGGAACAGAAACATTATACGCTATAGATTAAATAAATGTTTGAAAATTTCTTCTTTCTGAAAAATGCCGAAGAAAGCAGACAATTTCTTTGGTAATAGCAACATCGAAAATATTAAAATATTAATCGGTTGAAATTACTTTCCGGCAGCCTTGGAACATATCAAAATTGTAATGTCTTTTGGACTTATACTATGTATGTACTTAATATTTATTTTTTTTCATCCCCACTTCCTTCTTAGCATTTTTGCACGAGATATTAGCAACCTGATAAGACAAAAATTAAGCTTACAAAGGGCAAAGTAACTCTTAAGGTGTCAAAGTCCAGCTAACCAGAGGTAGTGTCTCGTTAAATCACTGTGGAGAAGGCAACGGGATAAAACTCCACTATTTATTCCGCATACAATCATTGATTTTCAAAATAGACATTAGAAACCCTACGGCGTGAAGGGGGCTCATTCCTAAGGAAATAATTCCTCGCCAGGTAAGGATCGACATGGAAATTAGGTGCCACTTGACCACCATCCAGCGACTGTTACCACCAAGTTTCTAAAATTTGTCTCTCGCTCGGAAAAGTAACGACATAAGCAACAGATGTCTCGGGACCGTTACCGCGCGACTGTGCGCAACAAAGATAACATTTCCCTTGGAACATGGAATGTCAGGACGCTGAACAACTTTGGTCAACTAGGGAATGTCAAGACGGAAATGAGCAGATGGAACATCAAATTTCTGGACATATGCAAAACTAGATGGCACACAATGGAGACTTCAACTGCGACAACCACAGGATCATATATGCAGGATGTTAAAAAAAGGGCGTTGGCTTAAAAAGGGACAAAGAAATTTAGAAATGCGTTCTGGAATACTGGCAGTTCTCCGAAAGAGTTTTTCTTATTAAACTGAAAGCGAGACCGTTCAACATAGCAACTGTAGTTGTCTATGCACTAACAACGCAAATCACTGAGGAAGAAATAGAATCTTTCTACTCCACTCTTGACAATGCCAAGATTCAATGTAAAAGCCAAGAAATTAGAATCATCATGGAGACTTAAATGCCAAAGTAGGCAAAAAAAAAAAAAAAAGAAGAATAGATAACTGGGTACTGTGGAAGCGACCACCTTCCAGTTTTCTGCAAACTAAGGGTGTAACTTCGGAAACTAAAAAAGCCTAGACTGCAATACAACACTCGCTTGAATGACCTTGACCTGCAGAAAAAATACACTGACACTGTGAGAAACAAACACGATGAACAATTGGGAAATAGAAATTCAAATGGAACGCACTTAAAGAAGCGCTAGTGATCAGCAAACAACATAGTCCCGAAATCAGACGCAGAAGAAAAAACGAGTGGATGACTGACGAGATTCGTGACATGATGCAAAGGAGACAGAAAATGATGCCAAGACATGGAACAGAATAGAGGAAACTATACTAAAAAATAAGGAGCAAATAGAGACGGGCTAAAGAGGAATGGCCCAGCAACAAATGTGCCGGTGTAGAGAGATTGCGCAAGACTAATAAAGGACAAATGCATATAGAAAGAAGGGAACTGACAGAACAAACATGCTCACCAACAGAATTTATAAAATCCAAGAATGGAACGATCATATTAGAGAAAGGGGAAGTACTCCAACGATGGGAAGAATATATAAAAGATCTCTTCCACGACAAGAGAAAGCAACCGATAGTAAACCAAAGATGCTGACGAACCGGAATTACTAAAATCCGAAGTGAAAGCTGTAATGGCCAAACTGAATAGAAACAAAGCAGCTGGACCAGATGGCATTGTAATAGAGATGCTGAGAGCCTTAGGAGATTTTGGCATAGAAAAAATGACGTAAATAATTAATGAAATTTACAACAGTGGTGTAATACCAGATGACCTAAGCAGATCAATTTTCATAGCTCTGCCAAAGGAGCCAGGCGCAATCGATTGCGAACTCAATCGAACAATCAGCTGGATGATAACGAAACTGATTGTCCGAACCCTGATTACCAGAGCGCGAAGCAGAATCAGACTGGAAATAAGAAAACAGTGCGGTTTTGTCAAGAATACTGGAACAAGGAATGCGATATTTATGCTTAGGAAGCTATCAGAAAGGCCGATACAAATGAAAAAGGAAGTTTACCTGCGTTTTGTTGACTGTTCCAAGGCGTTCGACAAAGTACGCCACAAAGAATTGATAGAAATGTTCAGCAACCTCGATATATTTGGCAAAGTCATCAGATTAATAAAGAACATCTACTGGCAGCAAACAGTCGGCATACAAACAGGGAACGAATTCAGTAGATATGCAAAGATAGAAAGAGGCATTAAACAAGGATATGTTTCTTCACTAGATTTATTCAACATATACAGCGTGACTATACTGAGGACTCTAGAAGTTATGCCAGGATTCGTCATTATGTCAGTCCAGAATTCTGAACAACATAAGATACGCAGGTGATACAGTGCTGATAGCTGGCACGAAAACACAACTACAAGACTAAAAAAAAAATCAACAGAAAAGGCTATAAATAAATTACAAGCTAACCGAATGTTTGGTCATCAGCAAACGGAGGAGACCAAAATTACAATTACAGGTTGGGGATTCTAAAATCAAGCAAGTACAAAATTTTAAGTACTTGGGAAGTGTTCTAACGGATAACTGAAAATGTGACACTGAGATCCGAAAGTGAATTGGAATGGCCAATGACGCATTCCAGAAGCTAAGCAGAATATTAAGAGACAGGAAAATTTTGCTAGAAACAAAGAAGAGAGTTCTGGTTTGCTGTCCTTCAATATGGCAATGAATTCTGGACAAAAAACTTGTGGAAATGTGGTTCTACAAAAGGAAGCTGCGAATATGATGGATTGAGCATGTGAGTAACGATAAGGTTTTAGACAGGATGGAAACGAAAAGAAAATTAATTCTGAGCATCAGGAAGAGACAGCTGTTATTGGGACATGTGATGAGGAAGGAAGGCTTGGAGAATCAACGGTTATATAGAGGGGTAAAAGAGACAGGGGAAAGTAGCGGATAACATATTTGAAGGGCCTGAGCAGGTGGATGGCAGAGCGGGGTTTGGTTGGGGTAAGAGGAGAAAACGTACCAAGAGATACCAGGGATAGGGTGACGTGGAAAGCCATGATCGCCTATGTCCTGAAAAGACATGGCACATAGAAGATGAAGAATGTCTTTCGGGCAGCATTGGAACATATCTGAATAAAAATGTCTTTCCGAGAGCCCTGGAACATAACTGATTTTCGTTTTATAATCGTTTTACCCAAGGCAAAGCGGTAAAGCCACTGGTGCTCAGAGGGTTACAGTGTTAGAAAAGCAAAGCACAAGAAACTGGGAACAAGTTACTGGTGATGTCGAGGAAAGGACACCTGATCTTGAATGAAATATTTAGAGATCGTACCTTTCAGGGTTGCTAGTATATGGAAAGGAAATCCAGATTGCGAAAAAATGAGGTGCCACAGTTGAAATGGCGGTTACATTAGACTATTCTGACGGTAAAAAGGTTAGGACTTAGTTGCCAGTCTATTAGCACGGGTAAATGTGGTCGGAGCACCAGAGAAAGCAGAAGTCGAAGCAGAATCTGTTATAATATTTGTAATTAAAAGTGTTTTTCGGACAGCCTTGGACCGTATCTGAGTTATGAGTTTGAGTTTTGTTTTACGCCATATCAAACTCTGTGGGTTATTTAATTCGAAAAATGTTTGGGTTTAAGGTATGCTTGTTTATAGTGAGAATTTTGATTTAGTCAGATTTCGATTAAAGTTTTTTATTTATTTTAGAAAACTGAAGATGACTTCTTGATTTGTATTCAAAAATTTCCTGCTAATAATAATTTTTTCTGCAAAAATGTATTATGGCAATAATATTTTATTTTAAATATATATTGTTGGTAACATTTTTCCTTCAAAAATGTATATTTTTTATAAAAGTCTATTTTTATATATATATTTCTATAAAAACCCTACGGCGTGAAGGGGGCTCATTCCTAAGGAAATAATTCCTCGCCAGGTAAGGATCGACATGGACATCAGGTGCCACCTGACCACCATCCAGCGACTGTTACCACCAAGTTTCTAAAATTTGACTCTCGCTCGGAAAAGTAACGACATGAGCAACAGGTGTTTCGGGACCGTTACCGCGCGACTGTGCGCAACAAAGATAACATTTCCCTTGGAACATGGAATGTCAGGACGCTGAACAACTTTGGTCAACTAGAGAATGTCAAGACGGAAATGAGCAGATTGAACATCAAATTTCTGGGCATATGCAAAACTAGATGACACACAATGGAGGTATTTTTATAATTTCTTTGTTTTAACCCCAGTTTTAGGGATTAATTATTTGCCCATAGCTGGGACACTAACAGGTGCTACCACTCCGGGTCAGGATGAACCTGGGGAAAACAGCAAGGAAGAGGTGATTCCATGCTCCTTACAACCTCCGAATCAGAGGCTTTGCTGCCGGATGCAGTTTACCGTCACACTCAGGACCAGGAACGTATCTGACCACAAATCCTTACCGAATCACGTCAGCATTTGAACACGTCATTCCATTTAGTCGTCATTATTCACTCAAAAGAATAAATTATATGGTATGATTTATCGTTCTCTAATTTTGTCCTGGAGCGTAATGTATAAATATTTTAATAGCATTCAAATCTGCCCACACTAGCAGTCGAATTAAACAGTAAGGCTGTTGCATTATATCGGTCAATCAGTTAATTGCCGTACGTAACACACGCTTGGGCGATCATGTATCTTTCGAGATATGAATGACTAAGCAGTAGGTTTTCTTGCATAGGTTGACATTTCTTTCTGCGATAGGCTGGTTACCAAGGAAGGCTATAGAACTCAATGTGTCCTACTATTCGACCCATGGCTGGAGGGAGAAGAGATGGATCATTCCTTTCCCAAGGATACTAGTGCATTGCATATTCGACTAGAAATTGAACTTGTCTCTCAGATTTGTCAATGATGTTCTTTACACCGCAGTGTACATCAACGCACATTCTATTAAATATTCATTTTCATTCAGTATAATGCTCTAAGACTACTTGTAAAATTTCTTGAAGGCCTCTGATTGGAAGATTTTGAGGAGAGTGGAACCACTTATTAATTGTTGCTTTTTTTTCAGGTTCACTCTGATCCTGTGTAGTAGCGCCTGCCAATGTTCCACATATGGGCAAATAGTGAACCTCCAAAGAAAAACAAAATCTGATGAAATATAAAAATACTAGCAATAACTTTCGGTGCGGTTACAAGATAGAACAACTGCGGGCGTATTTACATTTCGTAAAAAAATAACACGCGAAGAAATCTGCCTTTCTCAGACGTACGCCAATGGCCTTGTAGGTGAATCTCCGACTGTTGACAAATCAGTCGGTTTCAGTCCCGGCTTGAGGCCAATGGTTAATCTAGCCTCACTAAAGTGCTGTTATAAAGCAAAACAGGTCTGTGTACCGATGGTTTATATATATATATATATATATACATATATATATATATATATATATATATATATATACGAGGAGTGTATAAAATGCGTGAACCAAATTATAGAAACACATAATAGCATAAGAAAAATCTAATTAAACTGTCAAAAATTTGTCTATTTTTATGTTTGTTTATTTAATATTAGTAGTACTTCATTTTTTTTATAAAATTGTGTTTTTACAGATATTACTTAATAATAAATTAATTAAAACAACAGTCAGAATTATTTAAGACTCTTAAGTGATCAACTTCATCCTATGATTCATCAACAGTATCTAGAAAGAAAATACCATCTTTCAGGATGATAATGCACCTAGTCATACTACTAAAGTTTTAGCTGAATGTCATGCGGAACATTTTAGTGAAGTAGAACATCTTATCTGGTTACTACAATCCCCATATCTCAACATCATTGAACATTTATGGTTTAATTTTGAAAGAATCGGAGACTGTTTAGCTGAAGAAAATATAAATATTCATCTGGAAACAATTCAAACTGTAATTACTGCCAAAGGCGGCACTATCCTATAATTAAATAAATTTGCTGGAAATGGCAAGGTGTTTCCTTTATTTTGTCCACTACTTGTATATATATATATATATATATATATATATATATATATATATATATAAACTGCTAATTTATTGTACAATTACCAACAATAAGTCTTCTGTAGCTTGAGGCATGCAATTTCGTTCAAAACATTTAAATTTCAGCCTTAAATAATCCATACAAGTTATTAGGCAGCAAAAAAAAAAAAAAAAAAAAATAGACCGAGCAACCAAACAACCAACAGACACTCATTTAATGACACTCATCTATATAATATCTTACGATTTCTTAAATCAAATAGTTTATAAAATATGTAAAATATATCTTCAACAAGAATACTCTATAAGGCACACATATCACAGCCTATAACAATTATGTACCACACAAGCATATATATTTTCTTTTAATCATTTTACCCTTAAGCAGGGCGAAACTGCAGCTAGTGCGCAAGAAAGGGAAAGTGCTATGTACCTGGGTTATTAAAAAAATAAAAGATGAACGGAATTTAAGAAGCCAGAAGATGGCAATTGATGTTGCATTTACATTTTTGGCAATTTTAGTTGTCAGATAAACCGATAAACTGAAGGGAGTTCCACAGGTGGGAAGTGAGAGTAAAAAAAAAAAACAAAAAAAATAGACCGAGCAACCAAACAACCAACAGACACTCATTTAATGACACTCATCTATATAATATCTTACGACTTCTTAAATCAAATATTTTATAAAATATGTAAAATATATCTTCAACAAAACTACTTTATAAGACACACATATCACAGTTGCAGCAGAAGCGGTCGTCACATTTAACACACATATCACAGTTGCAACAGAAGCGGTCGTCACATTTAACTGTTTCATCGATAAATGTTAGGACTTGGATGCCAATCATTAGCACGCTTAAATTTATATTGTCGAGGCACCATTGGAAAAAACCTTGTCAAAGCAGTTGCCTTGAAAATATTTGTAGAAAAGGCAGAGAGAAGTTACGCCACGTCTGTAAGAAGGTGACTGAAATTGAGCTTGTATATCGATTAGAAAAAGAATGGACTGCAGCCAAAATTGTTAAAAAAATGCCAACAAGGATATATAAAAATACGCAATATTTTAATTATTATTCACTTTTCTTCAGTGGTGTGGAGTCGGGGAACAGTTGGCGAGAGGCACAGACATGGGCTCTGCAACTACTAAAGTAAAATCTTCAAATTGACTCTTCGTGACAGCTGACGTCACTTACATAATTGTCCCCATTATGACACATGACACATTGCACTTCCGGTGCAGTCCGTACCATCTCTGGCGCTGACCCCCTTGTTTGTCAAAACAAAATCCACCAGCCACCTGCGTTCTACACACTCAGCGAAATATCGACCAGTGCAAAATTGGGAAAATTTCCACCCCAACCAAGATATTATTTAACAATTCGGCAAAATCCTGTTTTTTTTTTTGAATAGCAATCATAATTAACTTTTAAAACCATTCCATACCAACCCAACAAATATACAACATCGAGATGCCAAGTCAGGACCAAATAACTTACATCTCTTCCTTTGGAACTTGTTGAGAACTTCGAAATGAAAAGCAGTATCGCCGGTCAGTATTCAATGGTAAATTTATGAATCTGCGGAATGGATTCTGACGAGAAAAACTATTGGGCAAGTGACCCAACTTTCCTAGCAGTAGCTCAAAACTGAGAATAAGTTGCTATTTACTCAATTGTGATAGCAGAACAAAACATTATCACTTCAAAGCTCAAAAAACGTCATTAAATAACACATTACAAGATAATATCTCTAAAAATACAAACTAATCAATGAGATATCAGATAATTTTCATTCTTCGAAGAATAAACTTTCCAAAAAATTTCGTCTTCATATGATTTTATTTCCCATATTTTAGAAGAAAAATATCTGATATTATCATTTATTTCAGCACAAGAGAAAATGGTAATGATGTTTTCAAAGTGGGAGTTTTCCTGCCGTCGCCATAATAGACTGAATGACTTAATTTAGTGTTAATGATCTTAGCAAACCAAGTTGATTTGATGTTTCGCTGACGTCAAATGGAAGAAATAATAACATTTTAAGATCTGTGATACTTTTCTGTGAGAGTCAAAACATAGCAATTTTGATTCAAAATTTTGACACGTCTCTGCTTCCTTTGTAATAAAGACAGTCACTTATTTATTTCCAGTAGCCGACAAGTTATTGACAATTTAATTGGCGTGTCCTTTTTAACGTGTTTAAGAGTTGGTCATATTAGCAAAGAATAAAGTTAACAATAGTTCCAAAGAAAACAAATGAAATGAAAAAAATAAGTATTAAGGAAGGGAAGAAAAATCATACGAGATGAGAAACATGGAATTTATCTTATTCTTTCAAGAGAAATAATATCTACAGACTTGAATCTCTGCTATTCTACCATTTATCTTATGTTAGACCAAGACATGCACAATCACGGCACTTCACACATCCCTTTTCATTGTCATCTGTGAATGTCCGTTTATTCTTGAAGAAGTTAGTGGAGCTATTTCCTGTTGTATTCTTACAGATTATTTTTCGCTATTATTTGTGAATTGCCATGGCTTCTTGAGAAAAATAGTGGAGAGGTTTCCCATTGCCTTCTCCATAGATTAATTTTCTTTATTACATCTGAATTGTCGAGACTTCTTAAGAAAGATAGTGAAGTAGTTTCCCATTGCCTTCTCCATAGATTGTTTTTTCTTTATTACCTGTGAAATGTCGTGAATTCATAGGAAAGATGGTGAAGTGGTTTACCAATACCTTCTCCACAGACACCACTTCTTTATTATTTGTGAATAGTCATGACTTATTGGGAAAGATAATGGAGTAGTTTTCTTCTTTACTTATTCCTTTTCTTTTTTTCTTTATTATCTATGAATTTGCATGACGTCTTTGGAAATATATTGGAGTGGTTTTTCGCTGCCATTCTCACAGATTCTTTTTCTTTATTAACTGAGAAAGGTCATGAATTCCTGAGAAAGATAGTGGAGTGTTTTCCCGTTGCCTTCTCTACAGATTTCTTTTTTATTGTCTGTGAATTGGCATGAGTTCTTGGAAAAATAGTAGGGTGGTTTCCCATTGCCTTCTTCACAGATCCCTTTTCTTTGTTATCTGAGAAATGTCACGACTTTTTTGGAAAGAACGTGAAGAAATTTCCGATTGTTATTTTCACAGTATCCTTTTCTTTACTATCAGTGAAAGTCCGTGACTTCTTGGGAAAGATATTAGAATGGATGCTTTCATCTATAAAATGCCGTTTATACTTTTTTTTAATCATATCACCCCAAGCAAGGCAATCCACTGCCACTATAGCGCATGGGGATACATAGAGCGATTGGGTATAGGGAATATCAGAGGGGTGGTGATAGACAAGTTAGGAGGTACGTAGGGAGAGCGTTGGAGGTGCAAGTTGGTGTGGTAGGAAGTGTCTATTGACCTTACATTTAAACTCCTGGAGGTTGTAGCCGTCGGGGAAGCAATCATGCGGAAGGGAATTCCGCAGGCGGGATGTGCGAGAAAAGAAGCTGTTGGAATAGAAATTGCGGTTACATTTCATCGGTTTCACTGAAAAGGGGTGGGACCTAGTTGCCAATCTAGTATCTCGTGCAAATTCACACCTAGGGAGCACCAGTGATTTAAGTTCGTCCGAGTAGAAGCCGTGAAAGTACTTATAAAAGAGGCACAGGGAAGCCACGTCACACCGGTGAGAGAGTGACTGCAGGCGGTCAGCTAAGTCGGAATCGATCACATTACAGATTCTCCGCTGTATTTTATCAAGAAGACCGAGGAGAATAGCAGGGGCACCCGACCAGATGTGGCAGCACTATTCAATGCACGGGCGGACGGTAGATTTATATATGTGCAGGAAAATTAGTGCAGTGGTTTTTCTTACCTTCTCCATCGTATTTTGATGTGGTGTAATGGTTAGTAAGCTTGTGTAGCTTAGTCAGTTACAACTGAGTAGTGAATTTTTAGTGAGTTTATTCCTCACTGAGTGCCCCATACTTTCGGTATTGTACCACATCTAATCTATGCTTAGTAAATCTCCATGTATAATTCATTAGAAAAACGAATTCACTTCAACGTATTTTTCTATCCGAGAGCCTCTGTACTGGATTCTTCTTCTGTTTCATATGCCGTATCACTTCACGACATAGGCAGTCATGGACTTTTATCTGTCCCGGTCTCTTGTCACTCTTAATAGCCTTTCTATTGGTATCTCTCCCAAACGACCTTCCGCTATAAATTTGCTCATGCCTAGAAAATATATCTCACGATACCTTTTTTCTTCTTGCCGCCCTGTGAGGATTAAATTCTCCGGACCTTTTTCCTTATTACGTTTGCCAAGAACCTCAGCTGTATCTTCCTGATGTTAATTATGGGTTTTGGTTTAATGCAGTAGTTTCTCATTAAGTCAGTTACGTGTCATACGTGATACACGCTTTGGGCAGTCATGTCCCGAAAGAGACCTGGCTGACTGGGCAGAAGATTATCCCGCAATAGGTTGCTATTGCTTTCTGTGGTAGACTGATTGCCAGCCAAGGCTATAGAACCCAATCTGTCCTATTATTTAACCCATAACTGGAGAGAGGAGATGGATTAATACCTTTCCCAAGGGGATTTTTGCGTAAGTGAATGCAAGGAATTCAACTGGAATTCAAACTCGGCTCCCCCGTTTTGTCGTTCCGAGCACTACAGCACGCATCCAGTTTCTCATTAACATCTCCATAAATTCCTTTTCATTATTATCTGTGAATTTCCATGACGCTTTGTTTTCTTTATTATCTGTTGATCACCATGACCTCTTGGGAAATATGGTGAAGTGGTTTCCTGCTGGCTTCTCTAGAGATTTTTTTTTTCTTATTTGTGAATTTCTGTGACAGGTTAGGAAACATAGTTGTTTGCCTTGCCTTTCTCTACAAATTCCTTATCTCTCAATTTCTTGACTTATCGAGAAAATTATTATTATTATTATTATTATTATCATTATTATTATTATTATTATTGTTGTTATTGTTGTTGTTGTTGTTGTTGTTGTTGTTGTTTTCGTCGTCGTGGTCGTCGTTTTCCTTCGCGTAGTTGTAGTTTTCAACCGGAGACTGCATTAGTAGAGTTATCTGGAAAGTCGTACAGCCTTTGACAGAGAGCTTCTTTCACTGAATATCTGTAGTGCCAAGAGACACAGACATCTGAAGAGATACACGATTATATTCTGGTTTCCTCAATGTAAGACTAAGGTGAACGTGGTGGCCAGTCAATGGTAACAATTCCTTCATCCTCCAGTAACTGCCTGCATACTCTAGCCACATGAGGTTGGGCATTGTCGTGGACCAGGAGGAACCCAGGTCCCACTGCATCAGCCTGAATTTCGTTCATTCAAACATTACCAAATTTCGTCTATCACAATGTTTCCAAATTTCAGCCTTCTGAAAGTTTTAAAACTCAACATTCAAATCAGTGTAGTTGTCATTTTACTTGTCGTTGTTTTCAAATCAACGAAATAATAAAGAAACAAAAAAGAAACAATAAAAAAAGTTACTGTCTAAATTAAAACCCGGAGTTATAGCTGTGGAAAAAAGATACTATAATCAGCTATAGATATGATTAGAACCTGAGACATGGAATCCTCGAGCCCCTGTCACTGAACTCCAGTCATGTACCAGAAATTAAATAAATGATAGTAAGAATTAAATAGAAGTGTAATTCTTTAGCGAGGACAACTGCATTCATTGGAACCTGAAACGTCGTAAACATGGCAATAGAAATGAGGACAACAATTTGAACACTGTAAATAATGTAAATACTACATCATCTCAGAAGTATAGACAAATACATACATTTTTATTGAAGTGATTGACGTTAATTAAAAAGAATTGTTTGATGAGTATCAGCGAGAGCATTGAACTTGGTTGTAGATCGGTTAGTTTAAGTCGTAAGTCGCAACACTCTTCCAGGTTTAGTCTGTTTCTTTGCTTTGGTTAAAAGTTCATTTGCATGGCTGAAACCAGCTTCAATTATGTACGGTCTTGGGAATGCAAGTAATGGCTCAACAGCTGCATTAAGATTGGGTTTATTTAGTAGTAACAATTACATTGCTATAAGTAGTTGCAAAGTCTTTTAGTTCTAGGATGTGCGTTGTGGTGCAGTGGATATCGGCTCGGATCAATAAATCGGTGAGCCGATTTCGAATTTCAGTTGAATTCCTTACATTCATTTACACACAAATCCACTTGGGAAAGGTATTAATCTGTCTCTTCCCTCTAGTTATGGGTTAAATAGTAGGACGGATTGGGGTCTGTAGCTTTGGGTAACAACCAGTCTACCGCAGAAAGCAATGGCCATCCAAATGCGGGATAATCTTCTACCCAGTCAGTTATGTCTCTTTCGAGACATGATCACCCAAAGCGTATATCATGTACGGCACTCTACTTACAGACTGTCGTTTAGTTCTGAACAATGTTTTGGTTTCGAGATTCCACACATATGTCAAAGAATTAATTTTTTAAGTAAGATTCAATGTCTGCTTTTTTCTATTTGCAGATCAAATGTTGTAACAATCCTGTCGAGTACATGCATATTCTCCAAGTTATCGAAGCGTAGTTTAAATTATTCCCTTAAAGTTTTAAATGTTTTATGTATATCTCTAAATCACTGTCTAAAATTGTTCATTTTTTCCAATTAATGGTAGTTTAAAATATTTTTGAAATTTTAAATAATCACATTTTGACTTGGAAGTCGGATCAAACTTCTGTCTTTTTTTTTTCACATCACATTGCAAAAAGTCGAGAATTGAGAGTATGGGTTTTTATTATACTGATTGACCTTGATACACAATTTTAAGTCATCATGCGGTTCACTATTGAAATTCTTGTCTACAAGATAGTGTCTGTGTAAAACACAACGAACAGTACATATATTAGGAAACTTTTCCTTTACTTAGGCTGCAAATCTGTAATGGTTAACCATTGCTGGTGCACCATAGGTAACAAATGGGGTAATATTCCCCTGTGGGAAATTGTGTTTCTTCAAACATCCCTACAAACAAGGAAAAATTGTCTCATCTTTCGCATCACCTTTATAGTACTTAGCAAACAAAACCTTGTCAACAATGCACTTTACGCTTGAGCACTAATACATCACATGGCCCGTGAGAATATTTGAACTGTCAAGTTGATTGATAGAGTTGAAGAAAAAACTTCCAATGTTGACCTCAGATGCCAAAGTTCTCTCCACATCATTGACCGTTCATCAACCATGCGTCTTTGCGCTTTATTTGCACTTAATGCTACGTATTTTAGAACAGGTTGGGAGTCTGTTTTCATCAAATTTTCAATCACATTTTAATTGCTGGTATTATAATCTCTTCACCAATGCTATACGAGTTTCCTTTTCTTTGATGTATTAAGAGAGATACTAGATGATTTTTTTAGTTTTCCGTCAATACCAATAATGGTAGTCAGTTAAGTGCCATACGTGATACACATTTGGGTGATCATGTCTCGAAAGGGAGATGACTGACTTAGCAGACGATTTTCCTGCAGTAGTTTGCCATTATTTTCTGCGATTGAGTGGTTGGCGACCAAGATTATCTGTGCTGCTATTTAATCTACAGCTGGAGGGAGAAGAGAGGGATTATTATCTTTCCCAATGATATTTGTTTGTAACTAAATGCAAGTTGAATTTAAACCAGGGTTTTCTAATTCTCATTCCGAGGCGATATTCCCTACAGCGGAACGCCTATCCACAATGGCAGATTTTTGAATTTTCCTTTCAGCATCTTAAAAAATCAAGATTTTATTTTTATCAGAACGAGTCCTTTCAAGGTGGGTCTTTCATCTTCGCAGGCTTTATGTCATCATTGCTGAAGTTCTTTTGCATAACTGGCACATTGTTTCATTAATAAAGGAAGATACAAATCCACATTTCAAATACTCTTGTGAATACTTACCTGACACTTTTGGTGGTGGGTGGGGATCCAAATCATCTCTCAGTTGCGTCTCTGTATTTGAAGAAAGATTGCGGCTCAGTTGTATCTCTCTCTGAGGACAGGCATGCGTTTGAGAAAAATAATACTATGAGATACCCGGTCCCGGGAAACGGTGTCCCGATGCCGCGCCATCCCATTGCACCAGAGGGATGGACCGGTACTCGTCAACGGGGCCAGCGCGACCGGCGATTCGGGGACTGTTAATTTTTAGCTTTGCCCGCTTGTACGCGTTCAGGCTCCCCACATTAAACCTTGACCTTGTGTCGCATCCACTTCCTAGTCGGGGGGAAAGTAAATATAATACTCTTGTAAATTGTATGCATTTCTAAGAATTATAGCGGCCGGCATTAGGCTTACTCGTGCTTGTTAAAAATATGCATATTTAAACAGCAAATGCATAGCTTATAATTTACCGACACCACACTAAAAGCTACGGGAGTAGAGTACACACTGGCTCTCTCTGGACAAATTAGAGTCATTGGCCATCTGATGGTAGTTCTAACCACCAAACACAATCATCGAGTTGATCTATCGCTGTCAGTGAAAGAAGTGTAGCTGCTACCGTAAGTAAAAAGAAACACTTGCTGCTAGGTCTGTGTGACTAGGTCTATCTGTACATTACGTTGGATATTCAGCAGTATATGCATTAACAAGTTGTATTTATAGTATTTGAAAACCTTATACGAATTCAAACTTTCGACTTCAAAAGTTCATTAACCCCAGACATTTATTGACTCCAAGACATTTATCGACTCATTAAATAGTCCCATCGATTCTTCAGTGCGTCAATATCATTGATTTTGAAAATTCGGGCGTTAAATACGTAAAAAAGTTTTTAATAAAAACTGCTGATGTAATAAAGTGCTTATAAGCGAAACAGGCTTATATGTGGATGACTAACATATTATGCTCTCATTACGATTCAGCTCTCTAGATAAGAACAATTTAAAAAACAATTTCCATTTCTGCGATATAAGCATCACTCTACAGAAATGTATCGAGTTCTTCCGGTGACTGGCGTGTGTATACACTGCTTATATACAACACGTTAACATTTCCCTTCTTTTATTCCATGCGCCTATGGCTTAGAGGGTAGCGACTTCGACTGACACCAAATCAGTCAAGTTTCGATACTGGCCAAAAGCAAGTGGATGTATTCCAGCCACACTGATGAGCTGTGATACAGTGAAACAGGCCAATATATAAATATATATATATATATATATATATATATATATATATATATATATCAGAAGGTAATATAACAACTCCCAAACCAAAAGGGAAAAGATCACACGTAAAGACCACAAAAATAAATACACACAAGAACATAAACACTTAACTATGTCCTCAAAATCATTTAAGTAGTCACATATGCTAACACGGTAAGAAAAATGTCAATCCACCAAAATAAAAAGAATCCAAGAAAAATGACAAGAAGAAACCAACTCATTAAAAAACAATTATGTGGACATTATTCCTCTCGCGCTAAAAGGATGTTAACAAGATAAAAAAGCGATAAAAAGAAACTCAACTAGCTAAACATGGTACAACATTAAAAAGTCGACACAACAAAACAATGAAAATAATTAACCATCTGTAGAACCACTTCCACGGCAAAATGTTACACTAAGCTCCATATAAATAAGATCAAAACCGGGACACAACACCAGATGAAAGTAGTCTATGAAGAGTGAAGACACTATAATAGTGCCTTCACATAATTTCGAAGTCAACATGACTCTGCTCAATAAATTTACAAACTTCTCTACATTAATACTTTTAACGTCCTAGCTCTATATCTATATCGAGCGCTTTTCGAGAAAAAAAAAACCTTCTTGACAAAATATCTTTTATCAGTAAACCACTGAAAAAAAGCAATCTTGGCACTAAGTATTATCAGAACCCAATATAGATAGATAGATAGATAGATAGATAGATAGATAGATTTGAAAATAAGTTATTTCCATATCCTAGGTTTCAACATCCGGTATCTTCATGTGAACATGCAAATTTTGGCCGTCTTGGTGTGGCATAAAAAACGGGGCGCCAGCAGCGCTGCAGAGTTGGACGTGCGCATTGACAGTCAGACTGACAAAGAGAAAGTAGCAGCGGCTTAGTTGGTTTCTGTTTCACAACTGCCCAGTGTTACGGCCGAGAAAGGGAAACTCGATATCCATTTCCTTGAGGCGACACAAGAAAAAAGAAAAACAGCTGGCCTGCCGGCGAGCGTCGCACTGAACTTTTGGCCCCATTCATCATCATTTATTTTTTTTTTTACGACATTTTAGGTGATTTATAATACGTGATTTTCCAACGTTTTTCAAACATACAACAGGGGTTTTTACTTTTTACGAACTTCCGACAGAAAATCGAGACAGCCGAATATTTTTAAATTAAGGAAGAGTTACTTAAGAATCTTAAAACACTTTCATCCAGGTTTGTATGATCCTAAGATGTACTTATACGTGTGATTACATCTGAACAATTACTTCTGATCTTTCATTCAGTAATTGTTTGTTCCGGAAACAACATACTGGTTAACTTTTCTTCTTGGCACAATCTGCAGACATCACCGCCGTCGTATGATTTAACTTATTTTAGTATACTCCAAGTATTATCAAAGGTATTTTCCATTTTTCTGTCTTAATTTCACGCGTGACTAGCCAATTTGGTACAAATTTTAAGGTTTTCTGGGTTAAATGTAGTATTGTGATTATTCCAATAATAATAATAATGATAATGATCACTGATAAATCTTAAGTTGCAGAAATAACACATTTACAAAAAATATTAAAAAGCTCAACAATATAAATGTATTGAGCACTTTCTAATGCTCATGTACTTATGACCAACAACATATTATATGTATATATGTGTGTCTGTAAATTGTAGATATCATTGAAGCAAGTACACGGAACTTAGTTCGAGAGGCGGGGATCCTGGGTATGGCGGTAAACTGCATCTGGCAGCAAGGTCTCTGATTGGGAGGTTGTGAGGAGCACGGAACCACCTCTTAATTGCTGTTGTTCTCAGGTTCACCCTGACCCGAAGTGGTAGCACCTGTTTAGGTCCCAGTTATGGGCAGATATTTACCCCACCAAACTGGGGCTAAAACACTATGAAAGTATAAAAATAGACTTTTATAGAAAAATATACATCTGTTAAGGAAACATATTACGAAAAATACAATTTTGAAGAAAAAATTATTATTATAACACAGTTTTGAAAAAATAAATTATTCGCAGGAAAACTATTTTGAATACAAAACTGGAAGACATTTTCAGTTTTTTAAAATAAAAAAGAATAATAACAAAAAATTTTAATCACAATCTGACTAAATCAACTTTCTCGCTGTAACCGAACATAAAAAAAACAATACCTTAAACCCCTACATTTTTGGTATTAGATAACCCACAGAGGTGTTGATATGCCATTAAACAAAACTCAAACTCAAACTCAAATCGACAGGCGGAATGTTTTCTTTAATCATTTCGCCCCAAGCAAGGCGGTACTGCCACCGATGTGCAGGGGGCGACATAACAGAGTTAAAGTTTTAGGCAGGAGAAGAGTGAAGAGAAAGACGAACCAACTACAGGGGGTTGAAAGAGAAAGGGTAAGAGAAGGATGTGAACATAGGAGTGAAGACAGTTGCGAAGTTAGAGAGAAAGGAAAATAACATTATACACGGGGTGATGTGGAAAGGGCGGGAGTTACGTGGATAAGAGATGGGAATTGACTTTGCATTTAAATTCTTGGAGGTTGTAGCTGTCAGGAAAGCAAGTATATGGAAGGGAGTTCCACAGGCTGGAAGCGCGAGAAAAAAACTGTGGAGTAGTATTGTCACCTGCATTTGGTTGATCTAACTGTAAAATGGTGAGACCTTGTTGCCAAGTCTGGTTGCCATACTAAATTCTTGTGAAGGGGTCACCAGTGACCTAAGTTCGTCAGAGCAGAAGCCATTAATATATTTATAAAAGAGACAAAGGGAAGTCACATCCCACCTATGAGAAAGTGGCTGGGACCAAGCTGCCAGGTCGTACCAATCGCATTACAGATTCTCCTTTGGAGTTTGTCGAGAATATTGTGAGAGCAGGGGCACTTGACTAGATATGACAACCGTATTCTATGCACGGTCGGTGCAAAAAAAAGTAACTATTGGTATAAAAGAATCGGTTGTATTTAACTATTTTAACGGTAAAAAAGATGAGACTCTAGTAGCACGTTGTCAGGGCAACCGGGCAAAAAACTCGTCAGCGCAATTGCCATGAAAGACAGAGGAAAAGCCACGTAACGGCTGTGAGAAATATGACTGAAGTCGAGATGCCAATTTAGGACCGATTAAATTGCAGTTTCTGTTAAGATAATGTTATGATACGAATAAATAATTGTATCATCAGCATAGATAGCGAGTTGAAAAATCAACTCATCTGTAATGTTGAAAGTTAGGGAAAACGAAGGTCTAAAAACATAGAACTCCGTGGAACACCTGCATCAATAAAAAAAATAATTTATATAATTCTTAGCGGTTTATTTCTTCCTTCACGGCTTTGCTTGTTTCTGATTTCCATTTCAGGTCATTGATTGTATTATTCGGTTCAGAATCTCATTTCTTTCTCCACAAAGACGACATTTGTTGTTTTTTCTGCGTTTGTCAATCTTTGCTTTGAGAAAAACTTAAATCAATTGCAAATCTCTCGACAAAACTAACGTAGAAAATTGAAAAGGGTAAGTGTATGTTAAATCGTAGCAGAAAATAAAAGCAGTGCTTGTTAAAGGAGATTCGTTGAACGAAAAAAGTTCAGTCACTGGTGAATGATCATCCTGCAGATAAATTTATGGAAATGGATTCTTTTGTAAGAAATACAACCACAAAGAATATATTCAAAAACACGCAGTAGTTAAATACATACACGAGTCCATAGTACATTATTCAGTATATGTTCATCGAACCTGAAATATATGGTTTGCTTCTTTTATTCGTTTTATTTATTCATTCAGCTACGAAGTTTTATTTATTGAATCGTGTTATTTAAATATTTGTCAGACCGAATAGAATTCACCTACATGGTTTACATTAGAGTTGACTTTTTAGTAATAGTTAACAAGGCTGTAACCCTTTCTACCATTCTGTACGCTTGCCAGACATGGACTTTTTAACATCGGGACGAGAGACATCTGGAACTGTTCAAGCAAACGATGCTACGAAGAATCCTTCGCATCACTTGGGATGTTCTCTCCCCAACATCAAGGCTATCATCCTTCAACATAGCCTCCGCTGGTCGGTTCAAGCGTTCATAAGGCGTCGCTACTCAAAACACACAAACAATATATATATATATATATATATATATATATATATATATATATATATATATTTTAATTCAGATACTTCAATCCAAGGGAAAAAAGCAGGAAGGTAAATTCCAAAAAACCCGATCCTAATTAATATTAAAAATTTATTTTAATATTAAAAAAATGATACAGGAAGAGAGCTCCATGTAATAAAATATTACAGAGCAAATATATATTAAAAAAGGATTAATTCAAAGATGTTGAATGGCCATTTCGATATGAAGATCCCCACGGGGGACGACACATCACCTCAGCAACAGAAAAAACCTTTCAGAAACTGGAGAAAAATTAGTCTACTTTTCCTTTTTAAATAGATTGCAAAGAAAATTTAACACGGCTGTCTGTTAATTTTTAGTTACATTCTCCCTTTTTTTTTGCGAACCCAGACGATGTCAATTTTTTTTTCTTTTCTTATTTATTTGATTTTATTCTATCTTTTTCTTTTTCTATTTCGTTTTCTTTTTCTTTTTCTTTCCCTTTATTTTTATTTTTATTTCATTTTATTTTATTTTATTATTTATTTTTTAATTTCTTTGCAATCTATTTAAAAAGGAAAAGTAGACTAATTTTTCTTTTTTTCCAGTTTCTGAAAGGTTTTTTCTGTTGCTGAGGTGATGTGTCGTCCCCCGTGGGGATCTTCATATCGAAATGTCCATTCAACATCTTTGAATTAATCCTTTTTTAATATATATATATATATATATATATATATATGTGTGTGTGTGTGTGTGTGTGTTTGTGTGGTGTGTGTGTGCGTGTGTTTATTTTCTTTTAAACATATCAAATTAAATAAATTGCAAACACTATGCTTGCTTATTTTTAATAAAAACCGTTAATACTCACCGATAATTTTTCGCCTATTACAGTCAAAACATGTCAGAAATGACCTGTAACGTTGACAGATGTTATTTTCTTTCAGGTTTTAAGATACTCAAGTACTTTCGACTTCTTTCTAAGATCATCTTTATATTTGAAGCAGAAACAAAATTGTAAAGTGATTTTTAGCAACACAGTTTTCCGGTTACATTTGTTACCATAACTCACACCACTGAAGATGATTTCGAAAAGAGGTTGAAAGTATTTACGTACATTAAGAAATGAATGAAAATAACATCTGTCAACATTACAACTCATTTCTGACATATTTTGATTGTAATAGGCGAAAGATTATCCGTGAGTATGAACAGACTTTATTAAAAAAAAAGGAAACATATTGTTTGTAATTTTTTAAATCTGACATATATATATATATATATATATATATATATATATATATATATATATATATTAACGAAGATTAACGAAATGGTTATGAACAACCGACAATTTGAAATTTTTTTGTTTGAATGTTATTTTTGATCGATGCTCATTCATATTTAAGTAGATATTCTGTTTATAATCACACAATATATATATTTATTTATACCGGCCTGATTATTTACGATAACTTTTTGTTACGAAAATCCTGCCGAAAATCAGGTTCGAATCCTGCAGAATGACACACATTTTCGTAACAAAAATTTAGCTTAAATAATCAAGCCGGTAGAAATAATTATAGATACTGTTTGATTATAAACAGAATATCTACTTAAATACGAGTATCGATCAAGAATAATGTTCAAACAAAATAATTTCATATATATATATTAAATATTAAGATATCTCCACTAAATTGCTAAAAATATCATAGTATGAATAAAAAAGGACCCAAACTTAACAAAAACAAACTTTTTCCATCAAAATGTTTATAATATTATTAAGAAGAATGATCAAAGTAAATTTTAAATTGTTTTTTAAAATATTTTATTCCCTTCTAACATGTTCGAAAGTTTAGCAGAATATCTTGTTTTGATTTAAGTTAGTGCATAACCAAATCATTACAAGAGTTTACAATAAAAGATATATTATATAACTCACTTTTTTCCGATAACAATCACATTAATGGTTTTATTAGTTAAACGCAGGACACACTAGGGAATATCTATAATTTATTTTTTTTAACTTTGGCCCCTCTTTCCGAAAATCTGATCCGAATAGTAAAATAAAAAATGCAATAAAACTCTGATATTATTTAATTTTGTAAGCATTTAGTTGCTTGAATAAATAATAAAAATTAACGACATGTTTAAATTATTAGTTGAGCGCAGGACTCATTAGGGAATATAAATTATCTTTTTTTTCAGTGAAAAATTTCAGGCGGTCACACATATTGACACAGTAAGAAAAGGGTAAGGAGACTTCAAACTATTAACTGCAGTAGATGCCTCCAGAGCATACCGATCCCGCATCATTTCCGATATCTAAATTTTAAATCGAATTATTAAAAATAAAAAAAAAAGTTTTCTTGAAACCTTTATTTTAGTTTTAATTGAAAGCTAAATGATTAATTTTACTATGTCCAGTAAGCAAAATAGTCCGGTGTATTTCAAAAAGAAATTATTATTATTGATGTGCAGTGGGCTACGTAAGAGTGAAAAGATTGGAAAAGAGAAAGCCGGAGACCACATCCTAAACAGGGAACAAAGGATGAGCCTCTTCACCTGTTCAATAGACGTGGGTGGAGTATGAACCGGGCGATAGTTTAGTCTATCTACTCCAATTGAAAAAAAAAAAAAAGAAAAGAGTGAAAAGATTGGAAAAGAGAAAGCCGGGAACGACATCCTAAACGGAGAACAAGGGATGAGCCTCTTCACCTGTTCAATAGACGTGGGTGGAGTATGAACCGGGCGATAGTTTAGTTTATCCAAAGGTATTTGCACATAAGTGAATGCATAGAATTTAACTGGAATTCGAACTCGGTTAAAGGTTAGCATTTGTTTGATTTTTGTATTTTTTATGCTTTGCTTAGTTTCTGAAAGACAACTTTTTTCTATTTCTATACGTTTTTGATTTCAATATCGCACTTTCCGTTTCCTGTTAAAAAACGCCCCATATTGTTTTACTTATTTAGTTTCATAAGTCTTTACTTAATTTTTCAAAAGCCGCCTTTACTGTTAATTTGTGCTTTCGGATTTCGAAAGCACAAATTCCTTGTGTTAAAATACGTTATTCCTTGCAGTTAAAATACGTTTTAGATATATAAATTGTTTTACGTGTTTAATATATTCTTGATATTGTGCTTTGTTTTTGAAAGACTTCTGTTGCTATTTCTGTACTTTTTCCTGGTTTCATTGCCACCTTTTCTCTCTTCCGTTATAAAAAACATCTCAGATATTTAAGTTGTTCTACTTGTTTCTTGATATTTAGTATACTTTTTGACAGCCATCTTCTGGTACTGATACATCTTTCTCGATTTCAGACATATCCAGTCTTCTGTTAATATCCGTCCCATATATTTTAAATTTGTTTACTTGTTTCATTTGGTATTTTTTAATAATTTGCTTTGTTTTTATAGGTGTATTTTGGTATTTCTGTACGTTTTCGCATTTCATTGTCTCAGTTTCCGTCTTTTTTAAAGAACGTTACATGTGTTTTAATTGTTGTATTCGTTTGATTTTTGTATTTCTTGATACTTTGCTTAGTTTTTGAAAGACATCTTTTCCTATTTCCATATTTTCTGGATTTCAACGTCAGATGGATTTCAACGTCCTCTGTTAAAAACGTACCATGTATTTAAATTGTTCTAATTTCTCTTTATTTTTACTATTTTTATACTTTGCTTAGTTTTTGAAATGAAAATTTGGTTTCAAGAATTAATTAGACCAATTCTAAGAATAAATTCAACCAATTCAAACATGAATCGAACAAATGTTTATATTTTGATTCAAGTATAAACATAAACTAGGATGCGTGTTGTGGTGTAGTGGATATCGACGCTGAAAGAGAAATCGGAGAGCCGAGTTCGCACTCCAGTTGCATTCACTTACGCGCAAATGCCCTTGGCGAAGTTATACATCGTTCTTTCTCCTTTCAGTTATGGGTTAAATTGCAATAGAGATTGACTTCTATAGCCTTGGTTTACAACCAGTCTACCGCAGATAATAATGGCAACCTACTACGAGAAAATCTTTTGCTGAGTCAGTCATGTCTTTTTCGAGACATGCTCGCCTAAATGTTTATCACCTATGGCACATAACTAACTAACTGCTAAACACAACTTACTCAAATAAAATTCTGTCAATTATTTATTTTTTTCAAGCATAAAGTCAACCAATGTTTTCGTATTGACTCAGGTATAAATAGCACTGAGTTTGCTTTCTCCACCAGGCAGTACCGCTTCCTCCTGAACGGGGGCTGAGTTTATGGTCTGGTGCCCCCAAAAGAGGAGGGTCCAGGAGGATTGCGGATTTTTACTATGTCATGCCGTCAAATCCTCTGTAAATCTCAACCTTGTGTTGCATTCGTTTTCGAATTGTTGAAAAATACCTGTATAAATCGAAGCAATATTTACCTTTCAACAAGATCTCGCTATGAAAAAAATTCTACAAGTTTGATATGGCGCTAGTCTATTCAACGCCAAATTCACACTATATATTATTCAGTATATATTACTTTAGACGAAGTAAAAAGAAACGTTATTTCTCAAAAATAACTTTGTGCATTCTTTCGAAATCCATTAGCTCTGATATATTTCTCCTAAAACGGATTAGTGTTTGCATATATCCTTAAAAAATAATTCCTTGGGCGTCTTAGTTAAAAGCTTACAAATCATTTTGGAGAATTCTTCTGAATATGTAAGGCTAAACTAGATTAATGAATCTGGCATGAGTGTTCGTAATTTATAAGATTGTGCAATCTCCAGCATTCTCTCGTCTGTCTTCTTAGCAGATCCTGTTAAAAGTGGTTTCAAAAGATTTCGCTTTTACAGGTGATACAAGAATATGTACGACTCTTAACATTATTGCCCAAAGTTAACAAAATAAATAACTGTTCCTGATTCAAATATTGAACAGGTGTAGAGGCTCATCACTTGTTCCCTGTTTAGGATGTGGTTTCCGGTTTTCTCTTTTCCAATCTTTTACTCTTTTCCATTCTCTTACCCGTTTTTTTTTCAATTGGAGCAGATAGACTAAACTATCGCCCGGTTCACACTCCACCCACGTCTATTGAACAGGTGAAGAGGCTCATCCCTTGTTCCCTGTTTAGGGTGTGGTTTCCGGTTTTCTCTCTTCCAATCTTCTTACTCTTACGTAGCCCCCTGCGCATCAGTGGCGTTACCGCCTTGCTTGGGGTGATATGATTAAAAAAAAACATTATTACACGAAAAAGGTTCCTTGTTCTATACAGATTACTTAAGATTATTTGTATTGAACCTTCCTTTTTTATACGTAAATGAAAATTTCTCATTGAAAATGTCTTTTTGATTTAAATTCTGTAAATTATGAATAGTCATGAATACTTTAGACAAAAGGCCCTTTAGTGTTGCGCAATTTTGAATTCGGCAAGTTCTTTATTGTTTTGTTTAAATTGTCCTAGCTATTTCCTTCTTATAATTATGATATATGTTATTATGCCTTCATAATTGAATACTTAGTAGAACTCAGCTTTTTGCATTTACAAATTTTTGGTGAATATCATTGAGGGAGTGATATATGGGTTTATATTGTACTTTTGTTTAAATTTTATTTTGGAATACACTTTCATTTATTTAAAAAAATGCATGATTTATATGGATTATGTCATAAAAGTTATTTCATGTTGGTTGGTTGTGGATATTTTTAGCAGATATGAGTTTAATTGAAAAATGTGCGTATGATTTATCCTTTTATTTAAAATATATTGATGGTATTTTTATATAATAATGTTTTGCTAGTATGTTTTATTCTCAAAATGAATTTCTATATTTTTCATAGTTAATTTTTTCGGTTGTTTGAGGGTTCACTATTTTCCTATAGTTGAGACCCTAACAGGTGCTACCAGCCTAAGTCAGTCTGAACCAGGAAACAACAGCAGTTAAAAGGAGGTTCTAAACTCCTCAAAACTTTCAATCTTCCGATCAGAGGCCTTGCTACCGGATGTAGTTTAACATCACATCCAGGACTAGATTCTTATTTATCTTAAATTCAAGTCTAATATCTAATCTTGAAAGTAATCAGTGCTCAAAAGCGATTATCAGCACCCGTCATGACAAAATATATATAATTAAGAAAAAATTTGCCTACTTCGGTAAGTATTTGATAAATATGCAGAAAAACCACATTTAGCGATACTGATCCAGTTAACCTTCGTCGATCTATTAAGAGGAGTCCTGATTTAATCGATAATTTTATACTTAGCTTCTCACTGGAAAAATTACTTTCATTAAAGTTCAATAATTATTTCTTTGTTTCTCTTTTCACATTTAAAAACTGTTGATGTTATTGAGTGTTGGGTTTTTCTTATTTTATTATTAAGACTCACGCTACATCTTTGTTAACAGAGTTCAATTCGATCTCATTTAAACACACACGGAGTCCTACCAAACCCTATGCAGAACAAACTCATTAAAAGCTCAAGTATCACAGTACCATCTACATGCAAAAAAAAAAAACAGAATAAATATAATAGATGCCTTAATAAAAAAATAGAAAAAGAAAAACCCAACATTTTATAATATCAACTACGAACATGCTGCCACTCTACATTATACATAACAGCACAAACATTCTGTTGCACTTAAAATAAGATCCATCCTCAAAAATGGCTAAAGGTATAACCAAAAGCGCTCGGATAAACAAAATATTTTGGCGGTTTTTATATAATTTATGTCTTCAAAAGAAAAACATCATAAAATCACATGAAAGATTCAATAAAAACTTAACCATCATAGCTTATCTTTTTCACTTTAACAAGCTTCTTCAGAGCATTTTTAAAAGACGAATGATTTAAAAAACTTTTTAAATTTTTTTAAAAAATCCATAGAAGCAGTATGCAGATTAAGGGAGGATTTCATTAGTCAGATACGTGTCACGTGCAATAAAGCAATGGAAGAATATTTTATATTTAAAGATAAACTTATGTCTGCTTAAGTGTGTATGCCACGTGTAAGATTTTCTAAGTTTTTAAAATCGTTTGTAAGTCATTCTTCTTTTTAAAAACCTCAAAAGAAGCTTGTTAAATTGAAACATGTTACATTAAAGACATTTGTTTCTCCCTGCTCTTTACTTATTCTTTTTATCTTGTCAGATTTCGGTCCATATGTATATATATATATATATATATATATATATATATATATATATACAACGGAGTTTATTATAATGTAAAGGATAGGATATTAAACGGGAACCTCAAACCTTGGTTGGGATCTAAGCTATTTAAAATAAAATCTTTAATTTAAAAGTTAAAAATGCAGCAGAAATCCATTCTACCGTGTCTGCCAAGTAATTTTGGCAGTTAACAGTGGATACAACTAGAAGATTGATTGCCTGATTTGGTTGTTTAACGGCATATGAACTCCTTTATGGGTCATTAAATGTCAAAATTTGATTGAAATATTTTGAACACAATTTTATGGCTTCAACTTTAGATAAAATGTATTGTTGATAATTTTGCTTAAAATTATATTATTGGTATTTTTACCATAAAACTTTATTTTTATATTTTCACAGTGTTTTGCTTTTATTTCTGGTGGCCACTCCTTTCTTATGGCTAGGATTTTAATAGGTTCTACCATACCAGGTCATGGTAAACCTTGGAACAGCAGCAATAAAGGAGTGGTTCCAAACTCCTAAAAAACTTTTAATCTACGATCAGCGCCCTTGCTGTTGGATGTAATTTAAACTTTATAACCAGCATTAAAACAAGAATATATCGACATATCTATCTGGACTGTACATTATATTAAAATTTGGAAAGCGTTTTAAGAAAACGGAGCCGTTTTATTAATGCAAGTAAAACTATTTGACATTCGACTTCTACATGTTCAGAACGCGAAAAATAATGTATCGGGAATGGCAGACGCCATTTGTTAAAATCATAAACAATTCAATGTTCAGGCCCGAGTTAGCGTCCAATGAGGATGTTTAAAGTAAACATGTGAGTTAAGAGTAGTTTTATTTAAACATGATGCCATCCTAGATTAATCAATAAAAGACGCAAGGGATTCGTAAGTGTAAAAGAATATGCGAAATAGAAAAAATATTAATGAAAGAGAACAGCATAAGAACTGGAATTAACAACACACAAGATAACTTAATTTCTGAAGTTCAAAGTTGACTAGAGAACAAGAACTTGGAGGAGATTTTGACTAGCGGGAAGAGCCGGATAAGAAACTGTTGGCCCAGAACTTACGTCAAACCATTTCAAGTGTAAAATAATAAGAGAAGAATAAAAGAATAGAAATTCGGACGATAGAATCTAACTGGTCGAGTGCCATAGGCTTCATTTAGAAATCCGTAAATGTACCCATCTGTATATATGTTATAATACAGATATTACCGTTATGGATTTAATCTTGCGTCAATTGAAACATATTCACAGGCGTGAAAAAGTTTTTTTCTGTCTATATATCATGACAACAAATATTGCGACATCTAAAGATAGTATAAAAAACATAGATAGATAGATAGATAGATAGATAGATAGATAGATGGATAGATGTGATAAGACTGTGATAGATAGATAGATAGATAGATAGATAGATAGATAGATAGATAGATAGATAGATAGATAGATAGATGTGATAAAACTGTGATAGATAGATAGATAGATAGATAGATAGATAGATAGATATGATGAGACTGGAATAGATAGATAGATAGATAGATAGATAGATAGATAGATAGATAGATATGATGAGACTGGAATAGATAGATAGATAGATAGATAGATAGATAGATAGATAGATAGATAGATAGATAGATAGATAGATAAAGAAGACAAGTGAAAACTATATTTTTACCACTGACGCGTTTAGTCTTGTGATGGACTTTATCAAGGCTAAAAGAAGAAATTAATTTTATTGTGAATAACGTATCTATTAATAAAACATTGTTGCTAACTGGAAAAAACGCTCAGAAATTATTCATAAGATTAACAGAAATTTTAATTTTTAAAAAAAAACGTCATAGGTCATAAATGAAGAGAATTTTTTGATGTGCAATGTAATGTTATGCTATGAGATGTTAAAATGATGGGATTAACTGTTTTTTTTTTGGTTTTTTATTGTGTATGTTATTCTGAAAGAGTATTGTTTCTATAAAGAAAGGTGAGATTGGGAAAAAACGAAGCATACATTGATATTTTTGTAGTATTTGATAACAGTGCTCTCGAGAATTTTTCTTTCTGAATAAATTTTCTCTTTTTATGAGTGTGGCATTTTTAAGTCGAAATTGTGGTTGAATTTATTTCTGTGAATCACTAATGCATTCGTTAAATTATTATTTTTATGTTTCTTCTGTTCATATTTACGTTTTCTTTTTGTTCTTTTTAGGTTTCTACTTGTTTCTCCGATGTAATTTGAGGGACAACTTTAGCAATTTATTTTGTATATATCTGCTTGTTCGGTATTATGGTTTTGGTTTGTTTTTAGATTCGAACATATCCATAATAATTTTCAAGTTAGTTTTTTTTCCCCCGTTTACCAACAATATTATTTAAAACAAAACTCATTTCGTCCTTTTACCTTCATAAAGTTCATTACAGGACGAAACGCGTATAATTTTCCTCTTGTCTTCTTTACTTAACAATTTTGTTCTTAATCTCGGATTATAACTGAGTATACATTTACATAAATAGATATTAAAAATGCGATAGATGAATACTAAAATACTGAAATATATTGATATGAACAGTCTGAGATAGATAGATAGATAGATAGATAGATAGATAGATAGATAGATAGATAGATGAACAGTTTAAAATAGATAGATAGATAGATAGATAGATAGATAATGAACAGTCTAAAATAGATAGATAGATAGATAGATAGATAGATAATGAACAGACTGAGATAGATAGATAGATAGATAGATAGATAGATAGATAGATAGATAGATAGATAGATAGATAAATAGAAAAAATATAGATCACACCTCTAAAGAATAAAGAATATAGGTCATTCAACATTTGGAATCACATGTTTACCGTTTTACCAGTAAATGCAACTATCATTTTTCCTCCGCCAATAATTCATGCCAACGGCATTGATGTATGACGGAGCTATCCGTTCGCGTCATGTAAAATGAGCCATTCGCCCAGCGATCGTCTTCCGGCGGAAGTGGATCACAGGCGAGATTCGAGAACGTCTCAATCTAATCTCTGCCATCTTTGGCGGCCAATTCGATGCGTCTCTGACATTAGGTTAAGTGTTTCAATAATCTGTCTGTGTCGTCCATGAAAGATGGCTCAATTTTGATTTCTGAGGTGTTGAAATCCACGAGATGAAGTATATATATATATATATATATATATATATATATATGAGGCGTTTAGAATTAGGTTGGACTTTCTACGGATAAATAAAAAAAAATTTTAAAATTGTGTTTTTACAGTTTGACTGTCAATATGGCACAACTTGTTATCTACTTGAGATGAACCGTTCAATTTTTTTCAAAGGAAGCTAAGAACATCATCTTTAATATACAAACACTTTTAACAGGAAAAGCTGTGTTGCTGCTTGAAGCAAAAAACTTTATACACGCATAAGGCGAACCAAACACCACGATAGCGTAACTTTTGCTCAACAAAATAGTGACATTATGCTCCTACAAGCCATATAAAAGGTTTAAAATATGTCTGATGGCAAACATAAACTTGTATACACACACAAATGATTTTTCATGAAAAATATTTTGAAGGCAAAAAATGAATAATCTGATGTGCTATCAAAAAGTAATGATTTTTCACTGTTACTAGTTAGATAACCATAATGAATATAAAAAAACATATTATTAGTATAAAAAACAAACACAATCGAAACATGGCGCAGTTTCATGCAAGATGCAAATATGATTTTATTTCATTTTTTATTATTTTTTATTTTAACTTCTAGGATTATGCTTTCTAATTTCATTTAAAGTTTCAGGCTTAATCAAATTAAATTATACATTTAGTAAATCAAATCCACCCATGCAATAAATACGGTTGTCATATCCGGTCGGGCACCTCTTTTATTCTTGTCAGGGTTCTCGACAGAACCCATAAATGAATCTGCAATATAATCGATCCCGATCTGACATCCAGCCACTTTCTCTCCGGCTGGAGGTGGCTTCC